>OX375884.1:37442862-37743876 GCA_947359465.1 Metellina segmentata
GGAGAACTTTCGCTCTTTGGGCATTATATTAAACAATACAAGGATGTTATATGTTCCTCTTTCTATGTTTTTGGAAGGGAGGATGCTGATTTTCGTCCCCATTGAATTTTTGCTATTTCATACAACACCTCCACCCGCCTATGAAAGTATCATTAACTCATAAGGGGTTTCGACGAGATATCTCCTCCATCACGATCTGATCAGTTTTTCTTATGACAAGATACTTCGTTATCAAGGTATTGCCAAATTTTTGACGATGATTGACAAAATCACGATCTGGTCAGTTTGCTAATGATGAGATACCTCGTCGAGACAACCACCAAAAGGGTTGGCGTGATCTTTACTTTAAAACAAATTTAATTCTGCTGGTGGTGTCTCGATGAGTTATCTCGTCATTAGCAAAACCAACTAGATCTTGATGGACTAAATACCTCCTCATTAGTCAAAAAAAACATGTAATTGATCTGGCTATTGCCAAAAAATTCGACAATACCTTGATCACGAGATATCTCTTCATTAGCAAAATTGGTGAGACATTGGACGAGATATCTTGCCGAAACCATTTGGAGGGTTAAAATGAAGAACTTAAGTTAAATGCTGCACAGTGGCGTACCCCACTAAGCCACGGAGGCCTCTTTTATATAGTAGGTAGTTGATTAACTTCACATTGAAGCAACACAATGTCTATTTCTCTCTTATGGTAGGTAGTTGGTTTATTTCACACTGGAGCAGCACTAGGGCTATTTCTCTCTTATGATAGGTAGTTGATTAACTTCACACTGGAGCAACACAGGGGCTATTTCTCTCTTATGGTAGGAGTTGATTAATTTCACAATGACTATTTCTTTTTGATGGTAGGTAGTTGATTAACTTCACTCTGGAGTAACACACAGACTACTTCACTTTTATAGATGGACGAGTTACAGTATTCAAATCTGCACCTCCTACAGCTAGCGGCCTGCCAGCTTGGTGGGCAAACTCTCTAAGCGGCGGAGACATATCTCTTACGGATAGAGCAGAACTGATAAACTAATAACTGAAAACCCAAGATAAGTTACAAGAATTGAATCTGCACCGTCTACATTTAGCAGGCTGCTAGGATAACGGGCAACAAGCCCACAAAGAGATGGAGTCATCTCTCTTATGGCTGGCATATAATTGATAAACGAAAAACAGGAAATCTAGGATAAGTTACAGGAATTGAATATGTCCCCTACAGCGTGTGGCCTAGTGTTCGAACCCACTAAGCCAAGGAGGTCTCTCCCTTTTTCTCTTATTGATGGAGTACAACTGATGAATGAAAAACAGAAAACCTAAGTATCAGGAATCGAATCTGCATCGCCTACACCGCGTAGGCTGCTGACGTAATGGGCAAGCTTAATAAGAAACAAAGGCACCTCTCTTAAGGATGGAAAAGAACGGATTGTAGATATAAACAGAAGTACCTGTAAAACAAGATCTTACATAAACGAGTTACAGGAAGCGAATCTGCACCTTTTACAAGACGCAGAACGCTAGCGTAACGGGCAAGCCCACGAAGCGATGGAGATTCCTCTTTTATGGATGAAGCATAACTGTTTAAAAAAAAAACAGAAAACCCAGGGTAAGTAACAGAAACAGAATCTGCACCTTTTACAAGACGCAGAACACTAGCGTAACGGGCAAGCCCACGAAGCGATGGAGATTCCTCTTTTATGGATGAAGCATAACTGTTTTAAAAAAAAACAGAAAACCCAGGGTAAGTAACAGAAACAGAATCTGCACCTTTTACAAGACGCAGAACACTAGCGTAACGGGCAAGCCCACGAAGCGATGGAGATTCCTCTTTTATGGATGAGGCATAAGTGTTTTTAAAAAAACAGAACACCCAGGGTAAGTAACAGAAACAGAATCTGCACCTTTTACAAGACGCAGAACGCTAGCGTAACGGGCAAGCCAACGAAGCGATGGAGATTCCTCTTTTATGGATGAAGCACACATAACTGTTTTTTAAAAAAAACCAGAAAACCCAGGGTAAGTAACAGAAACAGAATCTGCATCTCCTCTAGTTCGCAGGCTGCTGGCGTAATTGGCATACTAACTCAGAGACAAAGATCCCTTTCGTACGGATAGAGAACTGATAGCACATGAAACAAAAATACCTGTAAAATAAGATTTTAAATTAAAGAACTTCTCGATTCAGTGACGAAGTACAGAATCTAGTTTTGCAGTCTATTTTGGACAATTTAACCTTCAGTCTCGTGTTCTGCAGTTTATTCATCAGGATGAAATGCAATACTCTTGCCAAATCTTTCTTGACGTGTGTGTAACGGTGAAATCATCACTTTGTCATACATATGAAACAGGATGATCCATTGACGTAGTTCTGGAAGCGAAATGCATTATTGGTAACTATTTTGTTATAACGTGTAGACCGAATTGAGACACAATAGATCACATTTGCAAGCTAAAAACTAGCTGTTGATTTGAGAACGAAATATCTCTTTCGACAATGTAGTATTAAATTGAAAACAAATCATGAAAAAGGCACAAGGCTAAATTAGACCATACGTATTATACGACTGTTTATTACCAAACCAATAACAGGTAGAAAGATGTAGTTTATTGGTTAAAGAAAAAGGTTGAAAACAAAATAATAATAATTATTATTTATTTGGATGGAAAACTTTTTTATTCTTTGAATTTTTGGTAATCTGACATTTATAGGTTTGCTTATATATCTCAAGAGAAGAAAAATATTTTACTGTCTAACATATACAGGGTGGTCCCGAATTCATGGTACAAACTTTAATGGTAGGTACAGGACATTGTAACAATGATTTATTGTATAGGAATGTATAGTCGCAAGTGACGCGGTGAGTCGAAAACAGGGGAAATAACGGCCGAAAGGAAAAACAAAGATTTTATTGAAAGCGTTGTTGACAAGTGTCATGTTTACAGTAATTGTTCAAAATTGCGTCCACCAGTATCGATACATGCTTGACAGCGTCGGTGGAGCGATTGGCGTACACGTTCAAAGATGCCTGGTATTTCACGCACACCTGCAGCAGCTACATATAAGCGAGCGACGAGATCCTCATCTGAGTCAACTGGAGTCTCATAAACAAGATGCTTTAGATGTCCCCATAAAAAGTAATCGAGGCTCGATAAATCGGGAGATCGGGGTGGCCAAGGGACTGGTCCACCACGCCCAATCCATCGAGTACCAAACGTGGCATTCAGGTAATTCCGTACATCAATGCTGAAGTGTGCTGGCGCCCCATCGTGCTGAAACCACATGCGGTTACGAATGGCGATCGGAACATCATGCAGCAGTTGTGGTAACACTTCTTTCAGAAAAATAAGATAGCTTCCGCCAGTGAGCCGCGTGGGTAGTAAGTATGGGCCAATCAAAAAGTCGTTCACAATACCAGCCCACACATTAATACTGAAACGTTGTTGAAACGCATGTCGACGCGTTGCATGTGGATTATCGGTTGCCCACACATGGGAATTGTGCGCATTAAAGACACCCTCGCGTGAAAATGTCGCTTCATCTGTAAATAGCACATAATCTACGAAATCCGGCTGCAACGCACATTGCTGCATCACCCACAGGCAGAAGTTCACGCGGCGAGGATAATCTGCCGGATTCAATGCTTGTACTTTCTGAAAATGGAAGGGGTGTAAGCGATTTTCGTTTAACACTCTGCATACAGTCTGATGACTCACACCTACGTCACGCGCAACAGTTCTTGTGCTTGACTCGGGTCTATCAGCCACAATGTTCAAGATGCTTTCTTCCAGCCTTGGAGTGCGTACAGCTCTTACTCGACCAGCGCCATGTCTGTTGACGTCGAACGCACCTGTTTCACAAAGTTGACGATGTAACCGTTGAAAAATTCTATGATCCGGCATTCGTCGATCAGGATACTCCGCGCGATACATTCGTAACGCAGCTCTGCCGTTACCATTTGCACGGCCGTACATGTAATGCATGTCTGCTTTTTCTGCATACGTAAAGTCACCCATCGTCTACGGCAGCACAATTGTGAATGGCGCTTTTCCCTACTGCGATGCATCATGTTCAACAGCGGCTAGACATCTACTGCCCTCTACCGGTAATGATACCAACCGATCACTCCATTTCTCTTTCCTTTTATTTCCCCTGTTTACGCCTCACCGCGTCACTTGCGACTATACATTCCTATACAATAAATCATTGTTACAATGTCCTGTACCTACCATTAAAGTTTGTACCATGAATTCGGGACCACCCTGTATAAAATTCATTCATTCATCAAAATCAATAGGGTAAAATAATTTTTTCCCGAGAAATGAATTTGAAAATGTTAATGATAAATCTATTCTAATTTGTCTCCAACCGACTTTAAGGTAAAATTCAATTATTCATCAAAAATGAGTCGACTAGAATAATTTTTATGTAAGAAAGAAATTTGATTTAAAATACTAATGGCTAAATCTATCTTAATTTATTATATCCGACTCTGACATAAAAATTCATTAATTCATCAATAATGAACGAAATTTGAAAATACCAATGCTAAATTCATCCTTATATTTCACCACTACATAAATTTAACATAAAATTCCATTATTCATAAAACACAGTCGATTAAAGTAATTTTTATACCAGAAAGAAATCTGATTGAAAATGCTAATCCTAAGACAATCTTAATTTGTTCTGTACAACTCTAACATAAAAATTAATTTATTCCTCAAAAATCTGAGTAAAATAATTATTTTTCGAGTTAGGTAGTTCAGTTAATATCGCACTGGAGCAACACATCTAGCTGTTGATTTTCATTCGAGAAAGAAATCTGATTAAAACGCGATGCAAATCTATCCTAATTTTATTAAACACTAAAATGTAGAAAGCAAGATTTATTATCTTCCGTTGAATATTAAACGAAAGCTATTAACAACTCCTTTAAGATGTCAATCTTTTACATTTTAATTCAAATAAATGCTGAAAATAAATATTCCAATACAATAACAATCGTAATCGGCTTAAATACTTTTAATTTATTATTAAATTCTAAACGCTCTATTCTATAATCCTTCTCGAAACAACTCACAGCCGTTGTCCACCACTTTAACTAGCTATCGCGTATTTAATGCAGTAAAATGAACTGTTAATGCCTGGAATATTTAGTTCGTCATGCGCGAAAGTATAGTTTGAATACACTCGAAAACTCATCAATGATTATTGACTCAGAAACCCCTCCAGGAAATCCCGAAATGTGTGCACTCATCGTTTGACATTTAACTAGCTGGAGGCATGTTGAATTGGCAATTACAACTCCAAGTATAGTTTTCCACGTAATATGAGCTACTCAGAAAATATATCAAAAGGGAAATTTCCGACGCACATTGAATTACAGATAATGAGAATTTAGGACTTGTGGGCTATAGCTTCTTTGCAATACAATAGGGTATGGAAACAAAATTTATGTCCTTGGATACAAAAGGAATCTTTATTAGCTGTAAAAGTTTCTTTTTCGCGTTTAAACCTATGAATTTTCGGAGATGTGCATTGTTTACTGATGCTGGAAGGTAAAAGTAGAGCTTTATACCTTTAATATTAAAATGTAACTTGTTACAGCTACTATAGCGAGGAAAAGGATAAAATGTGATAGGGTATGTAGATATTTCGTCGTCTTAAAGCAGGACATGTTAACTGAATTTCTTGTGGGAAGTTTATTTTTTTTTTATTGGAAATACATTGACATGTTGTACCCTGAAAACATTACACAATTAAAAGGCTTTTAATTTTTATTTTTGACTTAAATATTCACTGGTTGCCTTTAAACGGCTGTAAAATTCGTTTTTTCTTTTCAATTTATGATTTTCTGCTCTAATCCAACTACATGTATATGTTTCTTAAACAATGTATAACGCATTTCACTACACCGAAAATCTTAATATTCGTAATTGGCATCTTTCAGGTTTCGAAAGGACTTGGCACCCACCAATAAAAATATGGGGGTCAGAGATTTGAGACTGTAGAAGTTATATTCCTTGTTTCCAAATAACATCGTATATTGATTCTGGACGGTTATTGTAGCGCCTTATACCCTTAACATTAAAAGTGTAATTTGTTTTAGGAGAAGATATATACAGGTATATCAACGGCTTGAGCAGGAATTCATTAACTAGCGATTTTTGGAGACACTAATGCATATTTTCATGATGACGAGAAATATTTTTTCAAATTGAAATCTGAGAAACATATTTCTATTGAAAAAGCTAATGATATTTATTTTTGACCTTAAAACTCATAATTAAACAGCGTACTGTAAAATCTTTTTTGTCAGTCATATGTTTCCACCCAATACCAACAGTTTGTTTGATAAAATATTTTCTAATTTGTGAAAGTAGGTGTAAAAATATTTTATTATATTAGTACAGAACACATATATAGTTATTGATACGTCTTTGGCTCATACCATCCAGTTTTCAATCTATTTAGATCTCATGGCACACATGCACTAACCAGTAAACTTCTGCGGCACATCAGAAAACGTGGTTTGCCAATCTGACGAAAACCAAGGCATAATTTTGAATTGTTTACAAAATACTACCAAAACCTTATAATTTTTACTTTTCTACCTAAGAACGTTTTGCTAGTCTTTAAACAGTGTACTATAGGATCTACTTTAGTCAGTTTATGCGTTCCTATCTAAAACCGACAGTATGTTTGATAAAACATTTTTAACAAGGCTGAAGAGCATTTGTTTAAAGTAAATTATACAAATACTTGGTTATAAAAAGCATATATTAATTTCTCTGTTTAGGTTGTATTTTTATACAAAAAATGTGCTGCACATTTTAAGTAAACATGATACATCTTTGTACATCTTTTTTCTGAATTAATTGTTATAAGAACAGTAACTAAAATGCACGGATTCAACTAAGGATGTATATTCAAAACCAGAAGAAAACGACGATAGAAATAATGTTAATGTTTATGAAATCCACTCGTTTCATTTATTTTCGTCCATTTCATAAACCTCATTTTCAAACGTACGTGCTGAAAAATTACATCAGAATTAATCTCAACGAGGAATATCTACAGTATTCAATATAGTATACAGTATTCAATATATTCTTCAACGGTCATTTACACTAACTTTTAAATAAAACGGAATTCTAACTTTCAGGTGAAATTGAAAAGATGACCATGTGTGGTTGAAATGGGACATTTATTGAGTTAAATATGTTACACTTTTAATTGCTAATTTTCAGATTTTAAATAATTCAAGTCTCGGCAAGATAAATAAGTTTATTTAAAATAGTCAAGGGGAGTAACGTTGAGCAAATAAGTTTATTTAAGTATGTAAAGTAATGTTAAGTTTCAATAGGGATAACAGAACAAGGGGCCATGGGTATAAATTGAATAAGACACATTTTAATCGGGATTTAAGGAAAAACTACTACTTTAATAGGGTAATAGACAGTTGGAACGCGTTGCCAGAGAATATAGTTAATTTAAAGGGAGTGTACGAATTTAAGATACAATTGGATAGTCAGTGGGAATTGGGGAGTTCATAAGCAAAGGACCAGCCTTGTTGGACTTGAGCCTGTAGCTGGTCGTCAATATTTGTATTTGTAAGCAAATAAGTATCTTTTTATATGTCAGATAACGTCAAGCAAAGGAGTTCGAAAACGTAATTTGTGCTCTTCTTTAAATAAGCTAAGTAGTGTTAACAATGTAAATATATGTAACCCTACAAGTGGATTCTAAGAGAAAACTCGTCCATCAAGTACAACCAACTTTTCTCATGACGAGATATCTCGTCATCAAGGTACTATCGATTTCTTTATGATGGCGAGATCAAGATATGGTCAATTTTCTTCAAACGACGAGACATTTCGTCCATCAAGATGTGGTCAGCTTGGTCAATGACACCTCGAGACAGGCAGCAGGAGAGTTAAGTCACTCAAGCAACGTTAAGTAAATGTTTCTTTAAATTAGTAAACAAGTCACAAAACGTTATTTTCAGTTTTTTATATCACTGTTTCCAAATTGTGGGACGCAAACCTCCTAAGAGGTCACGCAGCTGTTACCAAAAATATTTCTTAAAACATTTTCAGATACATTTTTCCATGAAAGCAAAATCCAAGTCGTCGATGCACATAGCATACTTATACCATGCTAATGAATCCACAAAATAGTTTAGACTACTTTTATCATCTTGTCTTTATTAGTCATTTTTGAAGCATTTAGAATAGATTTAGCAATTTAGGTAAGGGTTTTATACTTATACTTCCCTTAAACAGTTCTTATGCATACACAATTATTAACCACTCCTAAGTGATTTCGACGAGATATCTCGTCCCTCAAGATCTGGTAAGTTTTGCTAATGTCGAGATATGTTGTCCAGGAGGTTTGAACAATAAACCTACAGAATATTTATGCAAATTTTCAGCAATGTAGTACATTAAAGAACTAAGTTACATGTCAATGCATAAGAATGCTTTTCCATAAGCAAAACTGAAATACCTAACTCTCAGCCCTTTTCATTCAATTAGAAACAAAAATAACGAATAGAACTGTTTTGTGAATAAAAACGTTTCTTTAAGTCTGCGCAAAATTTCGTATTTAGGGGAACAAGGTTTTAGCAGAGGAAGAACTGACGATATATACTTTGCGTTAAAAGCTGTCTAAGGGTTTGAAAGATTATTGCTCCTTTCTAAAATTAGATTAAGCGCAGCACTTTTGCACCTATTTCTAACTGCATCGTTGAAGTTGAAATGGTTGGAAATCAGAAAGAATTCTTACAATTGGATTATCAAGTTTATGCAGTAACCAAACGGCGAGAACTCTCTAAGCAAATTTTATTTCTTAGTTAAATAAAGAATATATATTTTGGGGCTTAGAGATACCAATAAACTAACGCAATTTGCGTTGCAATTAAAGATTGACAGTGCAGATAAACACGTTAGTTAAAACTTTACAAAACTTACGAAATTTTAGGCTTGTGTGTGTAGCATGTCAACATTCCAAATCTTATCCAGAATATATGCTTAAAACTATATAGAATTAACCAGGCCTGTAACAATAACGAGATATCACTAGCAACTTACGTTAGAATGTAGTTTAACTTTCCAAGTGGTTTCTTGAAATTCGATTCTTGAATATGGAATTGGCATTTTTAATTAACGTCACACCACTGGAGCAATGCAGCCGATTCTTGAACTTGTATGATCAAGCATATGCCTTACTTAATCAAACAACGATCTCTATACAAATTTTATATATATATATAAGGAACTAATGCAATTTGCGTTGCAATTAGACTTGCGATGCAGATAAACAGTTTTAAAAAAATTACGAAGGTTCAGGCTTGTGTGTGTATATTGTATGTAAAAGTTCAAAACTTAACCTAGAATTCTATTTCCAAATATAAATCAAGCCAGGCCCTTTAGCCAATTAAAAGATATCACAAACAATTTCGGCTAGCAAGTAGTTTAAGACTCCAAATGGTTTCAACGATATATTTCGTCCATCAAGATCTGACCAATTTTGCTAATAAAGAGCTCTCATCCATTAAGATTAGAAAACTTTTGTCAATGACGAGATATCCCGTCATCGGGATATTACCGTTTTTTAGGATAGAGAGATCAAGATCTGTTCATTTTTTTAATGAAATGATGTCTCGTCCACCAAGATCTGGTAATTTTACTAATGAAACGATGTCTCGTCCATCAAGATCTGGAAATTTTACTAATGAAACGATGTCTCGTCCATCAAGATCTGGTAATTTTACTAATGAAACGATGTCTCGTCCATCAAGATCTGGAAATTTTACTAATGAAACGATGTCTCGTCCATCAAGATCTGGTAATTTTACTAATGAAACGATGTCTCGTCCATCAAGATCTGGTCAGTTACGCAAATTACCTCATCGAAACAACCACTAGGAGGGTTAATGAATAAAAAATATTGATTAGACTTTTTAAGAATGAAAGAGGAAGAGTAGTGCGGTTATAGGAATTAATTAATGCTTCTATCATTCTAGTTCTAAAATATTTAAGAATGAGATATTAATCCAAAAATATAGGCTATTTAGTTACAATGCTTTATTTATTACTTGAATTTATTAATATTTTTATAAAAATATCTACTATATAAATACCTATAAGATTCAAAATTAGAAAAATTAAAAAGTTAGCATTTGTAAAAACCTATTTTTACTGTATTTTGAACTGTATGGTTTAAAAGATGTTTCAAAACTTAACATCATTTTAACTTTTAGGATGAAGTAGGGCAAGTGCAACCCCAAATCTTCACCCATAAATAATTCTATTTTTGTATTATTCCACTGAGCAAATTACTAAAATATGATATTTTGACCAGTGTGTTTAAGATATGTTTCAAAACTTAACATTTTAACTTATAGGATGAATGGGGGCAAAGCAAACACAAATCTTATTATCTTAGAAACTTGGAACCAACTACCCCTCTGTCCCATATAATATTTTTCAAAATTTTTTATTTTTATCACCCACACCCAGCCACATTGTACTGTGTTGCATTTTCATTTGTTTAAACTTACCATTCATATAATTTTAAAGAATACTCTCCAATACTACTTCATGGGATCCACTTGCTCTACATGATAGGCAAGTGTATTCAGTCCATGACATCTTCTAATTTGTAATGTGGTAGTACAAATCGCAGTATGCAGTGAGAAAACCCAAAGGCTATTGTATTCCCTTAGCATAGGAAGTGAGACCTTAACTATTCGGTGGATCGTATCTGGTCAGAGGGTTGAAAAAACCATCTCGTCGGGCCCTATCTGTACAGTGGGAAGGTTCAACTTATTAGCAATCTGTGAGTTGTGGACGGTGCAAGTTTGATTCATGTAACTTATCCAGGGTGTATTTCTTTCTTCTCTCCATCAATAAAACTTTCCTTGTGTATATCCATTACTTGGCGTCCTATCTATTGAGTTTGGCGCAGCTTGGCCAAACAAAGTCCTTGTGCCATGAAACCCAACCAAACAAATCTAAATCCCTCCCAGTAAAATTCGTGGTCTCGTATTGCGAACCTATGAACTACGAGCTGTCCATTACGGCTCAATAAGTCTCGAACAAGCGCTTACAATAAAAGTAAACAACGCGAATAAAAACAACGCACCGGAGGTTTAACGGGAGATGTGATTGCTGGAGCAGCTTAAGGAGAAAGAAAATTATTGAATAAATTCAGTCCCCTCCACTCCTCCTTAGAAAAACAAAATATTGCAAACAAATGAGATCAATATCTCTTTTTCAAGGAGGAACTGAAATATAAGTGGTCTGTCTGGAGTCTCCCAACTCTTCCTTCTTTCCTCGGTCAAGGAAAATAAAACGGGTTGGAAGACTCTCTGTTATTGAGCTCTATGTTTCGGTATTACTTTATAATAAGCAATATTATTATCTTAGAAACTTGGAAACCCAAGAGTTAGGAGAGATCTTAACATAACACCGAGTGTATAAAAGAAAGAACAGACATTCTTTATTCCCCGCATAAAATTTCAACAAGTCAAAATAACGCACTTCCATTTTATTGCAGAGTCGGTAAAGCATTTTTATTCTGTGGAAGTTTTCGCAAATATATTTTTGTTCGTCGTCGTCGTCGTTATATCTGCGTCATAAAACATCGGATTGTTTATTTTCCGTCAAAACTGCTTCCCTAGTTGGGAGCAATTTAGTTTAAGTTTACAAAGTGTGAATTTGGTATAAACTTTAGTTAATAGAAAACGCCGGCTTTCTTTGCCTATTAAAATTCGCGGAGTTGCTTCGAAATGTGCTCAGTACTTACGAACTTACTTATACCTGTCAGTTTTATGGCCCGCGGTAGCCCGGTTAGAAGAGTAACGGATTATCATCTGAGAGGTTCGAAACTAGGTTCAGCCTAAGACCGTAGCGTACACGTGGGCTAGTGCACCTTAAATCGATCGTGGCCTCAAATGTCCTTTTTTGCGAGATGTGGAAGTTTGAAGAGTAGGATGGCAGTTCAGGATGTTGACTTCTAAACATGAAATTCCATGACTGTTCTGCCTTTATATCCCGAGATATTCAATCCTAAAGTTTGAGCAAATTTCAGGGATCATCTCGAAACAGAAAGTAGCTATTTGAAGTCCGAGATTAATTGTAATTATAACTACCCGATTTTCAATTTTGAACTTTATTTCAAAAGTACAATCATGTCCATAAATTAAGGCTAATTCAGAATCACACGGAAATCGAAGTCTAAAGTAAAAATTTCACCTGTAGAATTACCGCACACATCTTCGAGAATAATATCCAAATTACAGGAAGCCATCAGATGACGCCGATAGTACGTCACAATATCGAGAGTGTAAGAGAGGTGTCTATAAGGAATGGTAGCAAAGAAGTAAAATTGTTCACAAGCGTTCTGTAAGCCGCCAAGTGCCACAACCGAATAGTTATGGTACAGAGAACGCATGTCGG
This sequence comes from Metellina segmentata, assembly GCA_947359465.1. Lineage (NCBI taxonomy): Eukaryota > Metazoa > Arthropoda > Arachnida > Araneae > Tetragnathidae > Metellina > Metellina segmentata. The sequence goes on from OX375884.1 coordinate 37,455,325, forward strand.
TGAGTTTTTACGTGGTAGAATTATCGGCAGCCTGTAATGTGGGCGTGCTTAGACGGAAGTTTCAGTGGAACTTGGAATCGCCAAAAGTGTCATCACTAGGCTTTGGCAACGAATCAAAAATGTCAGTAAACGTTACAGTACAGGTCTCTCCAGAGTTACAACGCCGAATGACGACCGGTATTTGGCAGTAACTGCAAAAAGAAGCAGACGGAGCACAACATTCGACCTTTCTCGTCAGCTTGAATCTGAGGATATCACCCGTATGGAATGGCCAGCATTCTCACCTGACTTGAATTCGATAGAGCAAGTGTGGGACATGCTTGGCCGACGAGTAGCAGCCCGTCAATCATCTCCTACATGTGTACCGGAACTTCGGAGAGCATTGTTTGCTGAGTGGAGTGATCTTCTATTCCACATGTTAAGTACCTGCGATCAAACGCACTTCTTAAAACTAGGAACATGATGAGATTCACAGCTAAAACTTGGGGTGTGCGTCCTTCAATTCTAAAGACTTGGTACACTACAGTAATTGAGAGGGCAGCTTGCTATGCAGCCAGTATATGGGGTTTGAATCCTACTGTAGCGATGATAAACCATCTAAATAGTCTCCAAAGGAGCTTCGCTCTTCTGATCACTCGAGCTTACAGAACGACTTCAACGGCATCTCTTCAGATACTGGCTGGTATTGTGCCCCTGCACCTAGTCGTACAAAAGGAAGCTGTCATTTAAAAAATAATGAAACTTCAAGAAAACGTTAAACTATATGGTCAATGGCTTATATCCACTGATTATGAACAAAAATATTTTTCTTCAACCCACCCAATCCATTCAAGTCTTCAATCCATTATTGGACCACCCTCTCCCAGCATCACAACATCTATCTATACAGACGGCTCGAAAACTCCCAAAGGTGTTGACAGCGCATATGTTCTTTTTGAGGACTCCAAAATCTGTCATAGTTGGGCAAGTACCCTACATCCTTGCAACTCTGTATACCAAGCTGAACTGCTTGCTCTTAAGGAAGCAGTATACTATTGTGTTTCAGAGGGAATAGCAGCCAACATCAGGTCTGACAGTGCTTCAAGTATCGCCGCTCTTGGTAATCTCTTCTCCCACAACCAGATCGTTAATGAGATTAAGGAAAAACTGCTGGAAGCCACTGAAATACCCCAAATTAACATTTCATGGGTTAAAGCACACGCTGGCATCGAGGGAAATGAACAAGCAGACCTACTTGCGAAATCTGCAGCAAATGGGATCTCTCACCAAACAACCAGTCTAAAGTGGCCTAGGTGCAAATTATCAAGTTCTATTGATGCACTGATCTCGAATCAATGGCAAGCAGAATGGGATACTTCTACCAAAGGAAGATACACCTATCAATTCTTCCCTAAGATCTCAACACACCTAAAATACCAGAACCCAAAGCTGGTACAATTCTTCGCAGGCCATGGACCATTTCCGGCATATCTAGAGCGTTTTCATCTTCGATCTAGTGCGCTGTGTATATGCGGCCGAGAAGGTGATCCCATCCACTACCTTTTTGACTGTGATCTCACAAGTCAGTGGCATTTGTTGAAACCTTCTCTTCAACACTACTCTCATTGGTGCCAAAATACTGCCAAGAACATACACTGCCAACACAAAATCATTAAAGTGATGGAATTTCTCAGCTCCAACATTGATTATATCTGTGAGAGCTGAGAAGTTTAAGTCGAAAGTTCTCAAAATAACTTTGCTTTCCTTTCGAAACTTTTATAGGTCATTTCGGCTGTCTGACATCTGTATTTAACGTTCTGACTTTTGTATATTTCAATATTGTTATTATTATTATTTTTTTCCCTTTCTGGAAATGATTTTTTTTTCTCATTTTGTTCTGTGTTAATTTTTCAAACTTTGTCATCCTCTTCTTTTGTCATTTTGTATTTTTGTGCCTTCATGTTTTACCCTTCAATTGACTTTCCCCTTCTGTGTACTTAAATGTGTATGTATATATTGTGGATTGCTTAGCTCTCCCTTATCCCAGAATCTCCTCCGTAAGGCGGACTATACAGCTGAAAGCCGCACAGGTGAAACAGTGTCCGCCTACGGCGTCCAATCCAATCCAATGTTTTATGTATGTATTGTGGATTGCTCAGCTCTCCCTTATCCCAGAATCTCCTCCGTAAGGCGGACTATACAGCTGATAGCCGCACAGGTGAAACAGTATCCGCCTACGGCGTCCAATCCAATCCAAGATCAGCTCGATGATTTGCTCCTAAGCATGCCTAGGCGTTGTACGGACTGTATTTCATATCGTCTAGGAGACATACAATGTATTTACCATCATAACAACCATGTCATGTTAAGTTTTTGTAAGGTCGATATTTTTTGTAATTGCTCCAGTGAGCAAAAATCGTAGTTTTTGTGAATGGTATCATACATACACCATCTTTTTTGTTCTTTATCTTTTGTTTAATAAATAGGCTTTATATATAAGTCACGTTTGTTTTGTTTCTGAACCTTTATTTGCCGGAGCTGGCATTATCCTTAAATTGTGGACATGAGTGTATTTTTCAGTGATCCGAGAATTATTATATTTATTACGCAAGAGCAAATTATTTGAGAATTACATTATTATATTTACTATGCAAGTGCAAACTATTCGAGAATTGCTATCCGAGGTATGTCAAACGTCTTTTAAACTTTTGGTTGCTCCCTCAAGCGTTGAAGTTATGACCGTGATTCAAAATTACGAGGCGGTGCTCTTGGATCTTTCCCTAAAGGACTAATCCCGTATCGTCACCAATAGCCCGTTATGTTGCGCCAGTGTGTTGTTAATTAAATACCTCGTTACCTGGTATACGCGTAATCTTAGTTAGGTGGTTAGCTTTCTGCCCTCAGATCAAGGGGCTCTGTTTTCGAATCACAACTTTCTTTCTTAACAATCATTTTATAATACATGTTCCAGTATAAGAGTTTATAATACAGGTTCCAGTATAAGTTTATAATACAGGTTCCAGTATAAGTTTATACTAGGGATGCGACATCGATGTCGATGTTTTTGTAACATCGATGTTTATACTTGTCGATGTTTCTACGTTGTCGATATTTTATTTTTAAATAAAAAAAGTACAGTTTTAAAAATTTTAAAAATAACCTTGTAGCATAATTTTTATAATCAGCAAATTGAACATAACGTTTAGACCAAAGTGGCCAAGGGTGAAGGGTCTGAAAAGTAGGAATGCGACATCGATGTCGATGTTTTTAAAACATTGATGTTTTATAAAAAAAAACATCGATGTATTGGAGCCGATGTCGCATCACTAGCTGCTAAACCAGTTTTAAGAAATGGAGGAAAAAGTTTAAATACACTTAATTTTAAAAACATCATTGGTTTTAGGGCGATGTATTATCAACATTAATGTTTTAATTTTGAACATCGATGTTTTGCTGTCGATGTCGTATCCCTAGTTTATACCAGGGGTGGCCAGCTACCCTAGTTTTAGTAGCAACATTTCAGGAAGGAATATTTGAAAGAGGCGTTTATTTTTTATTTTTAACAACAAAACAAACAATGAGAAACTGAAAATTAGTTCAATTTTTTAAGTTTACCCACAGATCTTATCTCCCCAGTCAGCTGTTGGAGTTTAATAAGATGAAGATTCCAAACAGGTAAAACAAATTGGTTGTTCAACTATTGAATTTTGAAAACAGATTCCGGAACAAAATTATCCTAAAACGAAAGAGTGTGCACAGAAACTAATCTCAATTTTCAGTACTTTGTAATGTTGTGAGTATTTGTATTTAACACTTAAATTTATTAAAAATAAGCAATGATCTGTTTTAACTGATCGCATAAGCCGCGGTAGCTCAGTCAGTAGAGCGTAGGGCTCGCATCGGAAGGGTTGTGGGTTCTGTCCTCGACGGAGCCTGCAATTCTGATGGTTGCGAGATCGGCGCTTGGACCTCGCTAAAGATCGTCGTGTTCACTAATGGTGACTGGGGCAGGTTAAATAGGTCGTGGTCACAAAGTCCCCCATGTTCCCATACCAAATCAATACCTCTGGGGGTACCTGATCCGGGGGTTATCGGTCTCTGATTGGGATCTAAATTACGATATGTGTGAGTGAATGGATGTGTGAAAGGGACCTTCCTGTAAAACGGATATGTCATGTATGAAGAAGCCCAACCCTCCGGGGCAATGGCACCAACTGATCGCATTTAACTGAGCTTGTGCGAACTACCCTAACATGTCATCAGCCAAACTTTCGGCAGCTAACTGCTGAAATGTACTACATTTCTATGGCATCCACAAGCAAATCTTAATTTTAGATTTTCTTTACAAAATTGTTTGATAGAGAGAGAGAGAGAGAGAGAGAGAGAGAGAGAGAGAGAGAGAGAGAGAATCAGAACAATATTTTTTAACAACATTACGATTTTTATTTTTATGTTTTTGAATAACTTTGTGACAAGAAATGAACTAAGTACTTTTGGACAATGATCAGTTTTAGTTTACCAGATTACCATATACATGCATTTTATTTTCATAAGAGCCACACCACTCGCCTGAGAGAACCGCGATATGGCCACCCTTGGTTTTTTATAACGGATGCATTAACCAATTTAGATGACGAGCTTCGGTATGTGAGTGTAGATAACTGGTATGCTCGTGGTATCAGTTTAGATGACGTGCTCAAAAAAAGTTTAGGTCATGGGTGCCTGTATCAGTTTAAGTGACGGGTTCCAGTTTAAGTTTAGATCATGGGTGCCTGTACCAAGTTTAGAAGACGAGCTTCATTATGAGTTTAGATCACTGGTGCCTGTACCAATTAAGATGACCAGGCTCTGGTAAAAGTTTAGTAAAACTATTGGTGTAATGCCCATTGCTTTACTAATCTCTGAGTAATATTGCTGAGGTTTTTATTATTGGTAAGATCAATGTAAAACTAGAAAATTTCTCAAAACACCCGGGGATTTGATGTTTTTCCAGACCCGTATCCCGAGTTTAGTAAACAATTCATAAAATGTTGCATTTTATTTCCATAAGAGCCACACCACTCGCCTGAGAGAACCGCGCTATGGCCACCCTTGGTTTATATAACGGATGCATTTACCAATTTAGATGACGAGCTTCGGTATGTGAGTGTAGATCACTGGTACGCGCGTGGTATCAGTTTAGATGACGGGCTCAAAAAAAGGTTTAGGTCATGGGTGCCTGCATCAGTTTAAGTGACGGGTTCCAGTTTAAGTTTAGATAATGGGTGCCTGTACCAAGTTTAGATGAAGAGCTTCATTATAAGTTTAGATCACTGATGCCTGTACCAATTAAGATGACCAGGCTCTGGTAAAAGTTTAGTAAAACTATTGGTGTAGTGCCCAATGTTTTACTAAACTCGGAGTAATATTATATTGCTGAGGTTTTTATTATTGGTGAAATCAATGTAAAACTAGAAAATCTCTCAAAACTCCCGGGAATTTAATGTTTTTCCAGACCCGAATCCCGAGTTTAGTAAACATTTTATGTAATGACCGATAGCTGTAAATTTTCTGAATGGTTTTGGCTAAAATACTAAACAACATGTACCAAACGCAGCGTGATACGATTGAGAGATTGTCTCATCATTCTGTCTATAATATTGTAATTCCGAGAACTGTAGGCCGATTCATATGCAAATTAAAGTAAACAGTGTCACGGCGGGTTATGCAAATGACCCTAATACACGTAGAAATGTCTGAGACAATCATTATAATCATGTGAAGCAGTCGCAAACAACATATTCCTTACACATACAACCTTCAGTATCATTACATTGCACGCGTCAATTTGCCATGTAGCATTATGCAGCATATGATTACATATTTGTCGAATCACTGTTGTAATATGCTTTAGGTATTGTTGAACGAGGAATTGGCGAAGTTGCAGTAAAGCAATTTTTTGTATAATACGTATTGCAAAATTACAATACGTTTCTATCAAATGTATAATTTACTTTTAAAAGCGGTAAAATACATATTGCTTTCAGAAATAAATTATATATTTTGATTTGTTGCTAGCGTCATTTTTAAATTGCGAATGACGATGATAGTGGTATGATTAAAAGGCTAATGATGAACAGTGACTTCTCAACTTTTAATAACGAAACTTTTACATAATTTGCCAGTTGAATTATATCTTTTCGTAGAGGGAATATTTTAATGAAACACCGGTCAAACACTTTAAGAGACTTTTTGTCAAACTAAATTTAAGTGGCGGAAGCGTTCCTGTGGTGAAACGTGTTTCTGTACGTATTCCGAATGTTACGTCACATGGTTTGCTTTCGAACATGATTTGAGTATTTCTCCAATACAATTTCTAAATAGTGATATTAGAATTCATTTACACTGACGAGCCAAAACATTACGACCATCCCCACATTTTTCAATGAATTCGTCTGGATGACGTAGAGGGCACGTGATTAAGTGAGAATGGTATTTAACTGCTGCTGGAGAAGGTAAGTAATCATTCTTGCACTTACTTTTGCGAGGGATGGGAAAGGCTGCTGATCTAAACGAATTTGATAGAGGGCAGATCGTAATGGCCCGAAGATTCGGAACGAGTATCAACGAAACTGCATGACTGGTAGGGTCTTCACGATCTGCTGTTGTTAGTATTCATGCAAAGTGGATAAATGACGGTGACACCAGCAGTAGACTCCAAGGTGTTGGTCGTCCACGCGTCATCAAAGAAAAAGGACGTCGGAGACTGTCCAGCTGGGTAAAGCAAAAACGGCGCGAGACAGTGGCTCAGCTGACAACCCAATACAATGCAGGTCCAAGCGCAAGTGTTTCGGAACACACAGTTCAGCGGACACTGTTGGATATGGAACTGTGCAGCAGACGTCCCACTCGTGTGCCTATGTTGACCAAGCGTCATCGTTAACTACGCCTACAGTGGGCCCGGGAACATCGAGACTGTACCATGCATGAGTGGAAAAAACTTGCCTGGTCAGATGAATCCCGATTTCTCGTCTGCCAGGCGAACAGTTGCTCCCCTCTTGTACAGCAGGTCATACACAGGCTGGTGATGGCGGCATTATGCTTTGAGGGACGTTCTCATGGGCGACTCTGGGACCCGTAGTTGTGGTAGAATAGACCATGAAAGCTGCGAACTATGTGAACATCATTACGGATCAGTTGCACTCTTACATGGCGTCTGTCTTCTCAACTGGAAATGGAATCTTCCAGCAGGACAACGCCCCATGTCACAAGGCTCGGATTGTGTTGGAGTGGTTCGAGGGGTATCTATATATATAAAACACTAACGTACGTGGACCCGAAATCGACGTTATTTGTGTATCGTCGAATGGCAACAATCAACGTAAATAAAATAACCTAGATATTTTGAATTCTTGCTGTTTTTAAATAGCCGAGGTCAATTTCTATGCAAAGTAAGGAATTAAATTGTAAAAATTTATGTTTGAACTGACTTCTTATTTCTTCCTTTGATGTAAAAGTAATTTAAACGTAATTTTGCTACCCGGTATCTGGCCACTTCAGAATTAATGTTTGCTTTTTTAATTTGATTTAGAATTCCGTGTTTGCGTATTTGAGTTGACTGCGAGATGTTGTGGACATATTTGAGGATTCCCAAGTATTATAAATATGTATTTTTTTTGTTAATAAATCATTATTGTCTTTGTCAATATCGTTGAAAAGTCTTTTGTCGCATTATTCTATTTCACAATATATTCAGGAAATCGAAATTCAACACGTTTGAATAGATACGTACGTATTTTTTTTCTTCGGAATTTTGCATTTTTTCAAGGATTGGAATTTTATTTTTGTTTGCATTATGGGTGTTCTGGTATATTACCTATTGTAGAAATATTATTTAGGAGTTAGATTTTAATGATATGTCTATTTCCTGCAAACTATCACTAGACATGTATAATTTTGTAGCGGTATATGTATATTTCGACCAACTTTCCTTAAATATTTGATTGAATACGCTCGCAATGATTTGAAGAATTGTTTCATAAAAATAAGTAAAATATACAAATCAAAACATGCTTGATTACGGTACGTAAAAAAGTTTAAAAAAAGCACTATTACACACCGCCGAGCGCTAGCCGGCGCAGCCCGGCTAGTACTGATGAATTCCACTTAATGTCCTGGCCACCTAACTCGCCGGATATTATTCGATAGAGCACATTTGGGGTGTCATGGAGCGGCCGCTGAGAGGTTAAACACCAATAAGTCCGAATATCTCGAATTCGCTTGACCGCTGCTTAGACATTTGGTACAACCTGTCTCCAGTCATGTACCAAGAACTTGTGGCATCTATGCCCAGGCGAGTTGCAGCTGTTTTACAGGCCTAGGGAGATGCAACGTGTTATTGAGTAGGTGGTAATAATGTTTTGGCTCTTCAGTGTATACAGGGTGGTCCCGAATTCATGGTACAAACTTTAATGGTAGGTACAGGACATTGTAACAATGATTTATTGTATAGGAATGTATAGTCGCAAGTGACGCGGTGAGGCGTAAACAGGGGAAATAAAAGGAAAGAGAAATGGAGTGATCGGTTGGTATCATTGCCGGTAGAGGGCAGTAGATGTCTAGCCGCTGTTGAACATGATGCATCGCAGTAGGGAAAAGCGCCATTCACAATTGTGCTGCCGTAGACGATAGGTGACTTTACGTATGCAGAAAAAGCAGACATGCATTACATGTACGGCCGTGCAAATGGTAACGGCAGAGCTGCGTTACGAATGTATCGCGCGGAGTATCCTGATCGACGAATGCCGGATCATAGAATTTTTCAACGGTTACATCGTCAACTTTGTGAAACAGGTGCGTTCGACGTCAACAGACATGGCGCTGGTCGAGTAAGAGCTGTACGCACTCCAAGGCTGGAAGAAAGCATCTTGAACACTGTGGCTGATAGACCCGAGTCAAGCACAAGAACTGTTGCGCGTGACGTAGGTGTGAGTCATCAGACTGTATGCAGAGTGTTAAACGAAAATCGCTTACACCCCTTCCATTTTCAGAAAGTACAAGCATTGAATCCGGCAGATTATCCTCGCCGCGTGAACTTCTGCCTGTGGGTGATGCAGCAATGTGCGTTGCAGCCGGATTTCGTAGATTATGTGCTATTTACAGATGAAGCGACATTTTCACGCGAGGGTGTCTTTAATGCGCACAATTCCCATGTATGGGCAACCGATAATCCACATGCAACGCGTCGACATGCGTTTCAACAACGTTTCAGTATTAATGTGTGGGCTGGTATTGTGAACGACTTTTTGATTGGCCCATACTTACTACCCACGCGGCTCACTGGCGGAAGCTATCTTATTTTTCTGAAAGAAGTGTTACCACAACTGCTGCATGATGTTCCGATCGCCATTCGTAACCGCATGTGGTTTCAGCACGATGGGGCGCCAGCACACTTCAGCATTGATGTACGGAATTACCTGAATGCCACGTTTGGTACTCGATGAATTGGGCGTGGTGGACCAGTCCCTTGGCCACCCCGATCTCTCGATTTATCGAGCCTCGATTACTTTTTATGGGGACATCTAAAGCATCTTGTTTGTGAGACTCCAGTTGACTCAGATGAGGATCTCGTCGCTCGCTTATCTGTAGCTGCTGCAGGTGTGCGTGAAATACCAGGCATCTTTGAACGTGTACGCCAATCGCTCCACCGACGCTGTCAAGCATGTATCGATACTGGTGGACGCAATTTTGAACAATTACTGTAAACATGACACTTGTCAACAACGCTTTCAATAAAATCTTTGTTTTTCCTTTCGGCCGTTATTTCCCCTGTTTTCGCCTCACCGCGTCACTTGCGACTATACATTCCTATACAATAAATCATTGTTACAATGTCCTGTACCTACCATTAAAGTTTGTACCATGAATTCGGGACCACCCTGTATACGTATAGATCCTTCATCAGTGCCAGTTGCATTTAATTTATAATGTACATTTTAACCTGTGGACTACAGCTATAACAAGTGCGATTCTTTCTTGGAGCGATACTTATAACTTTCAAGTTACAACTGCTGTAACGGCCGTAGTATAAATTCTTTCTTTTTCGATTCTTTTTTACTTTCAAGTTACAACTGATGTACTGGCCGTTGTCAAAACTCTTTCTTAACACGATCATGGTACAACTGCTGTACCGACCGTAGTCTAACGGTTAAGTTAACGGCGATATGCTTCGTGTTAGAACCAATGTGAGATTCAAACTATCATCAGATCTAGGCAAGGAACAATTAGTACCCAAGGAGTAATACGGCAATTTTGTCTCGACGAGGTATCTCAACATAAGCAAAATTGACCAGATCTTGATGTCTGCTAGTAAAATCACTGTGTTTTCACCTCTTGTTGAGATGTATGGAGCTTCGGTGATCTGGTAAGATCTAAAGGTCCTTATCAATGTTAGATGATTCAATACATCCCAGCTTTAGCTATGGTTAAAAGTTCTGAGTGAAAAACAGAACAGGGATAAAGATTTATTTTGCTGATTTCGAAGGTAAGATCACTGTGTTTCCGCCACTTGCAGAGGTGTTATATGGAACTTCGGCTATCTGATAGGATCTAAATGTGCATATCAATCTCAAATGATTCAATACATCCCATAGTTTCATCTATGGTTAAAAGTTCACAACGGAAAACATAACAGTAATCAAGATTTCTTCTGCTCGATTTTGAAACCTCAATGATCCGCCTTGATATAAATTCCGCTACCAGAAATCAATAGTGAATGAAATGCACCATTGACTAAGCCATCGCACCATTGCCCAAGCAATCGCATCTCTAATCAAAACCATCTGATAACGTATAGCGCTGGTCACTGAGGCATGAAACTATAGGTATTGTGAATGAGATAATAGTATAGAGTTTTGTTTTTTCGCAGAATATTAACTATAATACCATCCATCACGTGGTGTGGGTTGAATGACCTCACTTGTAATAGTAAGGTAGCTCTAAAGGTCCATTCAAAGCACAAGTGGGCCGTTCAAGGGGCCACAAAGTGGCAGGTATGTAGTAATTTAATTATTGTCCCATTGGAGCAGCACAACGGGTTATTAGCGACGGTTCGGGATCAAACTCGAAGGGAAAAATAAGAGGCCAAAAGTAGAAAGAAAAGTAGAGAGATTGACTTTTTCAAGCGGTATTTCATAGCAGCTTTTAAATTACAATCAAATTATTTAAAAACTACATAAAACAACATCGAATGTTTCCTTAAGGGGAGTTAAAAGATCAAATATCGGCAATATTAATTGCACTAAATTTCTATGTCTTTTCTCAGAGAGGAACCGGTTTAAAGAGTTTTGTAAACCCCTCAAAATATTTATATATTGAATGGATATTTAGTTTTTTATTGCATAATATATATATATATTATGTTTTTTATGAAATTTAACTTTAAAAGCATGTAATTCCTTCGACTGATGTTGTTCATGCAGTATTTTAATCATAAAAAGAAATTAAATATGAAATAAAGCATTCAAGAATCTTCCAATCTAAGGAATAGAATATATAGGATGAAGAAAAGTTTAATAATTTAATTGCAGTGTTCATTCTAGAACTAATGGTTTAAAAATGAATACAACTTACTTGCTAGGATAAAGTGTACTCTAATACATCTCTTAAACATTTAATGGGTTGGATGAAACCGTGTCTTCATTGAAATTTGTTTTAAAACTTCTCGTAGAATACTTCGTTTTCGAAATCTGCACGCATATTTCAATACACGTAGACGGAAGATGGGAGCCTTAGTGGAGAAACATCCCAGCCTTTGATTAAATAGGATAGCACTGAACTGGACGATGGGGGTAAATTAAGTTACATTTTAACGAGTTCCATAAGTTATTTGTTTTCCAGTACCTCCAGACGTTACAAAAGAACGTCTGAAAAATGTTGACTGCAAAATATAACAAGTTGGGAATAGATGGTAAGTAGATATTTTAATTAAAGTCGTAACTGTGAAGCAACACAGTGGGCGTTGACGATGGTCCGGGTTCAATCCCAACAGAAAAGATCCAAGGACAATATTCGTCATCTGTCCGTGGTTCAAAATTACTTGGTGTTGTCCTCGATCTTTCCCTTGCCTCGTCATCTGACTGTTGTTCAAAATTACGAGGTGTTGTCCTCGGATCTTTCCCTTAAGGGACTGATCCCGGACCGTCGTCAATAGCCCGTTGTGTTGCTCTAGTACGACGTTAACTAAAAAATTACCAATTACCCGGACCGACGTCAATAACCCGTTGAAATTAGTACGATGTAAATTTAAAAATTACCAAATTACCCAGACAGTTGTCAATTGAGTTGTGTTGCTCCAGTACGACATTAATTAAAATACCTACCTACCTTTACTAGGTAGGGTAATTTTAATTAACGTCGTACTGAAGCAACAAAACGGGCTATTGACGACTGTCCGGGATCAATCCCCTAAGGGAAGGATCCGAGGATACCACCACGTAATTTTGAACTACGGTCAGATGACGACTACCTTTACTAGATATTATGACTTGTTTGTTTCCTTATTTCGTTTCTACGGTATAGTGGTTAAGGTGTTAGCCTCTAGATCCGAAGGTTCCTGGTTCGAATCCGGGTACGGGCATGGATGTTTGTAATGGTAATGGTAATTTTAGTTAACGTCGTACTAGAGCAACACAACGGGCTATTGACGACGGTCCGGGTTCTATCCCTTAAGGGAAAGATCCGTGGACAACACCTCGCAATTTTGAACCACGGTCAGATGACGAAGCAACACCTGAGCTGGCACCCCACTCTCCAAACTTCCACACCAACCCAACGAGAGGACTTTCGGCCACGACATATTTAAGGTGCACTCTACTCCATACACTTATAAACATCCATGCATGTGACCGAATTCGAACCAGGTACCTTCCGATCTCTAGAGGCTAACACCTTAACCATCGGACAGGTTGGTCCGTAACCCGGTTGGATTAATCCGTTGTCACATATTGACTATGTTTGATGTTGATTTTGAATCAAACCGACTTGTTGAATTTGCATTCGAGATGACGTCGCACTGGAGAAACACAACAGGATCTTCGCGACTGTCTGGGATCGATACCGAGGATAAAGATACTAGAACCCCTTAATTATGAACCACGGTTTGACGACGAGCTAACCCCGAGTATACCACTCTCCATACATCCACACCAAACCAAAAAGGACATTTGAGGTCATTGGGTAAGGTCATTTTAATTAACGACTTACTCGAGCAACATAACGGGCTATTGACGACGGTCCGGGATCAGTCCCTTAAGGGAAAGGTCCTAGTACAACACCTCGTAATTTTGAACAACGGTCAGATGACGAAGCAACACCTGAGCTGGCACCCCACTCTCTAAACTTCCACACCAACCCAACGTGAGGACTTTTGGCCACGACATATTTAAGGTGCACCAACCGCCTCTACACAATACGCTTACAAACATCCATGCCTGAACCCGGATTCGAACCAGGAACCTTACGATCTAGAGGCTAACACCTTAACCACTATACCGGTTGGTCGGCCTCTCCCCTAAGGGAAAGATTCGAGGACACCACCACGTAATTTTGAACTACGGTCAGAAGACAACTACCTTTACTAGATATTATGGTAATTTGGTAATTTTTAGTTAACGTCGTACTAGAGCAACACAACGGGCTATTGACGACGGTCCGGGATCAGTCCCTTAAGGGAAAGATCCGAGGACGACACCTCGTAATTTTGAACCACGGTCAGATGACGAAGCAACACCTGAGCTGGCACCCCACTCTCCAAACTTCCACGCCAACCCAACGTGAGGACTTTCGACCACGACAGATTTAAGGTGCACCAGCCGCCTCTACACCATACGTTTACAAACATCCATGTCCGGACCGGATTCGAACCAGGAACCTTCCGATTTAGAGGCTAACACCTTAACCACTATACCGGTTGGTCGGCTACCTCCAGCCGGGGTACTATTATTAAGAGATTATTTATTTACAACAAAAAAAATATCTGGCAACATTTTTACTAGGAACCCATCTTCTGGCAAGATGGTGGACACGGAAACCTAAACAATCAAATTTGAATTTTGAATATCTGTTTTAAAAAATCAGTTTGTAATTGAGAAAAAGTGAACCTTAACTATTCGTGTGGTTAAGTCAAGGTTCTCGTTGAAAATACCTTAATTTCGTAACATCAGAAAAAAAATCAGAGGACAATCACTAGATATATGAACAGAAACTTCCAATAACGTAAAAATATAGTATTTGAAATTATTTGGATTTTATACAAAATGAACTTTTCGTGACGATGCTTGAGAAGAGCTCAGCTTTTTTTTAAAAAGTAACGAGATTAGTAATAGAAAACGTGTATTTGTATCTGGAAAAAGTTGTCGAATCATTGCTTGGATCTTCAGATTGCCATTTCAAAATTATTTTCGAGTTTAACTGCAATGATAAAATGTGAACTTAGGAAGACGAAATTGGTAAGTAATGCTTTCAAATACCCTCGAGATTATCTATAATAAAATATGTCCATGCTTATTTCCATGTAAGTTTTATGTTTCATCAAACTGTAAATATAGTTACGCTTGTATATGTAAAATGCAGAAGCCATTGCGTGTGAAAGTTAGATTGGATATATATGTTGCAAGTATAATGTAGTACTTTGATGTTTATTACTATTGCATTTCCACTAAAACTTGGTTCAATTTTTATAATGAAACCTGATCGTACAGGAGATATAAAAATGAACTCTTGGATGATCTTGAGTAAATATGCTTGGGCGAGTCATTTTACTTTAATCAAGGTTTCTTTCTCTCTCAGTTTGGAATGGGGGTATGTAATAACAATCATGTGGTGGATGTTTCAACGAGGTATTTCTCATCTATAGCAAAACTGACTAGATCTTGATGGAATATATATCGCTCACCCCTTTCAGCCACGCCATATCTAAAAAAAAAACGTGATTTTTCAGGAGAGTGATTTTAAAGTTCTTTATTTTTCTTTTTTTTATTCTTAATTTTATATGTATTAAAAATATTACTTAAGCTCTCTAGGGGCTAAATATTGAGCGGTGAGATATTTCGATTTTGGAGGGATATACTACTCTTTCAGAGTTTTCTGAAAACAGGCATAACTAAAAATCGCCGATTTTTGAGATGTGACGTTGTTGAAAGGAGTGAGGTGGTGGTATGTAGTATCCGATACGTTACAACTTATGGCGATTTATAGCCAAATGTGGTAACCTAGTTTTCGCGAGTTTGCGAGCTTACTTCCTGTTTTAAGGCAATCCTTCGTATATTTGCAATTTTTTCTTTATTTTTATATTAATTGTGTCTGGTTGTTCCGTCCGTTGCTCTCGAATTTCTTTATTGATTCTTTCAGGTAATTTGCATTTTTATTTTGCTTTAATAGGATCTACACCTCGCGAATTTTGCATTTGAAATAGTAAAATATGAGAAAAAAAGGATTAATTTGTAAAAAACGAAAATAAATTTTGTGGCCGGGGAAAGCCACTGGGTTCTGTTGGGATAAGAAAATGGAATGCTAGTGAGCCAAAATTTAGTGTAACATCTTTAATGAGATCTAAGTTACACACAACACACATATTAAATTTAGTTAAGAGTTAGGGATACAGAAGACCATGCGTCTGCGCATGGGAAACTTGGCTCTCGACTGCCTAATTCATATTGCTAACCGTCAGAGGGAGACACTGTCATTAGCATAAACATGGGCGCTACAGACTCCCCCTCTGGTCCCGACGACGTCCCGGTGAGGAGACCAGGATCGGAAAGTTCTGCAGTGGTAATGGTCAAGCTCAAATTCTTTTGGCTTTCCGGGGAAAACGACCAGTCCGGGAAGCAGTTCCTGAAGGACTTGAAAGTTCTTTATCTGAGTTCGAGTTCCCAGGTACATTGGGTGGTCGACCTCTCTTACGAAGAGGGGCTACTGGAGTAGTGTCAATGTCTCTGAAGGGTGTGAGAGCAGAGACATGGTAAGTCGCAAGTGGCTCACATGGTTTATCAATACTGGCTATGACATAAGAAGTGGGGGACTTCTGAGTGAGTATTATGTATGGTCCGTCTCGTTTGGGCATAAATTTTGCTGTCTTCTTATGTCGGGCATTACTTAGAGGATGTAGATTTATCCAAACCTTGTCTCCTTGGGAAAAGTACACTTGACGACGGTTTTTGTCGTACTGTCTTTTTCGTTGATCTTGTTTACCTTCGATTCGTTCTCTGATGTCTCGAGAAAGGGTTGCGAATTTTCTTAGGTAAGGGGTAATTTCAGCAACAAAGTTGTCATTTTCGATGACCGATGTGAAATTTTGCACCACATCGTCAACTGTGCGTAGTTCTTTTCCATATGTGAGGAAAGCAGGAGTATGTCCAGTGGTTTCACAAACTGCAGTGTTCATTGCAAAGCGTATAACGGATAGTTTTGAGGGCCAGTTATCGTGTTCGTCTCCAACCAGAATAGCGAGACGTGGCTTGAGATCCCTGTTTTTACGTTCCACTGGATTTGATTGAGGAAAATAAACGGGAATCAAATTTTGTTGAATGTTGAGGGTGAAACAAATCTGCTGTAACACCGCGCTGACAAACTGAGTTCCGTTGTCGCTGATTATTCGTCTAGGGATCCCATGTCTCATGAAAACTTCTTCAATAAGGGTCGTAGCACACGCACGTGCCGTGGCTTGAGGAAGAGGAAATAACTCAACCCACCTTGTGGCACAGTCTTCAACGATAAAAATCCACTGCATGCCTGTGTCACAGCGTGGTAATGGTCCAAAAAGATCAATGGAGATTGTTTCGAAGCGCTGTGAATGGACGGGGGTTCTCAACAGTCCAGCTGGTTTCAAGTTGGTAGCCTTGTAACGAATACAATCAGGACAATTTTTTACATATTCTGATATGTATTTCCGCATTCCTGTCCAATAATATCGTTTGTTGATACGTTGGAAAGTCCCTTCTTCTCCATAGTGTCCAGCCATTGGGTCATCATGGTGTTTCTTCATTATTGCTAAACGTTCTGATGTCGGGATGACTAATTGCGCCTCTTCAGAATCCGCGTCTGGTACGTATCGGTAGAGAACTCCTTGATTCATCAAGAAACCACGCTCAGTCCAGTTGGCGTATTCCTCTGTTTTCAGAGGGGATTCAAAACTTTCAATAATTTTCCTCAAACTTTCATCTTGCATTTGGGAATCTCTCATATCTTTGGAACTTCTTGCGGGCAAGTCCGCAACAATGATGTTGGAAATTTCACATGAAGAACTTTGATCTTTACAAACAGGGCGGGAGAGCATGTCAGCAATGACATTTGCCTTTCCAGGGATGTACTGCACTTTCAGGTTGAAGGACTGAATCTCGAGCGCCCATCTGGCAAGACGTCCAGTTGGAGATTTGAGGCTGAGTAACCACTTGAGGGGTTGGTGGTCAGATGCCACTGTCACTTCGGTTCCCTCAACATATCCTCGAAATTTTTTCAGTGCCCACACAACAGCGAGGGCTTCCCTTTCTGTCGTGGAGTAATTTCGCTCAGCTTGCGACAGCAAGCGACTGGCGTATTCGAGCGGGTGTTCCTCCGGTCCCTCTCCCTGAAGGAGTACTGCTCCTATGGCGTAGCTACTTGCGTCTGTGCGTATACAATACGGACGAGTTCCATCTGCCTGCTTTAACACAGGAGGTGTGATGAGACAGTTTTTCAATTTCTCAAATGCTTGTTGTTGGGCGAATCCCCATTCCCACTGTTGGTTCTTTTTCGTCAGATTGCTAAGGGGTCTGGAAATATCGGCAAAGTTTTGAATATATCTTCGGAACCAAGAGCACGTTTGTAGAAAGGACTGCACTTCTTTCACTGATTTGGGTGGAGGTATTCGCTGGATAGCAGAAACTTTTTCTGGGTCAACCGCAATGCCGTCTGGAGTAACCCAAAAACCCAAATATTTCACACGATTTGAAGCAAAGTGGCACTTTACTCTGTTAGCTCGAAGCTTGAATAGCAAGAGTCTTTCGAATACTGCTTGAAGATCCGAGATGTGTTTCTCGAACGATTCGGACAAAATTATTATGTCGTCGAGGTACGTGAGTGTCAGAATACCGTCAAGACCATTGCGAAAACGATCCATTAATCTCTGGAACGTTGCGGGCGCGTTCCGTAATCCAAAAGGCATCCGTTTGAATCGGTATGTTCCGAAAGGGCACACAAATGCGGTTTTGTCTTGATCATCTGGATGGACCTTGACCTGGTGATATCCTGACCTAAGATCTATGGTTGACATATAGGAGGTTGGTTTTGCTTCGTGTAGGAGGTCATCCATACGAGGAAGGGGATAGGGATCTTGAACAGTAACTGCATTCAATTTCCTATAGTCAACACAAAGTCGCACTTTTCCATTTGGTTTTGGAATAAGAACCACGGGAGATGCATAGGGAGATTCGCATTCCTCTATTATCCCGTCTTCCAAAAGCTTGTCTATTTCTACTTTCAGGATTCCTTTTTTGACAGGGTTCATCCTATAGGGGGGCACTGCAACAGGAAGATGATCACGCGTAGTGATTCGGTGTTCTATAAACGGGGTAGGCTCTCCCCCTGGTTGGAAACAAGTGTCATATTGCTTCAGGAGAGAATTTATTTGATGTTTTTGCATTACCGAGAGTCCTGTACCTTCATCCTCTCGAAGGGATGGATCGAATAAGGATATAGCATGCGTTGCCAGGAATGACACATCCGTTGGTGGTGAAATAAAACTGTTTTTCTTTTGCGGGGTTTCAGAGAAAAACCATTCATTTTGTTGAAGATCCAGAACTACCCCTGCTGCTTGGAGGAAGTCCTCGCCCAAAAGAGTTCTGTTTCCTTTGGCTTGTTTTAGGACAAGAAGTTCTGTTGGGATCACCTTACCATTGATGCCAATATCAACCACAGTACTGAGGACATCTGTTGTTCTCACGCAGCCATCAGCAAGCTTTAAATCAACCTTCCTGTCCTCAAAATGCAGACCAAACTCCTGGAGACGTTTGTACAACTTTTCTCCAGCCACGGAACAAGTCGCACCTGTGTCTGCACACACGGCAGCCTGTTGGTTGCAAATTGTGATCTGGATAAGGCTCAATGGGTGTCTCAATGTGGAACAACTGTAAAGTTCCAGATGGTTAACATTTGGCGATTTCGAATAGTCATTCGGTACGGTTGGATTGCAAGTGCTGCATCTTGATTTAATAACTCCTGGGCAACCACATCCATAACATGCTATGGGAGGTCTGATTTCTTCGTTTTGAAGTTCAGAGGTTCTTTGGGCTCTGTCTTGACTAAAAGGATACTGTTTATTTCTGTTAGCACCTCTACCATCTTTAGTCTTGTCCCAATTTGGGCAGGTTCCTTTCATGTGTCCTTCTAATCCACACGAGAAACAAGTTACTTTAGCTTTGGACTTTCCGTTGTCCTGTTGTGTCCTTGGATATGTTCGTTTGTCCTGCTGCACTTCACGGTTGTTGCTGACCCCTCTCCAATCCCGACGCTGGGCCTTGCTATCCCCCTGCGCTGGAGGATTTGGAGTTCCATTCCACAGTTTATTTTGCGTCTTGGGAGCAAAATCCTTTCTGTTATTTGGTCGAACCGTTTCATAGTCGTCCAGCTTCTTCACTAGATCTTTTACTGTTTTTATCCGAGTCCACTCATCGATTAAATGTTCTCGAATCTCCTGAGGAACACGGCGTTTTATTTGATCTGCAATCATCAGATCAGAGAGTCCGTCGAAAGTGGTGATTTCAAGACCCGAAATCCAACCCTGAAAATAGTTCCTCGTTTCATATGCGAAATCTGTCCATGTGCTTTCTGGACTTTTTGCATGTCTCACGAATGATTGACGAAATTTCTCTGGAGTTAACTTATAGCGCTTGAGTAGAAGCTGTTTAACTTGTTCATAATCCTGGGAAACTTCTTCAGCTTCCCTGGCAATAATTTGAGCAATATCGTATGGCAACAATCCAATTAAATGTGCTGCCCAGAATTCTTTAGGGATTTCAGCTCTCCGGGCTTGCCTTTCGAAGATGACGAGGTACAAACTAACATCGTTTGTTGCAGGATCAAATCGTTGAATAAGAGTCTGCAAATCCAGTTTGGGTTTGGCTGAATGTGGAACTTCATTCTTTTCTATGGAAGCTGACGTTCGAGCCGCTTCTTCCTGGAGTCTCAACTTCTGTAGCTCGAATTCGTAACCATCCTTCCTCTTTCGCTCTTCGAACTCTAAATCTTCTTTTCTTTCTTTCTCTTCCTTGATTTTTGCTTCCAGTTCCTGTCTCTCAGTGATAATACGCTGGAGTAAGTTCTTTACAAATTCTTCTTCGTAAGCCGGACTCGAAGTAATAATCGTTCTTAATTTGATAACTGTATCGCTATCATCAGAATGTTCCCCCATCTCTAATGCCAGACCGACCAGATCGCATTTTCTTGCTTTACCGAGGAATGACATTTTCCTTATAGTTCTGTTGTTCAGAGTCACTTTATACTTTTACCATTAAAAATAGTATAAATAAAATGCACTAATTTAAACGGAATATTGCATCATTAAGCCCAAATACTTTCAATTGAACATCTAAAATGTGTGTAAAAGTTCTAAATTTGTATAATAAACACTTATTCAAAATCCTCAGAACAGTGACAATATTTCACTGAAATAACCTTTGGTAAGAAATATAAGGTTAACAATAACACTATTATTAATACGTTCGCAATATTGTGACATTAACAAATATTTTATGCAAGAATGAGTAACAATGACAGTAAATGTATACCAGTTAACATATATGATCAAACTAAAATCCTAAATTTATGTAATGCACAATTGTTAAAACAATAGAAATTCAATTGGTATTTTATACACAACCCCCAAAAACTTTCATGTAACCGAGCTCTGAAATACCAATCTCCCCAAATGTGTGAACACACACACACACACACAACAAAAACAAAAATCTCTCTTTCGCGAAGCAAATAACGTTCGTCAAGAAAAAATCCTCCTTCAAAATGCACAATTATAAACAGAGCACCCGAAAAACCATAAACACCTTCTCTTTCAATTACAAGGTCACAGGAGTGCAATTCGAACGAATGAGTAGTCCCTCTTACTTTACATGTACATTGTCCCTGAGCATCTCCTTGATCACGTGATACTCAAAACTAGATACCACATAAAATTACAAATGTGTACTTCATAATACTAATTATTACTCCAATCATTCTTAAATTTAAAAAATACTATAATACATAAATTTAAAAAATACTATAATACAACACTATATTATATTTTTTTCCTTTTATGAAATGCACTAAAAACCTATTCATAAGCTTTTAATTCGAAAATGAATCGTTAAGATCACACATAAAATATATCTTATATCAACAATATACAAGAAAAAAATTGTTTCCTGTCTACTAAACCAAAGAATGATACTTTCAAGGTCCGAATAATTTCCTATCCGATAAGCACGAACATTTAAATTTCAAATCGAAATTAGAATATTTTATTTTCAGAAAATGATATAGCTTAAAAGATAATTAAAATCTTAAAAGATTGTTAGATATATCATTTTTGAGACAAATTTTCAAAACTCAAACAAGTAATTTATACAAGATATAGCCTTTTGGTAACAGGATGTTACTTGAACACAAAGGAATGCATTATTACTACAGAATGGTTTCCCAGTTTGGCCTGGTGAAACAAAAGGTAAACAGAAAATACCTGTTATCCATAAGCGGAGACTGATGGTCCGTACAGCACAGAAACTAACCTGTTTCCATGTGCTTAGCAAAATCCAAAACGGTTGAAGGATTCTTCAAGCGACACCTTTGTCCTAAGTGCGCATTATCTGAAAAAATTACCGAGCCAGGAGCCAAGTTAAAATTTTGACCTCAACAACGCATTCTAACACACGTTGGGCGTCAGTTTGTGGCCGGGGAAAGCCACTGGGTTCTGTTGGGATAAGAAAATGGAATGCTAGTGAGCCAAAATTTAGTGTAACATCTTTAATGAGATCTAAGTTACACACAACACACATATTAAATTTAGTTAAGAGTTAGGGATACAGAAGACCATGCGTCTGCGCATGGGAAACTTGGCTCTCGACTGCCTAATTCATATTGCTAACCGTCAGAGGGAGACACTGTCATTAGCATAAACATGGGCGCTACAATTTTATTAATACAATGGAACCACAAATTTTAATTGCAAATCTTCTAATTTTTCTGTGTGGTATTTACTCCAAACATGTGCGTTTTTTTTTGCGTTGTTTCATCAATTAGATACATGTTCAACTCCTTAATTTTTAAAAATTGCCGGAAAAATGTAAAAAATTGAGAAAAAAAACGCCGGTTAGCAAAACGTCCGGAAATTTGGAAAATTTTGGCGAAAAACATCGCTTTGGCGACTAACGTAACGGATGCTACCACACCACTGGAATATAATTTAGTTATAAAAAATTTGACTGCTTAGTGGGTTTGCCCACTGCGCAAGATGTAGGCGAGGCAGGTTCGATTTCTCCCTCGGTGTATTTCTTCCTGTATCAGTAAAAAGTTTCCTTGAGTGTATGCCCATTTGCTCGTAGTTGTTTAGTGTAGTTTGGCCAAACATGGTCCTTGCGTCATAAAACCCAACCAACCACAAAAATTTTAAAGAATTTGAAATAAAAATATTTATAATAAGTATTTTAAGTACAGATATTTTACCTGATAATATGTATTTGTTTTATATATAATCTTAACATTTCATACCAAGAAGTAACATTAGTGTTTTTTTTCTTGTAACAATATTTGCTACTTAGAAAGAACCAGGGCTGGTTGTCACAATGGTGATGTAGTTCGATTGAGGTGGTTTTGGTTTCTAATAACAGTAGCTCTCTGGGAACATGGGCTATAATTTCTAAGTGAGGGAAAAAGTTATTTATTGTTATTCAACGTTGTGAAATTCGTGCTACAATGAACCATTTGTTTGAAAAATTGTGACCTGCACACAAGTGGGAGCAACCACTTGTTTCGAAGTAAGTGTCATAATGTATTAAGAAACTATCTGAGAGTAAAATGCATGAATTTTTCTCTGTTATTGTTGTGTCTATTATAGTTTGTTTTCCTTGGGGTAACATTACATCGAAAAATGAGGTGTCTTTGCACCCCAACGAATGTTGGAACAGCGATATGACGACTAAGAAGTCTCAAAAAACGAAGAAGGGGACTGAATATGAAGCTGTTTCATCGTTTCATCAGATAGTGAAGAAGATGTTGTGTCATACCAGATGAGTCGGACGATGATATCGAAACATGCTGCTCCACTGAAAGATGAAACCTCAGATAGGTGATAACTGAACAAATTGGACGATGGAACAAGCTGGAAGTGGCCTTCCTAACCATATACCATCTCCTCTCTACAATTGCAATGATGTTCATGGATCCATTAATCCTCTGTAGCTCATCTCTATGAGAGGTTATTTTATGGTCCCTGAACTCCAAGAAGTGATGGAGTTTGCTTTAGTAGAACCTTCGAAACCCGGCTAATTTTTTTTATTTATCTTCGTTACTGCTTGTTTTATATTATATTCGTCACTGTCCGTTGACTTATTTTAAAGACTAGCCACTGCATGGCTAGCCCGATGTTGCCCTTGCCAGTTGCTTTTGTAGGGTTAGTGGTTTGCTTGCAAACTAAATGTGAATTCGTAAAATTGAATGCTCTAGATTGAATTTTAAAATTCGCCGCGACCCTAGAATTGCAAAAAAATTGTACTACCTGTGTGCCAAATTCCATTACTGTAAGTGCCATAGATTCGTCAGGACTTTGCGTGCAAGAAACAAACACTTCATTTTATAATATAAGAGATTGATTGTTCTTTCTTTTTTTACACACAATTTAAAACATACATTGAGTGGTTTTTTTTTATTAAAGTTGCAATTTGTTGAATTTGACTGAATAAAAAAAAATTCTGAAATATGTAGTACAATTTTAGTTGTATATTGAGCATTCATTGCAAAAAGTAGTCCTTCTCATACAAAAACAAGTATTTCTTAAAGGGATGCAAAATATCCCGAACGGAGACATTGCTGCAAAGTTCAACAAAATGAAATATATATGTAACACATGTTTTTTAAGTTTTGTAGATCGTGAATTTATTCAGTCTCATCCAAGGAATTGATTCAAATCAAGACAGTGATTTAGACTGAGTCAACACAACAAAAATTTTAAGTATCCAAAATGACACCAAAAGCTGGAGCAAAGTATTACGGTATGTCTTGTATCTGGCGCAGCATGGCCAAATCTGGCCATTGTGATCCATAAAACCCCAATAAACCGAACAAAACCAGTAGCTTCCTTATGTGTATGTACATGAACTTTGGCACAGTTTCGTAAAATATGGCCACCGTAAAATCCAAGCAACCATAAAAAATTTTATAATAAATATTTTACCTGGGATTTCTACATTTCTTTTATCTAGGATCTTAACTTTTATACCAGGAAGTATTATCATAATTATTTTATTTCTTGTAACAATATTCGAGCAATCAAATGAGTCTAATAGCAGCACGTTAGGCTAACAAAGGGCTATTTCAATTTCAAATTCCTCTTCCAAAGAACGCATACGTAATTGGCTCTGTTTTGGCCTGAAATATATAATGAGAAGCGAAGACAAGAGGCCCCGGAACGTTAACCCCGAACAATCAGCTAAAGTAGAGGCAAGAGGATAAAGAAGAAAAGCGGGAATGCTCGGAAAGAAAACGCAATCTAAAGGCAGTTGTTTGGGCGAAGCTTCTATAAAAGACTTTATGAAAGGAAATCAATTTAAAGAGCTGTCTCCCGAGTCTCTTACTCTGGCAGCTTGACGCAAGATTTTATTAATGACTAAGATGTGATAAAAAAAAAGCGACGAAGAAGCGCAGTGCAGTAACTTCAAATCCATCCACCATCTTGCCTCTCAGGAAGCGCTTGTTTTTTGCGTGATATAACGCTGGCTGATGCAGTAGGTAATGAAATGGATCCCGAGAAGATGTAGCCTCCTCCAATCAGCTGAGGACAGATTCGATGAAACCCACCTTCCCCTCGATGGGTCAGGCTGGGAAGAAATATCAGCGTCTAGTAGGTAACGCCTTAGGTGACCCCGTTTCGATTCACTTACTTGAGAAAGCCATTAATCCAAATCTCTGGAAGCTTCTCGACCACTTGCCAAGATTACTGCAACTTGAATGCTGGACTCGGCGTTTATTCGGGATTCATTACGAGCCCGAATTTCCGGTCAGTTGGTTATGGTCTTTTTCTGGAAGGACCTGTCCTCTGGAGAAATCCCACTCCATAGAACGAGGAAGTTGGAACGTAAGCGGTCCAAGTCGGTAAATTCGCACGCTCAATAGATCTCAATGCACTTTAACACCTAAACGTGCATTTTTTATGGAAAAATCTTCAACAAAAAAGTTTTTTATCCGTGGAAATCTTTATTTGAACGAGTGGGATTCATCGCTGGTTGAGATTCGAGTTGTAGGCAGCAGAAGTTCGATTCCTGTCGGGTGTATTTCTCTCTCTTCTGTGACAGTAAAACTTTCACTCGTGTGTCTGTTACTTGATACTGTATGTGTTGTGTCTGACGCAGCTTGGCCAAATATGTCCCTTGAGCCATAAAACCCCAAAACAACCAATCTCCCTGGTTGGGATTGCCATTGTTCAGTGCGTTTGCCGTCTGCGCCAGAAATGTACGAGTTGTAGTTGGCGCAGGTTTGTTTCCTGTCAAGTTCAATTCTTACCTGAGTATATTTCTCTCTTCTGTATAATAAAACTCTCCTTGTGTGTGTATATTACTTGATGTTGTCTGTCTTGTGTCTATTCCTTTATGTTGTCTGTCTTGTGTCTATTACTTGATGTTGTCTGTCTTGTGTCTATTACTTGATGTTGTATGTCTTGTGTCTATTACTTGATGTTGTATGTCTATTACTTGATGTTGTATGTCTTATATATCTGGCGTAGTATGGTCAAATATGTGCCATAAAGCCCAACCACTACTCGAGGTTATCTGCTTTGTGTTTGGAGCAGTTTGGTGAAATATAGCCCTAACGCCATAAAACCTCAAAACAAGCCAATCCGCGTCTCTTATTCTGTCAACTTGACGTAAGGTTTTGTTAATGATTAAGAGAGGCGAAATATGCTGCAAAATCAAGCAATTCGGAGCAAAATCAAGCGTTTATACAGTTCGGAGATGACGTCGAACTATGGAGGAAAAGATCTGTCGGGTCAGACCTTGTCCTCCAGCATTGGTGACGGTCAGAGGTAAGGTCCAACTTATTAATATTACTGTATGATCACTCCCTGCTGTGGCAGACTTTGGGCCATTGCACCCAACCATGTTTCATTCTGTACTCTCTAATAAGAGTTCCTGCCGTTCCTATAGTGAAACGTATATCAGAAGGATGGGATACGATCGGCGACCCTATGTTAAGGAGATGACATTGAACTGAAGAGGAAAAGGTCTGTCAGGTCAAACTTTGTCCACTTCCATTGATGACAGTCAAAGGATAGGTCTAACTTAAAAGCGTTGTATGATCAGTTCCTGCTGTGCAATCAAAACTTTAAATTCTATAAATTTTCAATATTTTTATGCGATCTAATATCAGTATTATTTTTCCATGTTTGAGTCTTGACAGTCTATTGATGCCACGTTCTCGACAGTACTGATGTTTCGTCCTGATCGAATGACTGAATAGCGGTAGGAATGTCCATCTTCTCATCCTATTATTTTTGGTGACACCATAGACATCGTTTTGACTTCTGTAATTACAGAAGCTCGTTTGAGGTACTTAAAACAAGATCAAAAAGTTAGACGAGCTGCACAGAACCGTATAAAAATAGTCAGACATTATAGCAATCTATTTAACGATCTAAAGCACATACACTGCAGTTTCAGACTAATAAAATCTAGTCAATGTGTTATTACTTGGCGCTGTCTTGTGTTTGGCACAGCTTGTGATCAAATATGGCCTTAGATCATAAAACCTAAACCAACCAGCCATGGTTATGATCTTGTGCAACAAAATATGACAGTGGCAAACCAAACACTTAAACTTATTACAGTAAATTAAAAAAGTATTGAGTAGGGCAACCAACTTTCGATAACTTA
Organism: Metellina segmentata; assembly: GCA_947359465.1. Taxonomy (NCBI): domain Eukaryota; kingdom Metazoa; phylum Arthropoda; class Arachnida; order Araneae; family Tetragnathidae; genus Metellina; species Metellina segmentata. The sequence goes on from OX375884.1 coordinate 37,482,450, forward strand.
ATAAGAAAATTATTTGTCTTAAACTAAATTTTTTTATTACTTAAAATATCTAAGGAACTAAGCTTAGAACTAAAAGAAAATAATAAAGAAATATGAAATTTTCCCATACGGTCAGTTGGATTGGGTTTTATGGTACGAGGGTCATATTTGGCCATACTGCGCGAAACACAAAACAGACAACATCAAGTAATGGACATACACTCACAAGGAAATATATACACTTAGGGAAGAATTTTTAATAGAGCATGAGTCAGATTTGTATCCTGACAAGATCATATACTACCACCATGTTTTACTGTGAGAGTACTCTCAAGTATATAGTAGTGGGCTTCTCCATAGCTACACTATCCACCGTTTCCATCACTTCAAAAGTATTGAATTCATTTTTTTGTGCAAAAATAACAGAGTTCCAGAATTCTTGAAGCTGACAAATGTTTGCCCCCTTAGCAAATTCTCTTCGAAGGCATTTCTATTTCTTTTATTTATAGGTTTATATAGGGTATTCTAGATACTCCGACCATGAAAATATTACCCTAGGTATCTTTCTCTCATCTGTGTTAGTAAAACATTTTTTGGTGTATGTCCAATAACGACTATCTGTTTGTGTTTGACGCATCTCGCCAAATATGACTCTTGTACCATAAAACCAATCATGAAAGGCGAACAGCGTAAAATCTTATTTTAATTTAAACTGAGCTTTATTGTTTTAGGTAATGAAGAGGAAATAAACATGTTTTGGTCTAATGGTTACGTATTTTTAATTAAATGTTTAAATATATGTTTTGCGTCAATACTTCTTTCATTGACTATAGTAGTTTGCTTTATATAATGTAACTAAGATCAATCGAGGAATTTCCATTAAAAAAATATCTAGATAACCAATAATTCTAACAAAAATTACAATATTATTTCCCACGACATGTAATAATCTTGATTTATTCTTCCATTCGATTCTAGACTTCTAAACTTCAATGTGCTTTGTCGAAAATTCGGATAAAAAAAACGGGTCGCCTCGTCTCAGTGGGTTTTCTATTGCACTACCGGCCTGCGAGTTATAGGTTTAATTTCTTTCAGATTCAATTTATTCCTGGGTATTTCTCTCATGTATCTGAAAATTACTTTGTGTGTCCATTTACTTGCCGTTGTTTGTCTTGTGCTTGGCGCACCTTCGCCAAAGGTGGCTCTTGCACCATGAAACACCAAATAATAAACGACGAAAATATGTATTTGAAAGAAACGTTGAATTGCTGTTACTATAATTCAAATATTTAATGGAAGCAAAACCCAAGATTACATACACTCTATAACAAAAAAAAATCGACTCGCCAAGAAGGTGCAGAATTACAGTGGTTCCGGGCTCGATCCACTTTGAACGGCGCTTACTGGGGACGTATAGTCTTTAGTGACTAGTTTCGTTTCCAACTGTGTCCTGAGAGCAGCCGCGGACGTGCATGGAGACGTCCAAGATAGCGTGGGGATCCTGCCCTCAATATCGCACGTCACACTTGCCCACAACAGGGCAGTATGGCATGTCATCTCGTTTGATAGCCGGACCCCTTTGGTACTCATTTCTGGCACACCTATGGTGGCTCCACACCAACGGCGACAGCAACAGAGACAGGCAACATTTTGTCGCTTGTCTCTGTTGCTGCTAAAAGAGCCTTCACACCAGCAGCGACAGCAATTTCTTTGCGCATGCGCATAACTTTCTTTTTCGAAAGCAAAACAATTATTTCTGATTCTGCAAGATGGCAGACAGATCACGTCTCTCCGCCTTTAATAAAACTCCTTTTATTCTTGTTAGACGAGCTTAGCGGCCTTTATCTCCGGTAGAACAATTTTGGTGGAGTTACTTAATTCTAAAATGGAATGCCCAAAATTAAACAAATAGTAGAAATAAAATAAGTTGTTTGGAATTAAATAAGTAGCTATGAAGGGTAATAAAAGTTTAAAAAGTAGTATTGCATCAGTAAACAGATTGCCGGTCGCGGGAGCTTGTGTGGTCACCCTCCCAAGTACTGACCGCGACCGGAGGTACTTAAAAATAATGACCCATATTTGGGACATTGCTGCGTTGACTGTTCAAGCTTATTGCTGATACAAATTGAATAGTTAAAAAATAGTTATTTTTTGGCAAGAAAAAAATAGTGCTGAGAGCGACTTTATAATGTCTCTTCAAAGAGTGGTTAGAATTTAATCAGATATTTGCATTAAATATCGTGGTTTATTTTTTTCAAAAGTTTTAGCGATAGGGGTTTTAAGGGAGGTAATTTTATGAACGTGTCTAAAATTTCTGTTTTTCGTTGGAACCATCTTGCTTTGGAGATGGTTCGGTGTGTATAAGTTTGAAGAATTTCAAGTGAATTTATATTTTTGTTATTAGTAGATCCCCAAATTTGGCATGCGTATGTGATTACTGGTTTGAGATAGCTTAGGTACACGAGTATTTTGTTTTCAATAGTCATTGGCGAATTCCGAGCAATTAGGTTGAAAAGTTAACGTTTTTTACGTCTCGGAATTTATGGATAACGTTTTTTGTGTTCTGATTCCATGTGAGTCTTCTGTCTAGAATAATACCTAGGTATTTAGCTTCCTGAGCCCATGGGATTTCGATATTATTAATTTTTAACTTGCTGGGTGAAAAACATCAACCGAAACCGGATTATGCTTTATTCTGATTGGCTGTCAGCACGGCGACAGAGACAAAAGTTGAACTTCCTCCAAGACTTGAAAGTACAGCGACAGAGACGAACCGGGAGAAACAAAATTTGTTTGTAATACGCATGCGCAAAGCGAAGAGACAGCTGTTTTTGTCGCTGTCGCCGTTGGTGTGAAGCCACCATTACAGCACAGCGGTACGTAGACGACATACTACGACCGATTGTGTTACCGTTCCTTTTGCGACACCCCGGACTTACTTTTAAGAAGATAAATGCCCGACCGCACACGGCACGTGTTGCTATGAATTGTCTTCAAGCTTTACCAGCACTTCCTTGGCCAGCTAAGTCTCCTGATCTCGCTCCCATAGAGCAAATTTGGGACGTTATGGTAAGGCAATTGCAACCATCGCGGATGTTGACCATTTAGCCCGACAGCTGGAGACAATTTGGCAAGAAATTCGGTAGGACACCAACCGGGAACTTTTTCAGCTTATGCCACGCCAAGTGACAGCTTGCATTAAGGCCAGAGGTGTACCAACGCCTTATTGACTTCCTCCCTTTGTAGCGGTCAAACTTTGAAGTAAATCATTCAATTGTTCTGAAATTTTAATCGTTTCTTTTTCTATGTTTGTCTTTCTTTCACCCATCCACCGATTTTTATCACAATCGGACAACTTCTCTATGTGTCGATTTTTTTTGTTACACTATACATGAAGTTAGTCTAGTCCAGAGATGGCGAACCTATAACCCGTTGGTCAGACACAGACCTTCACAGGTTTTGTAAATGACCCACGCGTAGATATTTATAAACTTATCATCAGATACGTACGTAATTTTAATTATTTTTCGAACCCCTCTTTTAAAAAATATGAAGAAAATACAGGTGTTAATAAAGAACTTAAAAAAATGAAAAGAAATATGCATAAATGATTTTTTGTAAAACGTTTTAGATTTATTGATTATACAAAATGCTGTCTTAAGATTAATATGAGATTATGATATTTATGATGAAACTTGGCATCTTTAGTGCTGATTTGTAAATGAAACTCATGAAATATTTTCCTGAATTACAAAAACATTTTCCAAACACAAGAATGGAAAATAAGCTTGACGTCCAAGAAAATAGCAATAAAAAATATTTAATGATTATACAGGAAATAAAACAAGCCTTCAGGAGAGATTTAAACAATTTAAAAGTATGAAAAATACATTTTACTTCATTTTATATGCATACAAAACGAAATTAGAAACAATGGAGTTAAACGAATTTAAGTGGCTAGGTATTCATGATTTAGAAATGGAATTAGTTGAATTTCAAAGCAGCATAGAATGAAAAAATAAATCTGATAGCTTGATTTCTGAAGTAGAAGGGAAAATGTCTGAAATTAGTGAAAAATTGTAATGATCCCACACTAAAAATTGAAAATATTATATTAAATGTATGATTCTCTACCAAGTAATTTTCTATCAATGAAGAAACTTACCAATGCTCTTTTAACGATATTTGCATCCACGTAGTCATGAGAAAAATTGTTTTCTTCGATGAATTTTGTAGTCTACCAATAGAAATGAACTCGGAAATCAATTGACTGAAAAATGCGTTAAACTAATGAATACTGAATATGAACCTAATATTAAGAAATTATCTGACAAAAGGTTGTTTTCTTTTCCTTGTTCATTAAAAACTCAGTGCAGGGGAATCTGGGCATGATTTCTCCCCTTTTTTATCGATTTTTTCTTCTTCACTTGCAAAAGTAAAAGTTGTTAAAAAAAAAGGAATCGTTAACTTTTTAAAGGATTAAAAAATTGAGAACCAAAAAAAGTATTTTTTTTTTACCGTGCTCCCTTCCCTTTTTCCAAGTGACCCGCGAGCTAGTACTAAAAAAATAATGAACACAATTTGAACAACTTCTTAAAAAGGTTGGTTATCCCTGGTTTAGTCGAAAGAACAAGCAAGAATTTTGACTGAATTTGCAAGCCTCATTTGCTTTTTTAAGTACTACCTACTCAAATAAATTATAAATTGCGATCGTCTGTTTTAATTGATCTCTAGAGATATATATTGTAAATGTTTAGATACATAAGAGTTCCTTTTTTCAATTTGAAAAATACTGCTTAGTAGCTTTTTTTATTTTGCAACGATTTCGTTTTATCTGTTCATTAAGAATTCCCCAAGGTAAATAAATCTGAGTTGCTTCGATTGCTACTAATGGCAATTTTTTCAAGTATGACTCTCAAAAACTTAAAATTATTTTTAGAGGCAGCATTTCTCTGCTGAATAAATGTGAAATGTTATGAGTACAGCTCAAAATTATTTACTTTTTAATTTTCTGCACCTTCTGCATTTAATTCTTATTACTCTTATTCTGGAAAAGCCAATGTTTACAAAAACAGAAATATACACCCGAGCTAGTTATTTCCCAGCTAGTAAGGTTTGTTTACTAGGTTACATATTTGAATTGATCAACTGTTGTGAAATGGCATATCTAGTTGTTATATTGAATTTGAAGTAGTGAATGAAGATGTAAATTCGATGTTATATCAAAGCAGGTACAGAGTACAGTTGCAATTAGGATAAGAAGCAATCATGAGCATCGACCTTGTAATGAAAGGGGTGGAACATGTGGGCGTAGTCGCTGTCCAAAGATCTTAGAAGTTTAAGTCACATGGGCTTGGGAATCTATTTGGGCCTATTGGTTATCGAAACGCGCAAACTAATGTCACACAATCACGCTCCATCATCGCTGTAGACAATCAAAGGTTTTAGAGTGACGACTAACACAAGCGAAAACCGTACTACGAATCCTATTTAAATTTCGTGTTTTCGCACAATCCCACGTGACAGATTTTCTAACTGAGAAACTAACGAGAGAAATAACAGGAAGCTGCGTGCACGCCCTGGCTATTTCATCAGAATGTCGATGTCACAAGAACAATATACATATATATATATATAGATATAGATATACAGATATAGATAGATATACTAGCCCAAGGTGTAAAAAAATCAATTAATTGGATTTTTTTACTTAAATTTCTGCAGGCCCTATACACTGTTTATATAATAAATATATATAAATTTGTTAAATAAAAAATTTGAGTTTGTGACATGACATGTAAACCAATACTTATTTTAAGTAAACAATCAGAATTTGTGACATGGTAAATCAATATTTACTTAACATTTGTTTAACTTTAAAACACAAGTTGACAACCTAATAGTTTTCTTGAGAAAATTACATCACCATGTTAACAAATTTATCAGTAAGTGTAAGTAATTTATCAGTAAGTACCTAAACTATAGTCTGAGAAGTAGAATAGAGGACAGAAATAATCAGACTAGTAAATTCTGATAGTAAAACTGCCGAGCAGCAATAATAAATGGATTTTCACTTAGTTTTAATTCATATTGGATCTTTCTTTTTGCTGCTGACATTTTAATGGCTGTATGTGAAAATATATATTTTTTTCTGCTCTTTAATCTCTATTGCACACCACAAGAATAAGCTAACACAAGGGTTCCCAAACTTATCATTTGAGAAGTAAGAACATAAACATAATTAATACAACTAAAAGTATTTAAAATTCACACAAACACTTTAATTTTATTTAATAAGAAAACAGGTTGGTGAAAATATAAATAAAACAAATAAAAATGCCTTCATCGTGCTCTTGGTTGGGAAGTGAACCGATTTTTGATGAGTGATCTTAACCCTTTTTTATGTTGCTTAGAAATAGCTAAGATTAGAGATTACGGGCGCTTCGTAGCACCTCTAATCTCTCTAGGTGGCACCCCAGGGTGCTGCAGCACACACTTTGAGAACACCTGAGCTAACTGACAAATGCCTCAAAAACTTCATTTCCCACTTGCGTTTTTTTAGCTTATAAAATAAGTCACTCGTTTAGTTTATAATTTTAAATTAAAACTGTTGTATACTTCCTTTAAGTATTTATATTATGAGTGCTGTTAATCAGGAATGTTTATACATTACTCTTCCTGGCATTTAGATTTGTATTATGTGTTTACATTACTGTTTCCAGTATATAGTATATTCTAATAAGTTACAACTGACTGTTGCAATCTTTTATAATATGCAGTAATTGACCCAGTTCCCTCTGAGCTTGGTGTAGCCATTAGTGCTGAAATCCCCATGAGTGCAGAAAAATTAAAGCATTTGACAACTTCTGAGATTTTCCTATGGTGTATTTCCTTCGTTGCAAAAATGTAAGATTAATTGTGATTTAAATCAGTGATTTTTTAAAAAATCATTTGATTAGAATCATGATTTTAATCGTTGATTTAAATCAAGTGATTTAAATCTTGACACCCTGTACTAGCCACTGCGAGGCTAGCCCGGCGATATATAACCAACCTTTACTCGAGTAGAAGACATGGGAAAATTTTAAGCCCTCTGATTCGTTGGTTTCTAATCGTCATCTTTAAGGTCACTCTAATGCAAATGCGTTAGAAGTTAGTATCAATACTTACGTTTACGTGTGTCGAGTGAGATGCGACATCGATGTCAATGTTTTCAAAACATCGATGTTTTTTAAAAAAACATCGATGTTTTTAACATTGATGTATTGGAGTCGATGTTTTTGTAACATCGATGCTTATACTTATCGATGTTTTTACGTTGTCGATGTTTCATTTTTAAATGTGCCGACCAACCGGTATAGTGGTTAAGGAGTTAGCCTCTAGATCGGAAGGTTCCTGGTTCGAATCCGGGTACGGGCATGGATGTTTGTAAACGTATGGTGTAGAGGCGGCTGATGCACCTTAAATCTGTCGTGGCCGAAAGTCCTCACGTTGGGTTGGCGTGGAAATTTGGAGAGTGGGGTGCCAGCTCAGGTGTTGCTTCGTCATCTGACCGTGGTTCAAAATTACGAGGTGTTGTCCTCGGATCTTTCCCTCAAGGGACTGATCCCGGAACGTCGTCAATAGCCCGTTGTGTTGCTCTAGTACGACGTTAACTAAAATTACCATTACCATTTTTAAATGTAAAAAAGTACGGTTATAAAAATTTTAAAAATAACCAAGTAGCATAATTTTTATAGTTAGCAAATTGAACACACTTTTAGACCAAAGTGGCCAAGGGTGAAGGGTCTGAAAAGTAGGGATGCCACATCGATGTCGATGTTTTCAAAACATTGATGTTTTAAAAAACATCGATGTATTGCTGTCGATGTCGCATCACTAGTTGCTAAACCAGTTTTAAGAAATGGGGATAAAAGTTTAAATACACTGCATTTTAAAAACATCGATGGTTTTGGGGTGATGTATTATCAACATCGATGTTTTAATTTTGAACATCGAAGTTTCAAAACATTGATGTTTTGCTGTCGATATAGCATCACTAGTTTATGAACCAGTTTTAAGAAATGGGGAGAAAAAGGTTAAATACACTGAATTTAGAAACATCGATGTTTTTGGGGCGATGTATTATCAACATCGATGTTTTAATTTTGAACATCGATGTTTTGCTGTCGATGTCGCATCACTAGTGTCGAGTCTCGTGGTGCTCTATGCTCTCATTAAAACTTATTTCTTTTAGTTTTTCCACGAATTGAACCTTGGTGATTCAGTGCAAATAAAAAACATGAGAAGACTATCAGTTTCTGACAATCAACGCGAAACTTTCGTTTCTAAATCTCAGTAAATTGAATCCATGTAATTCAGTGCAACTACAAAACTTGGAAACTTGCCCAAATAATATCACAAAAGTGAAGCTCATACAAAGTTAAAAATCAACATGGAAAAATATTCAAACGAAAGAGAAAATACATTAGAAAATCTTGGCAATTTTAATTGAATGCAATGGTGTTAGTGATTTAGAACGTTGATGGTATAACTAACAAAACAATGTCTAATAATAATTCTAAAGTAACTCACTAGAAATGGATGCATTTGTCGTAAACCAAAATATTTAAATGTCTAAGAAATGTGAAATGTAATTACAATTCTGTACCTCAGGGGTAAATTATCGTAACTGACATTTGGAATATTTCAGTGAAGTTAAAAGTATTTTTTAAAGGGCTTTTTCTATACATTAAGTAAGATTCTTTAAAGACAAATAAATGGTTTTCACTTATACAGAGGCTGTTCACATATTTTTTAGACAGTGTATATTGTATTCACAAAACTAAATTACATAAAATTCATGTGTTTCAAATGTTCTATTTGATAGCCCTTACTCTGAACTATCTTTCGACACCGTAATTTCCAGGATAATAATGCCTTTTGAAGTGTCAGAAGAGGTATTCTATCCCATTCCTCCTGAACAGCTTTCCAGAGTCCTGTAAGGGTTGTGGGACGACGTTTGGATAATGTAGAATTTAAAAGTCCGAAAGCACAAAAATCCATAGGTGATGCATCGGGAGATTTAGTAGGGATATCAGTGAAGGGTATGGCCTTTATACCGGTTTTTTGTTCCATTTCTCTTTTAGGAAATTTACAGTGGATTTTGATCTGTGACTGCTAGCTTTGTCTTGATGGAGTTCCACAGATTGATGGCACTGTGGGTAAAGCGATGGTACTTCATTCAGAAAAATTGGCGATAAAATATGTTCCTGATAGTATTTGGAGTTAATCTTGAAATTTTTTTCCACTCTCTTTATTTTTAACTTGCCATTATATGAAAAACCAGCAACAATCAGGAATCCCTTAGAAAAAACTTTCTTTCGATTCTGTGAACCATGTACTTAAATTTTTTTCTCCCCTTTTATGATAATAAATGGCTCTTTTTTTGCTGCAATCATTTAAATACAACCATGATTCATCTATTGTGACAATTTTTTCCCATTTTTTTTTTAATAAGTGTTTTTCATATAGAATTCGGCAGCGTGTCCTGCGTTCAGCGATATGCTTTGGAGAAAGACGATGCACATTGCGTTTTTTCGCTTTCTTAAGATTGAAATCAACGTTTATCATTATGTTTACAGTGGACGCCGAGCATTTTAATGATTTTGCAACTGTTCTTTGACTAGGGGGATTTTCTTTGAACATTAAACAACGTACCTTTGCAATAGTCGAAGATGTCCGTTTCTTCCTTGGATACTTGTTTGGAATTTTTGTCCCACTTGAGGCTCCAATTTGACGTTTTTTTCCTTTCTTGTTGACGATATTACCTATCGACGCTTTAGATATCACAAAACCATGACTCTCACATCGTTTTTCGATAACGGAATATGAATATTTCTCTTCGGAAAGAGCAAAAATATAGCCCTCGAACCACTGCTTCGTTAAAAACGCCATTTTGAATAAAAACAAACCTCTCAAGCCTCAGACGATAATTTTGACTTTTAAAAACATAGTACAACTGCAATTATTTCTTTTTCAGCAAACGATTTTTTATTATCGCTAACCAAATTCGTCTAAAAAATCTGCGAACAGCCTCTGTAATGGTTTAAATGCCACTGCTGAAGCGGGCTATTGCGAAATCGCGATTTTATGAGCTAAGCAGTTTTGGTTCTGTGTTTATGGATTTCGTAATATTCTGTTGATAGTTGCAACTACTTCTACCAAAAATAGAATATTTATAACACGGAAAGCGATAGCTTTGAGATGTGAAGCGTCAGCAACGGTTGGTGCCATGTAATTGTGATCGTAATAAATGTCTCGTGTTTAAATGCAGTGTTAATTCCATTGTAGCTTCTACATGCACAATTTAAAAATACAGTCCAATTTCGAGCTTTAAAGGACACTTGAGGCTTTGAACGAAATCGTCGGCGGAAACAGATCATAGATCACGGGGTGAGAAACCAATCAGCGGTTTAAAATAGAATCAGCGGACTTAAAATTTTCTCATGTCTTCTACTCGAGTAAAGGTTGGTTATATGCAGCCCGGCGTTGCCAATGCCAGTTGCTTTTGTGGGGTTATTGGTTTGCTTTTCAAACCAAATGGAAATTCGTAGCCAATTGGATAACAGCCATAACGGAGTTGCCCGTGGTGTTCGTTTGCTTCGCAAACCAAACAATATAAATATTTAATTGATAAATTGTTTATTAAAAGAAAATCAAACTTATAAGGTATCTATCTTGTGTAAAATTTTCCGCAGATTTCAAATCCGCTAAAATTTTCATTCCATCTTTAACGATCGCTGAGATAGAAAATGCAATGAAGAACCCCAGTGATAACTTTAACAATTTCTTTTGTTTCACACTCGAATCCGTTTCTCAGGAAATTAAAATGAATTAATCTCGAATCAAACGAAGCTTATTCGAATCTGTTCGCTCTCATTCGAGACGGTAGGTGAAACAAACTTGGCATGGTTCCAAAGGCTGACGTCAATAGTGACGTGAGGGTGAAAAGTCTAAATTTTGATGGTTCATTTCTGAAAACAGAAAAAATGTCGAAAAAAACTAAAAATTCAAAATGTTCAAGATTGAATTTTAAAATTCACCGCGACCCTAATACAAAACATTTGGACTACGTGTGTGCTAAATCCCATTACTGTAAGTGCCATAGATTCGTCAGGACTTTGAGTGCAAGAAACAAACATACAAAACAATTCCTTTTTATACGATTAGAAATTCATGATGGCACGAACATTTATTTTTTATAGGTTTGTCATAAGTGAATTTATTTAATTCTCAATTACGAGATTCTAATAAATGATACCCTCAGAGAAATATCTCCTTCAGGTGTGTTCAGTGTTTTGTTTGTGCTTTTCGTGTTCCATTACAAAATGTAGAAGAAGGTGTCGTACCTTGGGATAGTTGTACCTTGAAAGAGTTTAAATTGTGCTGCCTCCTTTGGAGTAAGTAGCAAAAAAACACATTGTAGTTTACCATTTGCCACCAGAGAACCTTCTCACAAAGATTGGCACTCCACAGGTGTTTGTTGAGTTTGCTAAACAACTAATTGAAATACGTCCTCTAGTAAGTAAATATTTTGGATTTTTCAATTTTGATACTCGTGTTTTCACTGATTATAATTACATTTTTTTAAGGTTCGTAAAGTTAGTTAAAAATCTGTTTTACTCAATGATGATACGATTTCACTGTAAACATAACCTGATACTACTTTCTAGACTGTTTTATTTGTAAAGACAACCAGTTGTACCTCGGGACAAAATATAAATGCTGTATCTTGAAACATCCCAAGATACAATTTATTTTGTCCTTTGCTACAACAGTTTTACATTTACAAATACATCAATACCCCAAAGTTACGCGATAGGTGGGACCGAAGCAAAAACGCATAAGTCGCTACATATAAATTTTTATAGAAAATTTATTTAATTGAGACCAAGGACTAACAGAAACACTAGTTTAGAAGAAAAATATTTAATAAAATTGCAGTTCTTTTTATACATATTAAAAAAACAAAATATTAAAAAAATTAATGTGCAACGTAAAAAAGATATTTCGATGTCGATGGCTTCATAAAATCTAACAAATTCGTCTGACGACACGCCCCCAGGGGCATTCCTTCTTTAGGTTTGTACGGGCTTCACAACCCCGGGGTACCTGAGTGATTTTCCCTCCCTTTCGTTCTTCTCCTCCTCTACCCTTCTGCTTTTTCCTTTTTCTTCCTCCCTCGTTGTGGTTGCCTTTTCGAAGGTGAGGGCTCCCCTTGAGAAGCTTTTCGCCAGTCTGTGCTTTTAGCTCCTCTTGGGGATTATATCACCCACGTGTTTGCCGTGCGTGGAGACCTGTGTCTTCGGAAAGGGTGATCCTGGTGATTGAGGGACAACATAACGCCCCAATACATTGCTTCGGCTCCTGCTTCGAATAAACAGGAGGTGTACTTTGGTCCCAGTACATTGATCGGCTGGTGGGTATATCCTGCTAGGACTAAGGACCTGCTCACCAACTAGCTCCTTAGGGCAGTCATAGAGGTGAGTTGGGTCCGTATAGTCCCTGGTTAGCACCGGTACAGGAACCTGTATCCCCTCGTTGGACTCCATGGTGGGTGGTGCCGCCAGGGACTGAACATCTTTTTTTCAAACATGGAAAACAAAAATTCAACTTCTCCTTCAGTGGAGCACATATCTAACGAAAATAATAACAAAAATACACCAGTACAAAAATTTTTTATCATGAAAAGTAATGAGGGCAATTTAAAAAACATATCTGCTATTTTACTTCACAAAACTATATTGGGAATGGTAGGAGATACTAAAAACATTAAAAAAACCCTAGCAGGAGATGTACTTATAGAAGTAACAAATAATACACAGGCTTCAAACATCCAAAAAATAAAATTTGTCGGTCCAATAGCAGTAACTATAACACCCCATAAAACTTTAAATTCGTCAAGAGGCGTGATTTCCGAATCCGATTTGACTCATGATACTGAACTAGACATTCTAGAATCCCTGTCCGATCAAAATGTAAGTAATGTAAAAAGAATCACTATATCAAGAAATGGCCAAAGAATACCCACCAAACATATTATAATAACTTTCAACACACCCACCATACCAAAACATGTTAAAATAGCTTATATTAATTGCCCGGTTCGACCGTTCATACCTAATCCAGTCCGTTGTTTTAAATGTCAAAGATTCGGCCATTCTTTCCTAGCTTGCCGCGGCAAAGAAACCTGCGCAAAATGCTGTAGTACAGAACATAAGACCGATGTCTGTACGTCATCGTCCCTTTGCTGTGTCAACTGCAAAGGTGACCATCCAGCTTTTGCCAGGTCTTGCCCTAAATTTATAACCGAAAAAGAAATCCAAACTATTAAAGTGCAGCAAAATATTTCATTTCCCGAGGCCCGAAAAATTGTAAATGATCGCACCCCAAAGCCTGGAATATCTTATTCTTCAATACTAAAAAAAACTTTCAAAACTAACGGAACTCAAACCGATGTAACTATCTTTAAGCCATCTGCCCAACATAAAACTTCAATGAACCAACCTATAACGCCTCTTTTTTCTAAAGCATCAGCTACAACCTCAACAAATACAAAACAGATAAATCAATCAAATCGATCCTTAAATACTTCTTTAAAAAGAGCCATATCATCTGAACAAAACAATATTAAAATAGCTAAAAGTACTTCTCAAACCTCTCTTCAACCTGACGTTTCATCCAGAAATATATTAACTAATCCTTCTACGAGTGACCTCATTAATCTTTACAACACCGAAAGTGATATTTCCTCTGTAGAGAGTGATGGCTTGGAGACTTCGCCACCCAAGTCCAAGAAGGATCTTCGGCAAGACAGATCTCGTCCTAGGACGAGAAAACACAAGTAGTTTTCTCTTTTCTTTTATCCTTTATTTTATGGCTTCCTTTCTTTCCTGGAACTGCCGGGGTTTTCGACAAAAAATTGATGATTTAAAACACATCATAAACAATAACAAGCCAGCTGCTATCGCCCTCCAGGAGACCTATTTAAGAAGCACTGATTCCACCAACATTCCCTACTTCACAATATTCAGAAAAGATTACGATGATGGTCAAAGAGCATGTGGAGGTGTTGCTTTGCTTGCCTCCCATGACTTTCCAGTCACTCAAATTAATCTTAAAACAAATCTGCAAGCTGTTGCTGTAAGACTTCATGTCAATATTTTAATAACAATATGCAATTTATACTTACCTCCTAACACCCATGTCGCCACTTCTGAATTAAATAATTTAGTACATCAACTTCCGCAACCATTCATTATACTTGGTGACCTAAATGGCCATCATATTCTCTGGGGCAGTTCAGACATTAATAATAGAGGCAAACAAATTGAAAAACTAACAACGGACAATGATTTATGTATAATGAATAACGGCCAACCTACCTACTTTCATTCACCTTCACTTACTTACCATTCAATAGATCTGGCAATTTGCTCTCCTTCAATTTTACCATTTTGGACCTTTTCTGTGGATTCTTACCTTTACAATAGTGACCATTATCCTATTAAACTAAAGTATGAAGGCCAATACCAACCTCACTCTGTCAGCCAAATTAACTACATCTTTGAAACTGCCAACTGGCCACTCTTTACTAGCCTCGCAGATATTTCTAACATAGTAGAAATTGGTGACATCAATGAAGTAACTTTTAAAATAACAGATATAATTATAGCAAGTGCGGACGCCTCAATTAAAAAAGTCATTAATAAGCCTAAAAAACAAAAGAAACCTTGGTGGAATGAGGAATGTAGCGATGCCTATCGGAAACAGAGGAAAGCCTTTAATATTTTTAATAGATATCCAACAAGGGAAAACTATATTTTTTATAAAAAAACAAAAGCGGCCTTTCGAAAAATACAACGACGTAGTAAGAGGGATTCTTGGATGAATTATATCAACAGTATCAATAGTAAAGTCACTAGTAAACAATTATGGAACCGAATTAAAAGAATTTCCGGTGTTTACCCCAATAGACAAATTCCTATTCTAGAACATAATAACCAAATACTATCGGCACCCAAAGACATAGCAAACACAATAGGTTCATGCCTTTCCGAAATATCCAGCTCCAATAACTACTCTGAAAGTTTTAAAAAGATTAAAATTGCATCTGAAAAGAATAAAGTTAATTTCAGTTCAAACCGTATATTATCATATAATTGTGATTTTACTTTTTCCGAATTGACAAAGGCTTTATCCTTAGTTCACAAATCAACTCCTGGGCCAGATAATATTAGTTATATCATGCTTAAACATTTATCAAATAGTTCTCTAAATAACCTCTTGAAATTTTACAACAGAATTTGGACCGAGCACACTTTTCCGCAGTCATGGAGGTATGCTAATATAATTCCCATATTGAAACCAAATAAAGACTCCAGGAATCCTTCGAACTACCGTCCAATAGCCCTGACAAGCTGCCTATGCAAAATTTTAGAAAAGATGGTCAACGCGAGATTAATTTATATTTTAGAAAAGGATAAATGTCTCTCTCCTTTTCAAAGTGGTTTCAGGAAAAATCGATCCACTATTGATAATCTTGTCGCTCTCGAGACTGATATCAGAAACGCTTTTGTGCAAAATAAGCATCTCGTCTCGATTTTTTTCGATATTGAAAAAGCCTATGACCGAACATGGAGACATGGGATTTTAAGAGATATTTTTAATAATGACATAAGAGGAAATCTGCCTATTTTTATACAAAATTTTTTAGAGAAAAGATATTTTAAGGTTAGAATTGGATCTATTTTCTCAGATATTTTTATTCAAGAGGAGGGAGTGCCACAGGGCAGTGTTTTAAGTGTTACTTTATTTATTTTAAAAATTAACAATATTGTTTCTCAATTGCCTCCATCTGTAAAAGGTCTTATTTACGTTGACGATCTTCAAATTTCATGCGCAGCTAAAGACATTCGTTTG
Source organism: Metellina segmentata (assembly GCA_947359465.1). Lineage (NCBI taxonomy): Eukaryota > Metazoa > Arthropoda > Arachnida > Araneae > Tetragnathidae > Metellina > Metellina segmentata. The sequence goes on from OX375884.1 coordinate 37,498,392, forward strand.
ATAGAGAGACAACTACAACAGGCTGTTAACAAAATTACTAATTGGACAAATGAAAATGGTTTCAGTTTTTCACCATCGAAAACTGCATGCGTTCATTTCTGCAGAAAACGAAATCTTCATCTTGACCCTGAAATATTCTTCAAAGATATCTTAATTAATGTTGTGGACAATTTTAAATTTTTAGGCATCATATTTGACAAGAAGTTGACTTTTCAACCGCATATTTTAAATCTACGCAAACGTTGCGAAAAGGCACTTAACATTTTACGAGTTTTATCAAAATTATCATGGGGATCCGATCGAGAATGTCTTTTAAAAATATATAGAGCCCTAATACGATCGAAATTGGATTACGGCTGCGAGGTGTATGGCTCAGCCAGAAAATCTGCTCTTCAAACCCTGAACACTATCCACCACACAGCTTTACGTTTATGTTCTGGTGCCTTTAGAACCTCACCCGTTAACAGCTTGTATGTAGAATCTTTTGAACCTCCCCTGGACTTAAGACGACAGTTGTTATCGCTGGAATACTATTTTAGAATTAACTCAACCCCTCATCACCCATTGCATACATTTCATCACAGTCCATATTTAAAACGCCTTTATCAAGCAAAAACATCCTTCATCCCTACATTCCATTTAAGAATGCTGGATTTAATGGACGGATCCGAAATATCTTCACTTGTCGTCACCCAGAAAAAACTTTATTATTTCTCTCCTTGGTTTAATCATAATTTTGTATTTCAAAACCCCTTCAAAGATTTTTATAAGGCAGATACATCTGATATTATTTACAAACAACTCTTTAAAAACCATACAGAAAAATACTCTAATTTCATTCATATTTATACCGACGGATCTAAAAGGGCAAACTATGTTGGAGCTGCGTTCACTATTAATCACTCTGTTCACAGTTTTAAACTTCATTCTTCATGTTCTGTTTTTACCTCTGAAATCATGGCCATATATAAAGCATTAGAATATATATCGGATCATTCTCATAAAAAATGTATTATTTTTACAGATTCATTAAGTGTTTTACAGTCATTGAAACATCCTGATCATTGCAGTCATCCCGTTGTTTTAGAATCATTAAAAAGAATTTATCATCTTTCATCCAAAAATTTTAACTTGTTATTTTGTTGGATCCCATCTCATGTTGGGATATCGGGAAATGAAATAGTTGACCAGGCCGCCAAATCGGCCGTAAATAATTTTAATCATACCATTCCTTATCGTGACCTAAAATCTATCATTTACACATTTTTACAAGACAAATGGCAAAACGAATGGAATGAAAAAACTGAAAACAAACTCCATGCTATAAAACCAAATATAACTCTATGGCAGTCACCAGCTTTAAGACGACAGCAGGTAATGCTAACTCGACTCCGTATTGGTCATACGCGTATAACTCATAGGCACCTCCTCCTCGGAGAAGATCATCCCATTTGTAATTACTGCATTTGCCCACTAACTGTAAAACACATTTTAATAGAGTGTTCTCATTTTAATTATCAACGTCTTAAATATTTTAATTCTTATACCTTGACTTTAGAAGACATGGTTGGGGAGAATCCTCATCCAAATATTTTTAGCTTTTTACACGACATTGGTTTTATCCATCACATATAATTTCATATAGTATTTACACATTATGTTTTGACTCATCTCATTTCATTATTATATTATGTATCTGATTTTTATCTTGAGTTTGGCATAATATGTCCCAAGAGGACTCAGTGCCACTAAACCAAATCCAATCCAATCCAATCGTCTGACGACACAATGCCTTCTTTTTTTCACGCGGAATTTCTCCGCACAAGCTGTAATATTTTTCATTCCTTGCTTTGTATCTACAACGCGTTCTTCGTAGGAGTCTGTTTTCTAAAAACTTTTAAGCCCCTTTCATCTGCCCGGGCCGCGCGCAGATGGTCTTCGACAGCCGTTCCATTGGTTTTAAGTGCAGGTGATTTTTAACTGATTCCCTGAAAAATCTGATGATACAGAGAGATCTGCTGTAGAGCTCGAGCTGAGCAGAGGTGTGTGTTTTGTGACGCTCGTTTATGGGACCACGGCTGTTGAATTTCCCCCTGTTTTGCAGAGCCCAAGACACAGGTGCAAATCTCCACTGTAATATAGTCTATATATAGTTTTTTTGTTTTGAAAAATGAATGCGTTATTTGTAAATTAGGCTGTTTCGTTGTGTTAACATGTACACCACTCGGCCCACTACAGTACAGCGTATCACAGCAGGAGAAACACGAAAATAGCGGGCGTCAGTGTTGCCAAGCGATAAAATGTTGAAACTGTGTGTAATTTTTTATAAATACGAAATTTAGTATGTGTGGAATTGATTTATTTTGTAGTCTTCAAACAGTCTAAAACTAGCATGTATTTCAAGGTACAACATGTATCACAAGGTATAAAATGTATACCAAGGTACAACAACATATATCCTAAGGTTCAACATGTATCACAAGGTAAAACAACATGTATCCCAAGGTATAACAAGATGTATCCCAAGGTAAAACAACATTTATCCCAAGGTACAACAAGATGTATCCCAAGGTACAACAACATGTATCCCAAGGTACAACAACATGTGTCCCAAGGTACAACACTACGTTGAACCTTGGGACATTTGCATAGATTAACAAAACAATTTATTAAACAGTTAGTGTTCGGGGTACAAATAAATAAAAAATGGCAAATTCTTCAAAAATAATATATAAAATAGTTGAAAGAAAAACAAACTGCAGCTCCATTATAGCCTTAGGAAAAATATTTGTTTAAAACTGTCCCAAGGTACGACATCTTACCCTACAGACTTCATGGACCCAAGGTACTTTAGTGATCCATTTTGATCACACGGGGTTTACTGTCTTTAATAAAAACGGGGCGCTCGCTATCTGAATATCCGAGCGATCTTTCCTGCTTTCATCCCACTACTAAGCTCCCCAATCCGTTTTTTCCGTATCATGACATTTTTACTTGACATCTTGGCTTGGCCAGTTATGGCCCTTGTGCCATGAAACGATAAAACAACTAACATAATGGATGATATCTATGTTTCTAAACATTAATATTAAAACTGTCCTGTTATATCATTTGAATCATAGTTCGTGATGAATCAGTTTAACGTCCTACACAAACAAGTCAAATGTATTTAACTTCATGTAAAGGCGTTTTTAATTTCTTTTTTATATTACTATGTTATTATTAGTCAAAGTGTTTGCGTTCCAAATGTAATGCGTAAGAACCACGCGTCATAAATGAGACGCTCAGTCTGAATAATGTAAATACAATGTCCTAAAAGTTCCCGTACTGACGATTCGTGAATTTATTGTGCAAAAACAACAAACTTTAAAACAATTATTTGTATGCTAATGGTGAAAAGCACTTAACCTGACGTAGGGGAAAAAATTTGAACTTACATTTATAATTAATGTTGTAAATTTCCACCCTTTTCTTGGAAGGAAAGCGGAAGTCGTTTCAAGATGCTGGGAGTTATTTGTATCCTTTGAACAATGGCAATTTCAGATCACCTATTGTTTGGTGATTATCTTCATAAACTTTATTCTTCAAATATCCCCAGAGGAAAAAAGTCAGGGATGTTCAGATCAGGGTAACGAGGTGACTAAAAGTTTCTTGAGATAAGTCGATCGCCAAAAATAAATCTTGAAGCATGCCTATGGTTTCATAACTTGAATGGCGAGTTGCAACGTCTTATTGGAACCAAGAATCTCGTTCATTCACTTCTAATAATGCATCAAATTGTTGAATAAGTTCTCTGTATACAGTGCCATCAACAGTTGACTTGAAAAACAAAGGCCCAATAATCCTTTTGCGTGATACGGCACACCAAACGGCAATTTTATGAGAATGTAAAGGTTTTTGCATTAATATATATGAATGGGGATTTATCGTCGCCCAAATGCGGGAGTTTTTGCGTGTTCACGTAACCGCTTAAATGAAACCATGGCTCATCGGAGAAAAATATTTTGCTTAAAATGTTGATATTTTTGTGAATAAGTCTTCGGAACCATCGACAATAATAAAGCCGCTTCTCATTGTCCGGTAGCTTTAGCTCCTGTAACAGTTTTACACGACAAGCACGAAAATGCAAAGCTCTTAAAGCTTTATGTGTCGATCCATGCGATGTGCCCATTTGTTGCGACAAATACCTCACGGATTGATGAGAAGATAGCAATATCATCCGTTGAGTTTCTTGCACAAAGTCTGGTGTAACGACTTACGGTCTTCCGCTCCTGTGTTTGTATTCCGAACCTGTCTTGCGAAATCGCCGAACGAGTTGATACAGCGTATCTTTTCTCGGTATTGTATCATTTGGATATTTATGTTGCCAAAATTATTTACATCTTTCATATGATTTACATTCAAAATAAGCCTCAAACAGCGCAATTCTCTGAAAGCGTGATAAACTCATCTTGCAATGAAGAATAAAATGACGTGGAACTTTATTATCGCACAATTTGAGAACTAAGAAAACCAAACGATAAAATTTAAAGAATCGATAAAATTTAAAGAATCGATAAAATTATAAGCAGACGATAAAATTCAATAATTAAAAAAAGGGCACTAACTTTTTTTTAAGTTGTAGTACGGGAACGTTTTAGGACACTGTATAAATCGCAAATCAATATTTTAGGAACAAGTCAGTGCAAGTGGTGTATGGGAAGAAAATCTATCCAACTTTGGTGGAGGAATTTGATGAAAAATTGCTTATATTTTTAACTTTTATAAAAGTTTAAACTATTTGGTGCCGATCATTCTGTGATAAAAGTTTGCCACATAGCGACTTAAAATTAAATAATTTAATATCTCGAAATCCTGTCAAACTATTCCACAGTCCATACACATTTCATTGTCGCTGAGTGTCCTTTTTTTAAATATTTCCAATGCTTCTGTTGAAAGAGTAATACTTTAAAAGTTGATACATATTTAATTAACGTCACACTGGAGCAATATAACGAGCTATTGTTCACGGTTCGGTATCAAACCGGAAGTGAAAGATACGAGGACAACGCTACGCCATTTTTAACCACGGTCAAGCTGAGTTACTTGCCATTCGAGAAGCTTCATCCTGGGCACTCCGTAATTGCTCATAAACACATTTATTTACTCGGACAGTCTGTCCAGCGTGACTCTTTTGACCAACCTTCTCACTACTAACACGATGGTACAAAGAATACATTCCATCATTGAAGCGGCAGCTCCATCGCTATGCATTTATTACCTTGGGCCAGAGGACATTCCGGTGTTGAAGGAAACAAAACAGCAGATCATTTTGCAAGAAGTGCACCGCTAATGCCTCCATCCACCTGCATCACCTCTCTTCCGGCGTCTCATCTGAAGAGGTCCCTCAAGCTTGCATCAACTAACAGATGGCAAGAGAGATAGATAAACTTCATCAAAGGTCGGAGAACATTCGTGTTTTTCCCCAAGGTCTGCACAAAGCGTCTCATCTCCACCCCAGAGCTCACACGCTTTTACGTGGGCTATGGCCCGTTCCTACATTATATATTTCGGATGAATATCCATTGTAGTGACCTCTGCATCTGTGGCATGGAAGCATATCCAGAACACTATGTTACCACCTGTCCTAGAACATCTCATCTACACATCAAGGAACCAGCAACTCAGTACTATGACGTCTGGCTGTTCATCCCTTGCTACAAAGGAAAATCATACAAATCGTGCGATTTGTGGCCTCCAGAGAGTTTGAACTCAAGCAAGCGGCTTAAGTTCACTTTTTGACTGCAACACTTTAATTGCCTCTTTTAACCTCATGGAAAATTACTTTTAGAACAGCACCTGCGTGAGCATTTCTTAACTCAGAATTTCTGCTTTGCATCACACAGCATATTTTTTTTTCTTTTTCTCATTTGGTCATCTTTCACGTTATGGTAAATTGTATTCACAGTAGACCCAATCGTAGGGTCGGTATCCCATGATGGAGTTAAGTCAAACCCGAGCTGGTACCCCACTCTCCAAACTTCCTCACTACGCCAAGTAATACCTGAAGTGAAGACAAATAATTCACATCATTGTACCTTGTTATTTTTATGAACACTAAATAACTCTGAGTAGAGGTGGCATATTCAAGCATGCGTGTTTTGTCTTAGATTATGTCAAGAGCGTTGCCTTAATTTATCGACTAGGATTTCTTGGGCATGCTAACTTGTTTACTCAATAGCCTTCCAATTTTAAAGTGCGTCGACTGCGTTTGGGGCTAAATCAACCGATCAGTAGATGTTTTGGCTCGCTGCCATTCGACGGGAAAAAAGCATGCAACGCGGGATGGATAAATTCTTAGACTTACCTAAATGTCTACCAGGGAACTTCGTGATATAGAGTTCGCCAAAGTTGAATTTAATAATGCATAGCCTGATTGTTTTGATATTTTAACCCTCCCCGTGGTTTAAACGAGATATCTCGTCCGTGAGCATCTGACATATTTTGTAATGGAGAGACATCTCGTAATCGAGGATATTGATGATTTATTTTATGGTCAGAACAAGGTATGGTCAGTTTTTTTCTTTTGAGATATCTGGTTAGTTTTGCTTTTGACAAGATATACCTCGAGGAGACAACCATCAGCAGGGTTAAGTTTGAATTTACCTCATCTTGTGATGGGCTCTCTAGTAATAGAGTAATTAACCCTTAGAGCGTCACAATATTTCCTAGGAGTATTATTGCTTTTGACCCTCGACACTCAGTGACTAAATGACCCCATCTATTGGGTGAGAGAATCCGTGAATTCTTTTTCAACATTTAGAAACAGATTCTACTCTTTCTTTGCTCAGAATAAAATCCTTTTGAGAGATTTTACTGTTCCTTAAGTTAGCTGATGAAGTGATACTTTGAGAAGACAACCACCAGGAGGGTTAAGTTTGAATCCAATTCATCATTTGATGGTCTTTTTAGAAATACAAAGTCTGATTAATCCTGTGTGAGTCACGAGATTTCCTAGTAGGGTAATATTGCTTTTGACCCTCGAAACTCAGGGACTGAATGACCCCATCTATTGGGTGAGAGAATCCGTGAATTCTTTTTCAACATTTAGAAACAGATTCTACTCTTTCTTTGCTCAGAATAAAATCCTTTTGAGAGATTTTACTGTTCCTTAAGTTAGCTGATGAAGTGATACTTTGAGAAGACAACCACCAGGAGGGTTAAGTTTGAATCCAATTCATCATTTGATGGTCTTTTTAGAAATACAGAGTCTGATTAATCCTGTGTGAGTCACGAGATTTCCTAGTAGGGTAATATTGCTTTTGACCCTCGAAACTCAGGGACTGAATGACCCCATCTATTGGGTGAGAGAATCCGAGAATTCTTTTTCAACATTTAGAAACAGGTTCTACTCTTCCTTTCCTCAGAATAAAATCCTTTTGAGAGATTTTACTGTTCCTTAAGTTAGCTGATGAAGTGATTCTTTGAGGAGACAACCACCAGGAGGGTTAAGTTTGAATCGAATTCATCATTTGATGGTCTTTTTAGAAATACAGAGTGATTAACCTTCTGCGTAGTAGTGTAGTATTGCTTTTGACCCTCGACACTCAGTGACTAAATGACCCCATATATTGGGTGAGCGAATCCGTGAATTCTTTAGAAACAGATTCTACTCTTCCTTTCCTCAGAATGAAATCATTTTGAGAGATTCTACTGTTTCTTTAGTTGGAAGTGAATCCTTTGGAAAGATTCTATTTGTTCTTTCCTTGGAATATAGAATCCCTTAGTAAGATTCCGCTGGTCATTTCCTTAAAATAGAATCTTTTGGAAAGATGGTGTGTGATTTTTCCTAATGTCACAGAATCCCATGAAAAGATTCCTCTGGTAGATCCATGAAATTTAATCTCTTGGCAAGATGCTGTTGGTCATTTCTTTGTCGTGAAGATTACAAGAGGTGGAATTATGCTTATGAACCCCTCGAGGGTTGGAGGAATTTGACTTAAATTCATAAATATTGGTCTCCTGAAACATTGGATTTTGTTTCATCATTCCTTGGGTTCCTAATGAGTAAACATTAATCATGGCGATTCTAGGGCGGAGTTGTGAACTTACATTATCATGGGGAGGGTCTCACGTTGCACCCCACACAATACTACATTATAAGCGCAACCCTTTTATTGAGGACATATATTCATTCTAGGAGGACAAAGAACTGTCTTACCCCAGATTCAAACCTTTCTATCTAGAACTCACCACTAGACTGATTGATCGTCTTAATAATTGAAGAAGTTTCTTAAGAAAGATAACTTTTCATCCACAGAAAATAGTTTTTAAAGTTCACATTTTGAGTTATTCGATTATTTATATTTAAAATCGTCCTGATAGCCGAGAAGGGCCATAGTGGCCCAGTGATATGCCAACTAAGTTAGCAACTGCGAGTTGTAAGTAGAGATGCGACATCGATGTCGATGTTTTTAACATCGATGTATTGGAGGCGATGTTTTTTAACATCGATGTTTATACTTGTCGATGTTTTTACGCTGTCGATGTTTTATTTTTAAATGGAAAAAGTACCATTATAAAAATTTAAAAAATAACCCAAGTAGCATAATTTTCATAACCAAAAATTGAACATACTTTTAGATCAAAGTGGCCAATTATTAAGGGTCTGAAAAGTAGGTATGCGACATCGATGTCGATGTTTTATAAAAACATTGATGTATTTATCATAGATTTATTGGAGCCGATGTTTTTTTAACATCGATGTTTCCACGTTGTCGATGTTTCCACGTTGTCGATGTTTTATTTTTGAATAAAAACGAGCATCACAGTAAAAATTAAGAAAAATAACCGGACAAGTAAGTATTTGTCAGTGATGGCAACATCTGTACAATAAGAAAGAGTTTTTTGCATAACTGGTGGGATAGTTAGTGAAATAAGTCGGCTTAAGGGGGGAGAAAGTTAACAAACTTCTTTTTTTTTTACAAACTGTAAGTAGCAAATATTGTGGCATGTAATAATTATAGGCCCAATATTTTGTATTTATAGTAAATAAAAAATAAGTTTGTTGTGTTCCACCCACCCATAAAAAAAAATTGATAGATAAATAATAACTAACAGCAATTATTGTTATGTACCTAACTAATTATACTTATAGTTAGTAGTACCTATGTCAAATTGTTGTAAATATTATTTTCTTTTATACTATTCATTTTGTAAATAAAAGATTTGTAAATTGTTCATATTAATTGTTGTTGCTTTGTTTTGACAATTAAAAAAAAGTCTTAGTTATAAATTAATAAACACGGCAAATGACAAATTAAATCTCCCTCCCCGGCTAACATTAATGTTTGAGGTTGCTAAACCAGTTTTAAGAAATGGGGAAAAACAGTTTAAATACATTGATTTTTAAAAACATCGATGTTTTTGGGGCGATGTATTATCAACATCGATGTTTTAACTTTGAACATCGATATTTTGCTGTCGATTTCGCATCCCTAGTTGTAAGCGGTTTAAGTTCGATTCGTGTCGAGTGCATTCCTCTCTGGATCTATTTCTATCTTCTGTATCTATAAGAAAACTTTATTGTGTGTTTATCTATTACTTGATATTGTCTGGCGCAACATAAAATACCATTGGAGTTCCTTCAACTGCCACGACTTCTAAGCCAACTCATGCTGTCACTTGTTCAATGTTCAGTATCATGAGGAAAATCATTGTTTATTACAATTATCCCTACTTTCAGGGGTAATTGTAAACGCGTGGGGTAGTTGTAAACACATGCGGTAATTGTAAACACGTGCGGTAGTTGTAAACACGTGGGGTAATTGTAAACAGCTGAGTACGGTGTTAAATTTCGTTTCTGGAATCTTCGTATTAATTAAATATCAAAGTAGATTAGTGACAAGTTAGTTCAGTAGGGTGAACAATGTTTGATTACTTTATCAAGAGTTTGAAAATAGGGATTGAAAGTGAGCTTACAAATTCTGTTTACAATTACCCCGCCTTGCCCTACAGTAGAACTCCAACTATCCGGATAATTAGATAATTCAAGAAAAAAGGTTATTTATATGTTTAAAAAAAAAAGAATTTTTCTTCAGTATGCTGCAATTTAATGACTGAAAACAATTTTGTTTACACTTTGTACTTGCTTACTGTATTAAAATGTATCATTGCTTGAACATATCGATCAAAGTCGGTTGTTTCTCTGTCTTTGCTCGTTTCCGTGCTGTCAAGTTTCATCCGCTTGACGGGTGAGTAGCTTTAGATGGTCGCACTTAGACTGTCAAGGCACTCAAACGCCTTACTAGCAGACGTTCCCGCGTCTGTTTGAGTAGCAATGTCAACGTCGTCATCTTCCGGGTCATCAATGAGTTCATCTCTCACTATGAATGTGTTCATCTTCACTGAGAATTTGGAATCCAGGGTCCGAATAATCATACACCAACCACTCGCCTACGTCATCTGCACTGGACTCGGAACATCCATGAATTTTTACTATGATGTTTCTGATGACCTCAACTGACACTTCGTCCTCTTCTGTCTCTTCCTTTTAACGGTCCTTTCTTTCTTCCTTTTTCTGTCCCTCCTCGGTTGAAATGCCTTTCAATTTGTTCCAAGCTCTTAATGTGGTAACCAAACTCCATGCTTCCACCAACATGTAAGAGCAGTCTTTTAAATCAGTCCTTTGGTTATGAGCCATGATGTTGTCTTCTTTAATTGCGCTTCATAGATTTATTAAACAGAGAAGCAGTCAGCCAGGATTTTGATTGATTATTGATATTGTAAAAGAGAGGAAGTTTTTCACATCTTTGAAAACCCTTGCGATTTTTGATTTGCCTATCAACAGAAAGGATATTTTGTGGTTTCTCGTAGAGTAAAAACAATTTAGCAGGGTTACGTGGTCTTAACTAACCTTATGACCAGGAGCACTATTCCATTTTAGAAGCTAAAGTTGTTCTAGGCAAAGCCTTCCAAATAAGCAAGTCTCCTGCGTAAAATAAAATTCGACATAAAAAGATTTTGTTTCCATTTAGAATGTTTCAATAAGATTTACTGCTGCTTTAGGGTCTGCTGATAGCTTCTTGCCACTTACATCTAACTCACAGATACCGTGCCTTGAATTAAAATTCCGTAACCACCCATTACTCGCCTTAAAAGAAGACAAACCTTTGATTTTTCTCTGCAAAAAGCTTCGCCTTTTCGCAGATCGGCCCAGAAAGAGGTTTCCCCACAGCTCACTACTGCAACCACTTGAATATAGCCTCTTCCAGTTCTTTGTTTTCTGCCATTTTCATAGCTCTTCTCGACGAATCCAAGATAATCTAAGTCAACCTAATCAAATATTACCGGTACAATGTCTTATATTTTTCTACAGACCCTTCACCGCCTTATATCGACCACTTTGGCGACCACTGAATTAGACTACCGAACCTAAAAATCGAGTAATCCAAGGTGTTGATAATTTTGTCTTTCAAATCTCCTTAAGAGGAACATAAAAATTCAAACTCACCAAAACCTATCAAATTATTATCAAACTATATTTGTATCTTAATATCTATAAATACCAAAAATAATTTTCAATTACTATAATTTTTGATGGAGTTGCATTGAGGTAATAATTTACAATAAATAAGTATGGTAAATCTACCAGATTCGCGTTTTACTCCAATTAATCATTTTTAATTTTCCTATTTTGAACAGTCCTGTGCATTATTTTTTCTTAGTTTCTATTAAAAGCTGGCAAGTCCTCATCACTTGCTACACATATCCAAGTGCAAAGGAGAAATATCATCGTCCTTAGTCTTGAAAATTTCGTTTAAAATGTTACTTAGCCTATGCTTTTTACAAAAATATGTTATCTGTTTTCAAACAAAAATTGTTTTAGTTTGAAATTGAGTGACACGCTCTCCGAATAGGGAATTGATTTGCTTTATACAATCAAACAAAAAAAATCGACGCACCAAGAAGGAGTTGTCCGATTGAATTAAATATTGGTGGATGTGAAGAATATACATAGAAAAAGAAACGATTAAAATTTCAGAATAATTGAATGATTTATTTCAGAGTTTGACCGTTACAAAGGGAGGAAGTCAATAGGGCGTTGGTCTACCTCTGGCTTGGATGCAAGCTGTCACCCGGCATGGCATACACTAAAAAAGTTTCCGGGTGGTGTCCTGCGGAATTTCTTGCCAAATTGTCTCCAACTGTCGAGCTAAACATTCCGGGATGGTTGCAATCGCCTTCCCATAACTTCCAAAATGTGCTCTATGGGGGAGAGATCAGGAGACTTAGCTGGCCAAGGAAGTGGTAAGAAAGCTTGAAGATAATTCATAGCAACACGTACCGTGTGCGTCCGGGCATTATCTTGTTAAAAATTCCTTCCGGGATGTAGCAAAAGGAACGGTAACACAACAGGTCGCAGAATGTCGTCTACGTACCGCTGTGCTGTAAGTGTACCAGAAATGACTACCAAAAGGGTCCGGCTATCAAAGGAGATGGCACCCCAGGCTGCCCTGTTGTCGGCATGTGTGGCGTGTGATAGTATGGGCAGGATCCCACGCTGCCCTGGACGTCTTCAGAAACGTCTTCTGCTGTCGTCAGGACACAGTTGGAAACTGGACTCGTCATTTAAGACTATACGTCCGCAGTCAGCGCCGCTCCAAGTTGATGAAGTCCGGCACAACTCCTGGAAAACTCCTTGGTGCGACTTTTTTTTGTTATAAAGTATATGTACAGAAACTTTTAATATGAATTAAAATAAGGACAATACATGGGAAATTAATGGCGCCTACGACATCAAATTTGGACCTCATAGACACATCTCTTTCAGGTGTTTCAAGGACCTCTAGCGTCTAGTACTGTCTTTAGTAAGCACGGGCGTCGTACTCCGGGATACCCAAGCGATCTATTTCTTCTGTTATCCCATGGTTATATTCCCCAATCCTCATTTTTACTTTTTACGACGAACCGCGGTAGCCCATTTGGAAGAGCAACGGATCAGCAACAGGAGGTTTACGAGTTCAACACTCGCTTTAGCCAATGACCGTCGTGTAGAAGGAAGCTGATGCACGTTAAATATTTCGTGACCTCAAATGTCCTCACATTGGGGTGATGTGGAAGTCTGGAGAGTTGGGTGCCAGTTCTGGTGTTGGACCTCGTGATATGACCGTGATTCAAAATTACGAGGCGGTGTCCTTTTATATTTCCCTTCGGGGTTGATCCTGGACCATCGCCAATAACGCGCAGTACTGCTCCAGAACAACGTCGATTAAGTACCTACCTGTGTAAAAGACTAAACTTTTAATTTGCAATAGCTTCTCGATTATTTTTATCGCACAACATCGGTATCCCTTGGAGCTCCAGTACTACGGTTTTTTGTGAGAGTACAATTCAGTAGTTTTAAAATTTCTTTGTCAGTGTTGTTGAAATCGCAACTGTATAATATGCGTGTTTGAAAAATTGTGCGATTATATAACTGCGTCAGTTGAAAATCAGTTCCCAAATAGCGGGTTTTTGTTGATTTCCAAATAATAAATCATAATAAACGCATCTGTTTAGGGATACTTCATTGAATTTAGCTGTTAAATACGCTACCGTACTAATTTGGAAAAATAAGTTTTTATCTCCTCTGCCCCAAAGCGTTGTGTTGCTCCAGTGCGACGTTAATTAAAATAATTACCTTCCTTTTACCCTTTAGCGACATTTTTGCTTGGAGGCTTTTTGTAAAGAAATGTGGCCGCGTATTATGCAATAACTTACGCACAACTCACGATTTTGAACCAATCCTCAAAACATTATGTTGGAAAACAAATAGCAATTGGTGGGCAAATTTTGTACCGATCCCAACTAGGGATGCGACATCAATGTCGATGTTTTCAAAACATCGATGTTTTTTTAAAAAACATCGATGTATTGGTGTCGATGTTTTTGTAACATCGATGTTTATACTTGTCGATGTTTTATTTATAAATAAAAAAAAGTACCGTTATAAAAAATTTAAAAAATAACCAAGTAGCTTAATTTTTATCATCAGCATATTGAACATACTTTTAGACCAAAGTGACCAAGGATGAAGGGTCTGAAATGTAGGGATGCGACATCGATTTCGATGTTTTCTAAACATTGATTAAAAAAAAAACATTGATGGATTGGAGCCGATGTCGCATCACTGGTTGCTAAACCAGTTTTAAGAAATGGGGAAACAAGTTTAAATACACTGAATTTTAAAAACATCGATGGTTTGGGGGCAATGTATTATCGACATCAATGTTTTAATTTTGAACATCAAAGTTTCAAAACATCGATGTTTTGCTGTCGATGTAGCATCACTAAATGCTAAACCAGTTTTAAGAAATGGGGGAAAAAGTTTAAATACACTGAATTTTAAAAACATCGATGTTTTTGGGTCGATGTATTTATTATCAACATCGATGTTTTGCTATCGATGTCGCATCTCTAATCCAACATAACTTCAAAACTTAGTTTTGAAAGCTCACTGTCCCCTTTATACTCTACGGTGCATCCAACGCAATTTTCGGTTGCTAAACAGTTTCTAATCAACACTAGTCGTGAATCGCTTCGAAACCGACGGCTGCTGACAAAAAGCGTTTAATTTTCTTGTCCTCTGCTTCCTCGCTGTCCTTTACTCCCCCACTAACCTTTTCCCAGAGCATCACTGCTAATGCAAAGCAAAGAGAGTAATAAAAGACCGCCCCTTCCGGTCAAAGCTTATCAACTCCAGCAAGGTCAGCTGTGTTTATGTGAGGGTTAAAATTGCGTCCAATTCCGACAAAATGAGAATCTATGGCGTTTGGACGTAATCAGTGTCATAGATGAACACGGAATCGCTTATACCCATATGCCCTCGCTTGTCTGAAATTGATTTGAGCCTCCTCCTCTTAAACTTTCACATTAAACGCTTACCAACTTTCAAATTGTCTTTATTTTTCAGTTTGCTTGGCTTAAGTGTTAACACCTTTATACAGTGTTAATTATTTAAATATTTCTTGAAACAATCAATAGGCATGCGGGTCTTATATAAATGGAAAAAAGAAATTTTCACATTTGAACGCTTACCAACTTTCAAACTGTTTTTGTTTTTCACGGTTTTCTTCGAACTACCTTTCAAACATATAAGTATTTCAATTTTTCTTAAATTATATAAACATCAATATGTATGTGGGTCTTAAAAAATGAGAGGAAATTTCACATTGAGAAAGCTTACAAATTAAATTTATTTTTCGCGGTTTTCTTGACACAACCTTTCTACAATATTAATAATTTATATTTTTCAAGAAACAAAATCAATAGCTATGTGGGTTTGGTATAAATGAAGAAAATAAATTTTCTCATTCAACGGTTATCAACTTACAAACTGTTCAGTTTTCACGGTTTGTTTCGCACAATCTTTCTATCATATAATTATTTAAAGTTGTCGTGAAATATAAATATCAATCAAATCAATACGTATGAGTGTTTTAAATAGTGAAAAGAAATTTCGCATTGAACGCTTACCAACTTTCAAATTGTCTTTGTTTTTTACGGTTTGCTTCACACAACCTTTCAATTGTAATTATAAAAAATTTTCATGAAATTTATAAAATAAAATTAATACGTATGTGGGCTTAAAAAAGAAACAAATTTCACATTGAGAACGCTTATCAATTTTCAAATTGTATTTATTCGCGGTTTTCTTGACAACCTTTCTACAATATTAATTAAAAATTTTCATAAAATATAAAATTATATAGTAGATATGTGTGTATCAAATAGTGGAAATAAACTCACGTTGAACGATTACCAACGAGGTACTTCGTTGCTTGAACGACTAAATTAAAGTTTTTCTAGCTCAGGTCTTTAAGGTTTCTGACATGTTACCTTATCTAAACAAATATAGGTTGCTGCTATCAGACCAGGGCCTATAAAACAACCTGGTGGTTGTCTCGACGAGTTATCTCGTCATTAACAAATCTGATAAGATTTTGATCGACGGGCCATCTTGCAATTAGAAAACTGACCATGTCTGAAAAATTCGTAAAAAAATCGGCAGAATCGCGACAAGGTAATAGGTCATTAGAAAACTTGGTCAAATGATATGAAATATCTTGTCGAAACTACTTGAAGTGTTAAGCAAATGCCAAATAAATCTCAAAATCAACTGGAAATCTAATGATTTAGCATTCGGATGGGGGAACACAAATATTAAAAAAAATAGCTTTAATATTGTCGTCTAACAAGTGAAACACAGTATGTCAAAATACTCCAATACAGGTTTTTAGATTTTCTAGACCAAAATTTGATGATTTGAGACTTGCGAAGTCCTAAGCTGTTTTCATTTGCTTGAATGTTAGATTTATTGAGAAACACATGCAACGAGTAAAGCTTAGGGAGTAGAACTTTTCCCCATTCGTTTTTTTCTCAGAAGTAAGATTCTTACGTTAATGTTTTACACTTAAAAACAGACAATATATTATACGATAAATCAAAAGTAATTGGCTTGAGATGAAACGTTGACATAACTTTAGTCAACAGGCTTAACCTGAGTGAAATAAAGTTTTCTAGCTAATTCTGTGGTGCTGAATTGAAATGACTTAAAAATCTCTACCACGTAGAGTGTTTGTCCATTAACAATCTCTACTATTATAAAAGGAAGTGTTTGTCTGTATTTTTCGTGGCTGTAAAATCCTGACGATTCTATGGCACTTACAGCAATGAGATTTGGCACGCTGGTAGTCAAATTTTTTGCAATTTTTGAGACGCGGCGAATTTTAAAATTCAATCTAGAACATTTTAAAATGAATTTAATGAAATTTAATTATTATTGTTATTGTTTTCTTTGGAATGGCAACCGCATAAATATATGACAGATTCTAAATTTATATTTCCCGTTTCCGTTTTCACTTTGCGCAGAAGAATGATTTTCCAGCAGAGGATAAAAAAAAATGTTTAACTTCAGTTATGTAGTTCTTTTTTCTATCTCCGAGACCGTTAAAGATAGATTAAAAATTTCAACGGTTTTGAAATCTGCGGAAAATTTCACTTTAGATTGATATCTAAAAATATAATTTTCTTTACATAAATAATTTTTTAATTGAATATATCTTCAACGGATTTGAAATCTGCGGAAATTTTTGCACCAGATTATACCTTACACCACAGGCGCGGGCAACGCCGGGCCAGCCACGCAGTGGCTAGTTGCTATATGTTTCAAAATATGTATGTACGATGCAATATTTACACGATGGAATGTAACTGTATTATTTTATTAAAATCCAAATTAAAGTTGAACTTCAAATATTAATTCATGACAGCATTTGTTTTTCTTGTTAGCTATAAAATGAGTTAAAATTTTACGAACACCATATTTATGTTTCCTTCACGAGACCGCAGAAAAGCAAACATGTTCAAGTACACTTAAATGTATGCACTTATAATCGCATACCATACACGGAGTTCGTTTATCTACTGTGTTGTGTCGCCCTCCTACAAAAACCAGTAGGAATCACTCATGACAAGAATACGCCTTCATGTCTCTTTGATATCGTGGACATCTTAATGGAACCTTTTTCCTTGTTAATCGCTGACTGCTCCTAGGTTGTCAGGAGATAAATTCAGATGAGAATCTAGAAAATATATTTAAAAAACCCTTTGACACCCAAGGTTTTTATAATCCTCGGGGTCTTGAATGAGCTGTTGGTAGTTTTAGTAATTAGCAATATTTATTGTCATGTGGCGAGCTCCTTGTTATTCAGATTTCCTGTCGAAACGGAACTAGGGATGCGACATCGATGTCGATGTTTTTAACATCGATGTATTGGAGTCGATGTTTATACTTGCCAATGTTTTTACGCTGTCGATGTTTTTTTTTAAATAAAAAAAAAGTACCGTTATAAAATTTTTAAAAATAACCAAGTAGTTTGATGTACATTGATGTACAAGTACATCGATGTTTTATAAAAAAACATTGATGTTTTATATAAAAAAAACATCGATGTATTGGAGCCGATGTCGCATCACTAGTTGCTAAACCAGTTTTAAGAAATGTGGAAAAAAGTTTAAATACACTGAATTTTAAAAACATCGATGGTTTTGGTGCGATGTATTATCAACATTGATGTTTTAATTTTGAACATCGATGTTTTGCTGTCGATGTCGTATCACTAAACGGAACCACTCAGCTTCCTTTCCTGAGACCTACAAATATTCCTCAGAGTTTTGCATCACTTAATTTTGGAAAATTTACCTTTCAAGTGCAAATGGTGGAGCAAAAATATTGAATTCCTAACCCTCCAAGTGTTTCGACAAGAATCTCGTCTAAGATCTGTTCAATTTTGCTAAGGGCAAGATACTGTTAGACAAAACTGCTCTAACACTTCAAGGAAAATGAAGATCCAAGTCGTAAAAACATGCTGTCCATTGCTCAGGTGACAGTTTGGAACAGATTTTTGCACCAGAGGCTGGTTACTGCAGTGCAACTTTCGACGCGCAGATAAACCACCAGGATGGTTAAACTTGTTATACTTTACTGGAGTAGGTATTTTCCCCATGTATTCCTTAGTCTACTTCATTCTTAGAGCAAGGCTTTAGTTTCCGTTGTACAAAAGTGGAGCTTTTAAGCTAATCTTGGATGAGTCGATAAATAGAAGTCATTTCTTATAATCATCAGGATTCCTAAATCTATCGACCCTGTAATATCTGGACAAAAGCACATACCACCCTGCATTTCATAGAAAGAAGATGAGAACAAATCTATATTTCTTAACACAGCCATGTGTATGCTCTTAGTTATAAGGTCTTGAAGTCTGCAATCTAAAAGTTCAGCTTGTCTACTACAAGGCGTAGAAGAGACGTAGGTTGGTTTTGAACAAGATTATTCAGATAATTTAAGGCTGTCTTTAGTCTGGACGTCTCTGAAATTACAAATTACTTTACAATGGATGACTCTGAAATTGTAAAATACAGTTTGCACATACAGCAAAACTTATCTGTAATCTTGGCTGATATCCTCTAAGTGGTTTCGACTAGATATATCGTCCATCAAGATCTGACAAATTTTGCTAATGACAATATACATTGTCATTTGATGATGGTGCGATCAAGATCTGGTCAGTTTCTTATAATGACGAGACACCTCGTTCATCAAGATCTAGTAAGGTTTTCAAATTAAGATATATCATCCATCAAAGTGGTCAGTTTTGCTAATGACGAGATACCTCGTTGAGACAATCACTAAGAGAGTTAATACATCCACGACGTTGCCTTTGTTCCAATATTTCTCCACAAACATGCCACCCATAAACTGTCAGGAGGCGAGTATGAAAATAAAAAAATCTAGTGTTGTTTTACACGACTAAAATCGCTCATTTTTAAAGATAGTAAACATTAAATGCCCAGTAACTAAAAAATGTGACGCGGTGACTAGTTTCTTAAAGGTCAGATCTGAAATCAGCACCCAATAATTATTTAAGAACAGAAAAAAAATTAATTATGTCATAAAAAACCTTGTAGACCATTGTAATTATACTTTAATTTCACAGTAACTATACACTATCCTACAATAATGAACAGGACGCCAGCGGATTTGCATAAAATCCGACTACTTGTTTGAGGGTGTTTTTCGTGGTATGGCCTGGGAACTTTGCATGCTTTTCCTGGTAAATTGAGCCGACCAACCGGTATAGTGGTTAAGGTGTTAGCCTCTAGATCGGAAGGTTCCTGGTTCGAATCCAGGTCCGGGCATGGATGTTTGTATGCGTATGGTGTAGAGGCGGCTGGTGCACCTTAAATTTGTCGTGGCCGAAAGTCCTCACGTTGGGTTGGCCTGGAAGTTTGGAGAGTGGGGTGCCAGCTCAGGTGTTGCTTCGTCATCTGACCGTGGTTCAAAATTACGAGGTGTTGTCCTCGGATCTTTCCCTTAAGGGACCGATCCCGGACCGTCGTCAGTAGCCCGTTGTGTTGCTCTAGTACGACGTTAACTAAAAATTACCATTACCTTACCTGGTAAATTGAACGCCGACGCCTACATGAACATTATAGGATAGTGTATATTAAGATTGGATAATTTTGGAAAGAAAATATATGTTGATTACTGTATTTTGATACCTTGTGTGTAAAACTTTTTTTTTTAAAGTGTTTCAAAACTTTCTGTACAAACATTAAGGGGAGGGAACATAAAATAAACTGGTGGCTTCAAGTGCTCGCTAAAGACTTGGAATTTTTTTACATGTGGAGCAATAACTGTCGGCCTTCCCAGGTGTGTATTACTGTTGGTCGTAACTGTGAAACTACAACTACTATCAAACTGTAAAATTGGGGCTAGTGAAAGTGTTTGCATACTTGCTGTCTTTCACTTCTGCACCTCGGCGTGTCGACTTCGCCATCTGACCGTGGTTAATAAGTACGAAGTGTTGTCCTCGTATCTTGGATTGATCCTGGATGTTGCCCATAGCCCTTTGTGTTGCTCCAGTGAGAGGTTATTTTCATTCCTATCACACAGTGAAGACTTTGGCGGGCTGTACTGACCTGTCCCACATTTGAGAGAAATAGCAAATAATGCATTAGATTGTGATTTTGTGACAGAAAAATGTCTTCTAAATTTATCTTCAAACTTATTCACGAATAAAACACGCGAATTATTCGAGTCTTTTCCAACACCCCCGTAACAAACACAACTGGAAAAAGATTAATGAAAACCTTTGAGGAAAACAGTTAAATTTGATTTCCTCGAAAAGACTAGCTTCGTTTAAAAAAAAAAAATTACGTTTTTTGTTTCAATTTAATCAATCTCTCGAGTCACTTCTTCAAGGAAGATCCTTCGGATTCGTCTTGTTTCTCTCCCACGCACATTCCATTTAAATATTTATACATTCATAGCTGTTTGGGGAATCTGTTTCTATCTGAATTGACTTGTATATTCGAGAAAAGCAACCAATAGTGTGTGACGATTTGATGACGTATAGATACCTTTAAAGTTTTTTGTTTGTTGTGTATTTCCAACATCCCATAACAAGCGCAAATGATAAAAATTAACCAAAACTTTAAAAAAACGGTTAACGAAGTTTAGTTTTTGAAATAAAATCAGTCTAAATAATAGCGTTTTCCATTCAATCAACCCGACCAACGGGTCTGGTGGTCAAGGTATAGGTTTAGTCCCTATATCGGAAGAATCCTGGTTAGGATCCGGATCAGTTCATGGATGTTTGTAAGCGTATGATGTAGAAGCGGCTGGTGCACGGGTTGGTGTGGAAGTTTGGAGAGTGGGGGTGCCATC
Organism: Metellina segmentata; assembly: GCA_947359465.1. Lineage (NCBI taxonomy): Eukaryota > Metazoa > Arthropoda > Arachnida > Araneae > Tetragnathidae > Metellina > Metellina segmentata. The sequence goes on from OX375884.1 coordinate 37,519,642, forward strand.
TGAACGTGGCTCAAAATTACGTGGTGTTGTCCTAGGATCTTTCCCTTAGGGGATTGATCCCGGACCGTCGTCAATAGCCCGTTGTGTTGCTCTAGTGCTACGTTAATTAAAAATTACCTCAGGGTGTGATAAAAAAAAGTATCCATTCTATCAATCAATAGAGTAACTTCAAAGAGCTTTCGGATCTTGCCTCCTTGCCACAGACTCTAATTTAATATTTAAAAATTCATAGTGGTATAACTTAACTAATAGTTTCGATGTTTTCAAACACCCCATAGAAAAACTTGGTAAAAATTAATCAAAACTTCAAAGACAACTTTTAACTAAGCTTAATTTCTCAAAATGAATCGCTTCGTCTAATACCTGCTTTCAAATTAAATCAATCATTAGAGTTACTTCGAAGAGCCCTCGGATTCTGAGTTTTACCTTGTCTTCCTGCCACAGACTAATTAAATATGTATACATCTATATCTCCTTAACTTAACCTTCCGCTTAGTTGTCTCGACGAGGTATCTCGTCATTAGTAAACTTTATTGTATCATGTTGGACTAGCAATATCTTCATTAGAACGACCACTTAGCCAGATTTTAATCTAGTCATAAAAATAAAGGTAGTATTTTCATGATGAGATATCTCAAGTATAAGCAAAATTGGTCAAATCTTGATGGACGAGATAACTCGTTGAAACCACTTGGAGGGTTAATTTATAATTTACGTAGTTCAGTTTTTGAAATAAAATCACTGTTTAAGTAATTGTGTTTTAAATTCAATTAAGCAATCGAGTAACTTCAAAGAGCTGTCGGATCTTGCCTCCTTGCCACTGACTCTAATTTAATATTAAAAATTCATAGTGGTTTAACTTAACTAATAGTTTCGATGTTTTCAAACACCTCATAGCAAAAACTCGAAAAAGATTAACCAAAACTTCCAAGTCAATTTTAATTTCTCAAAAATAACCGCTTCGTCTTAGTAACGGTGTTTCCCCATTCAATTCGTTACTCGAGTTACTATTAATAAGAGCCTCGGATTCCAAGTCTCATCTTGCATCCCTCTTATTTTTTTTCGGTTTGATTCCCCCTGGGAAGTTTTTCTCTCTCTACTGTGTCCGTAGAACCTTGTGTGGAAATGTCCATTTAATTCACCTTCCTTGTCTGTGTATGTTCATCCCGGGAGCAGAAAGTGCCTTAAACTTCGACCTTCGTCGCAGAACAAAGTCTTTGCAGAACAATTTTTCCTTAATTTTATCAAAATTTTAGCCGATTTTTTTTAAATTATAAGTTGCGATGTTCTGCAGTGCAAAACGGGCTTCTTGTCAAACCTTTTTTTCTTTTCTAGCTACGGAACAACCCCTACACCGATCAAATTACCACAAACACTTTATAAATAACACATCTTCTATGACAATGACAAAATATTTAACTTCAAAAGTTATCAAGAAAATTACAAATTCTGAAAGTATGCCTTGGTTTTAAATAAAGTAAGTTAATTCATTTTGATGTGTGTTTTATTTTAATATGTAATACATATTTAAGCGAAAATTATGTTTTATGTCTGTTTTTGATTTTACTGCAGTTTTCAAAATTCGGACAAAATGCAATTGCTTGGAGCTGTGTTGCAGAACACTGAATATAATTCTGCACCTGGGATGTTTATTTGATTCATGTTGTTTGGGACAGCTTGGTCATGGATCTTGCGCCAAAAAACCCAACCAACCTAGCGCCGATTTAAGGCGGTCCGGGGACTCAAAATTCTAAAATCTTCAATTTTAAAGATTTTGTTCTGAATTTTTTTTCTTTAGTTTTACATTGTATTTTGCAATTGTAATAACTATTTGATATTTTCGAAACTAAAAATGTTTTATTAAATTAAAAAAACGTCTTAATTTTGACGTTGAGCAAAATGGATACATCTTGAAATATTTTGTAAGAAATCACTTCATTTTTGCATTAATTAACTTATAAACGTTTATACTATAAATTGCCATCATGATTTTTAGTTAACACAATTAGAAAAAATTAAAAAAGTATTTTGTTCAAAAACTACTTAAAATACTAGTATACAAAGTTCGAAAAATTACAGAAAAAATTATATATATATATATATATAAAAACAAATTGGACTTTGTTTCATATTTGAGTCCCAGAGACCCCCTTAAAAATTTATACATCCATCGCTGTTTAACTCAACTAATAATTTAAATGTTTTCCAACACACCTAAAAGAAACACTTGGATAAAGCTTAGTCAAAACTTGAAAGACTAAAAGATTAAGTTTAATTTCTCAAAAAAAAATAGCCTCGTTTAAGGGGGTAGGCTCACGAACCAGAATCCCTATCTCAGTAATGTTAAAAACTTACATTTTTAAGGAACATTTAAAAAATTTCTATTGATTATATGTCTCTAAATTTTTTATTGTGTATTGCCTGGACTATAATTCATACTTTAACCATGGCTTTTATAATTTTAATGTCCCATTATTTTTTAAAATTTTTTTATCTGGAACTATGTATGTATTTTCTCAAAAACACTGAAATTTCAACATATTTAATCTTATAAATTCTTTTTGAATTAATTTTTCCAAAATCCCCTTGGTTAAAGTGTGTAGCATAGTGTCATTATTAAGTATGCCAAGTTTTAAGTTGCTGAGTGTAGTGGGTTTAGAGAAAATGTTCCTTATATGGCGAAAAACATGGTTTTGAGAAAACGAGTTTTAAAAGAAACACTTACTTGTAGTTAATGCATACCAGCACCATAGCTGGGATTTGTTGTTTCCTCTTGTAGGCTATCTTCCAACCTACAATTTTGTTGCCTCTTTTTTACCCTTGCTTCTTTAGTGTTTTTTAAAATGTCATGTTCTGCTTTGCGTAATCTATTCTGATCTGCTGCCTTCATTGCCCGAGCTGTGTAGAATCCAGGAGAAATACCTAATGTTGAAAGAACATTGCATTTTGTAATGTTCCCCTGGTTATATGAGGCAATAGCTTCCATTACACCACTTTTTAATGTTTCCAACTGTACAAACACATTTTTCGGTATTCGGGACCAGATAATACTATTTACACTCTCATTGCAGTTCTGAGTTTTACCGTGTAAGCATTTGGCAAGCAGATCAGGATCTGCCAAGTCTATAAATATCTTTTATGCAGTTTATGACTTCTGCTGGTAATGCATTTTTATGTTTATAATTTTCACCTAATGCAGTTGCTCGATTATAACCGCACCAAGTGTCTTCCTTTGTTGGGCAAAGACCATGCTGTGGGTTTTCATCTGTTGATGCCTTGTGAAAGAAAGTAGCCCATACAGCTTGTTTCATAGATTTTATGCTACCGGTATTGTTTCGTATGGCTAAGCCATAATACCGCTGCAATTTGTCAATTTCGGCATCCGTTAATCTTCCACGTCCACCCAACGACTTTTTATCACATAATTTTTTCCCTTTCATCTTCAGTTTTAAATTTCTGAGTCGCGTTCCCATTCTCTTTTCAACATGCCCAACACATTCCAGCTTTTCAACTTCCATATCTCCGTACAGCTTCAGTTCCTTTACAGCTTTGTAGGCCCTAGAATCCCCGTCACCTAAAAATTTGGAGTACCGCAGACCATGCAAAATTTGTGAGCGTTGAAAGATGTTGATCGCACCAGAAACTTCCATACTGCCACTGTTTCCAAAATAGTTGGCACTACAATTTTCTTTGTGTCTCTTGTTGGGGCATTTGCAGAATCTGGACAAAATTTCTTCATCCAACACTTTGCCAGTGTCGACACTTGTAGCTACAACAGCGCCGTTCAATGATGCATGACCGCGTTTTTGCCAAGTACCATCGATAGCAACGGGTATGTCAGAATTTCCAGATATGTTCTTCGCTTCTTCAGCAGCCACTTTCATGCTAAGTGTAGCAACAGTCTCTATTGCTGAGTTCAAACCAGAAACATTTTCATTGTACCTTTTCGGTGGAGCAGGCAAATTCATCACACCGCATAAAACATTTGCAGAAGCTTGGCCCTTTCCAATGCACCTCATTGCATATGTTATTCTGGAATTAACCTCATATATGTTAGTATTCTTGCCATTGCAAGAAGTTACAGTATAATTGGTATTTAGAAAAGGTTGGTTAAAACCACAAAAACCACAAGAAATTGAGAGTTCTGTAGCCAAACCTTGAACCTTTCTTCCAAACTTGATCGTGATGTTATCTGTTTTGCACTCTTTGCAAAGAACAGACATTTTAATGCTTTCTGACAATAATTTTATATTTATAATTTCATTAAAAGCACTATTATTATCATCAAGATAGTCACTGTACTCCATACGATGGGGTTTCAATTTCTTATCAGAAGCAGAAACATTCAAGTCGTCATTGCATTCAATCCTGTTAACGGAATCTCGAAGTATACCGCTACACTTTCGTCTTTTAAAAACATGATTACTAAAACGTGGCATTGTTTACTTACTTAAAATAGAACGTATTAAGCAAAAAATAACAGAATAAGCGAAACTAAAAGGATATCCAAACAACAATCGCAGAAATAAAATCAAAGTTAGAAGCAAATCCTTGAAACTAGCATAAAATGAAAACAGCGTGGTTCAAAATAAAAACACAAGAGTTAATTCACTTCATTTCTTCTGCTAGACGTTGTCACTCATACAATTTAAAAATAAGTGTTTAAAAAAGAAATAGAGAGGCTTTGAAAGCAGCAAGATGTTTGTTTCGGTTTGAGTGGGCGTGGCACTTAGCATATGGCAGATCGTAAACAATTTTTAAAAAATATTTAAAAATACTTCTGTTATAGCTAGAGAAATAATTTCAACACCATTAGAAGCACAAAAGTTCATATTTTTCAAAAATATAAAAACTGAAAAATGGGTTTTTTGGTCGAAAAGTGTGAGCCTACCCCCTTAAGTAACGGTGTTTCTCCAATCAATCACTCGAGTTACTTCTACGAAGGACCCACGGATACTCATCTTACACCCCTGCCAGACTGTAATTTAATAGTTATACGTCACATAACTGTTTCACCTAACTTTTAAATGTCTTTCAAGCACCCCATATCAAAACTGTGTTAAAGATTAACCAAAACTTCAAAGACAAAAAGGTTAACTAAGTTTAATTTCTCAAAAAGAAGCTCTTCGCCTAAGTAACGGCGTCTCCCTATTCAATCAATCACTCGAGTTACTTCTTCAAAGAGCCTCGGATTCTGAGTCTCATCTTACCGCCCTCCCACGCAGCTTCGATTTAAATATTTATACATCCATAGCTGTCAAATATGGCAGCAGATTCAGTTTTCTTTTACGGCGCATTTTCTCCAGAGTGTCATAAATTTCACCAAAGATCGAAATACATTTCAGACGTAATGCATATACAATGCTCAAGAAAAGAAGATTAGTTTTCAAATTTATTCTCTTCCCCTCGTTCCTCGCAGATTGAAATGCTGGAATAATTTTAAATAAAAAAAATGACGGGAGAGAATGGCACACAAGAGATAAAAGTAGACCTGCAGAGCTCGGATTGAACATACTTGCTGTTTATACTCCCGAAAATGAAAAGGAAGATTAGTTTTCGACTGAAAAAATCAGTGGTAATTCGTTTTTCGAAGACGTCATAGACAGACGGAATAAAATTTCTCATCCAATGTAAATGGAAAATAAATCCCAGTAATATTGAATTATCTCTTAACCATATATCAGCAAGACGTAGAATATTTAGAGCTCTCTTCGAGCAAGTACGTATATAAATGCGTTGCACTGAATTTGTGTGGGAAAATCCCCACATTTATTTTTCCATGTGAACAGCTTGAAAGATATCAATCACTGTTTCAATGTAGTAGATTAAAGAGAGTGCATCTGAGTTATGTTGATAAAATTGTTTAAAAGTGACAGCCAAATGCATGAAACAGTTTTTGTATTAACATATGTATCCCATAATTCTAGAGCACTGATTTCAAAGTCTTATGCATTACCATTAAAATGAATAATATACCTTCTAATAAAAGCAGAAAGCACATCCAATGCTTATTTATTTTTACAGTCCGTCTTGCTAACTCATTTTGTTCTAGCTTAAAAAACACTTACGGATCAAATGATGAATTAATGGCGTTTCTAGATCCTTAGATTCTTTTACAGATTCTTTTCAAAAGATACTTTGAAATGTGTAAGCATCTATAAATATAGCCCGTTGTGTTGCTCTAGTACGACGTTAATTATAATGAACTTACCTTACCAATGATAAAGCAATTTAAGTACAAACAAATAAAGTCCAGGATATAATTTTATAAATCTCATTCCTCAATCAAAAAGCATTCATTTAATTCTTTTAGTAGAAGAGTAGCATGTAACAAAGTTCTCTTCAGATTAACTGTCATAGCATTGTTCTGCATTGTTGAAGCAATTTTAAAGTACACATAAAAATGCCACAGGGTAAGATTTACAAAACTCCCTCCTAAATCGAAAAGCGTTCATTGAATGTTTTTAGTGAAACGGAATCTCACAGAAAGCTTTCTCAAACTCCGGTTCACCATAAAAAGAAAACAATTCTAGAAAATATGATCATCCTCCCTCTGTGCAAAGCGCTGAAATGCTTATATTTCTAATCTTCTGAAAAGAGTGTTTTCCTTCAAGGCGATTGAACTGCCCGTAAAAATAGCGTTTAACTCAATTGGTAATATTTTCTCGTGCCTATTTCTCCATTTCGAGATTGAAGATGGAGAAATAAAAAGATTTTGAAAATCAATCGAGACCAAATGTCTGCACAGTGTTGTCTGAATGGGATCCTTCAATGGCACCGAGCAGAAGAATGTCAACAATGAGGCATCCAGTCTCCCATTTTCTTGCAAGAAACTCAATAAAGCAGAATTCCGTAATACATTTCAATAGAGCGGTGGGTAATGTAGAGATGGGATTTTTTCCTCTGCGATTAAACTTTCTCGGTTATGTGTTTTTGAGTTTGTGTCGGATACCCCAAAAAGATGTTTGTACCTAATGATATACAAAACAAGATGCGTGAATATTCAAAATTCTAGAAAAATTTCTTCGTGTTGACTTATATTGGATTAAGAACACATACTAATAGGTTTTGAATTAAATTAATTGGATTTTCCGACTAGAGAAAATCTTTTAACCCTTTAAGTAGTGAACTATTTTGTTTACCAAAGAACACACTTAATAACTGAATAATTTCATCTATAAATGTGGGGTTCTTTCAACCTTTAGAAAGATTCTATTGATTATTTTCCTTGAATAGAATTTCTTGGAAAGTCTATTGATTATTTCCTTAGAATATCGTGCTTTATAAATATTATATTGATCCTTTTCTTAGAATGCAATACTTTGGAAAGATTCTGTTGGTCCTTTTCTTAGAATACAATACTTGGGAAAGATTCTATTGGTCTTTTTCATAGAATACAATACTTTGGAAAGATTATATTGATCACCTCCTTAGAATACTATCCTTTGGAAAGGTTATATTGGCCAAGAAGTTCAAAACTGGTGAGAAGTCCCGCAGGGAAGACTACAAGTTTTGAAGTGGAATTAAACGAATCAACCCCTAAGAGTGTTGAAGTGAATTAAATAATTTATTGTATGAGCTCTATGTCTTCCAGAACGCACTCTTTTAAACCTTCGTCCAAACAATTAATTTTAATTCTCATATACAGCCAGATAGGATTTCAACAGAAGTGCAATTAATTGTTCAGGGTATTTTGAAAATATATTTTCCATAATGCAATCAGGGATGTATTGCTAAATTACCCATCCTTTTCATGCCTAGTTATTAGTAACAAGAGCAAATATATTTCCCGTAACAAAGCTGCTGTTCCGAGAAAATTCAATCTGAATAGTGGCAGAAAAAGTTGTAATTGCCAATTAAGAAAATAGAAGATGTTATAAAGGTATTTTTGTTGATAGTTTGGCTGGATAGCAGTGGGCGTTTCGTTTGCTTTAAAATACGAAGCCTGATATGTGCCTTAGAGGTCTTATTTTGTTGCGCAAAGAATGTTTCTCCTCTACAATTTGCACCAAGAAGCCTCGAAGTTTTGAGGATTCACTAAGGGTTTTGCTTGGATAGAAAGTTGCATTATAATTGCAAATTACGAATTCTACCAAATCCCAAAACGAGACTGGACTCTGTAAAAAGCGATAACTGGGCTTAGTTGAGAAATCAATTGAACTTCCAGACTCCAGAGTGCAAGATAAAATATTATTTATATGGGATATTCCCCGAACTGCACCCACGCTTACAAAATGTGCGTTGCATATGTGTTCAGTAAATAGTCTTTTCAAATTTGTAATTACGAAAATTCAATGAACTAATCCTAAAACTATCCGTTTCAAGTAATTATGATGAAATTTACCACTTAAGGAATTGTTTTCAGAGGAATATCATCTCGCATTTTACGTATTAGACAGTGAGTTTTTTATTTGTTTTTAACCTGACATTTTGTGAAGCGAAACGTTTGAAATGGCGGGATACGAAGTCTGCAAAAAGCGTTTTGTTCGAATATCATCCCAAAAAACAAAACTTTATTATTACATCTACCGGAGGACTGCGATTGTGCAAAGATTACCATCTGAAATTCTAGCTCGTTTAATGATTAAAAGTTCACGCTTTCAGATAATTTTGTGAAATTGCATTGCGTGTAATTTCCCGGATATCGATGGGTCACAGATATGCAAACGGAGGGTAGCGAGTATGAAACTCAATCCAACCAAAGACCGTCGTGCACGTAAAATCTGTCGTGGCCCCAATTGTCCTCACGTTGGTGTGTTGTGTAAGTTTGGAGAGTGGGTGTGCCAACTCAGGTGTTCTCCTCGTAATCTGACCGTGGTTCAAAATTATGAGGTGTGGATCCTTCTCTTCAGAGTTGAACTCGAACTGTCGTCGCTACGTTAATTAACTACCTACATACCCGGAATCCAATTGACTTAGATTGTCGTCATGGCTCAGTGGATTTGCCTGCCGTGCCAACAACCTGCGAGTAGTTGGCAGCGCAGGTTCGATTCCTATCAAGATCGATTCCTGTCAAGATCGATTCCTATCAAGATCGATTCCTCCCCTGAGTGTATTTCTCTCTTCTGTGATAGAAAAACTTTCTTTGTGTACACTACACTATAATAATGGACCGGACAGCAATGTGTGATGGTATAAGGGAAAGAATACATGTTCTAATAGGTGGATGGTCCCCCACGTGCTGCAATTACACCAGCAACCCTTCTGGGCATACTTTCAACAAGGTTTTGATACACAGCTATGGGTATTTGTGTCCATTCTTCTCCAAGAATGTCGTCAGCTCAGCTGTAGATATTGGACGGGATTCCCTGGTCCGTAAGCTTAGCTCTAACTAATCCCACAAATGTTCTATGGGGTTTAGGTCGGGTCTCTGAGAAGGTCAGTGAAGACGTTTACATCCATATCTTGATACCACTGCTTGACAGAGGCTGCAACATAACATGGAGCGCTGTTCTGGAAGTAAGATTCGTCCATTCCATAAAATTGCCAGAGCTTACGAAGATCCTGATTGTCCAAAATGTTCATGTAGGCGTTCAATTTACATGCAAAGGTCCCAGGCCATACCACGAAAAACACCCTCAAGCAAGTAGTCGAATTTTATACAAATCCGCTGGTGTCCGGTCCATTATTGTAGAGTAGTGTATGTATGTCAATTACCCGACGTTGTCTGTCTTGAGCTTGACGCAGTATGTCCAAATGTGACCCTTGCGCCATACAATCGAACAAACCTGACCCAATTGACTCAGAAAACCAGATTTTGTATTCTTAACTACATAAACCAAACTAACCAACCAACCCGAATATTGATGTTCTGGTTCGATTCTAACGATTTTCTTCCAGAAAAGTGATACCTGAATAATATAATTCCTAGTAACTCACCTTCTGGAACTTATTAGCGATTAATAAATTTAAAAAATTTTTCATTTCATTCATAAGGTAATTTATCCAAAAAAAATATCCGATTACGGAGAAGCAATAAATATTTTTTGATTTCCAATAGAAGCCAGAAAAACACAAAATACACAAGTTAACAAATATACGCACAAAAGTATATTAATACTAGGTAAGACAAGAGGAATTGAAAAATAAGCTGCCCATCCGTGCACTAGCATCCCATTATCGACAGCAAAGGTTCGGACTATAGAGCGCAGTATTAATTTGCAGGTGACCAATGTCCATTTCTTGGGGTTTGAAACAATGGAGAAGCAAGGGCTATACAGAATTTTCAAGGGTACGGATGGCTTACCAAACAATCGTGACCAGTCAGATGTTGGGTTATTGAAAGCATAGACGTGAAATATAAGTAGTCCGATCATTGTTATTGAGAGGAGCTTCAAAACATGTGACCAACATGTCGACTAGTAGTCACGTGACTGCTCCGTGAAAATTGATTTGGTTGGTCGAATAGGTATCTTATCGCTTCGTTTAGCGATGTAACATCTTATGACGGAATAGGTGAGTGAATCCGCATTTCTAGAGTGACGGCAAAAGTAGTGAAATCGCCAAAGTTGGCTTCTACCGGATAAATAATCATTGGTTGGGCGTATTCGGTCCCGTGGATCAATGCGACGATAAATGTTTGGTACCACCCAGCAGACGAAAGGAGTCTAGGGGTCACGCTACTCAGGTCACAGGATCCATAAAAATTTTACCATTGCTCATTCGGCTTTTATATTTCCTTTATGATGCTTCTGTCCTTGGATCATCTGGATATATAGTTACGGTTAATAAGCCAAGGTTAACTTGAGTTTCTAGTTCTTAGTGGAAAATGTTATTTTTCTTGATATACATTTTTATTGAATTTTACGAGATAGTCCTAGCGCAGATTACGAGCAACCTCTATTTGCCAAGTGATCCGCTTGTTTATTAGAAGCAATAAATAAGCAATCCAGCAAATACAGGACATAAATATAGTTGAATAAAAAGGTAAAACAATACACCTTATTGTGGCAGATTCCTTATGGAATTGATTCACCAGGTTTTGATGGACGAGACATCTCGTCATTAGAAGAAAACTGATCAGAACTTGATCTCGTCATAAAAAAATTGACAACATCTTGATGACGAAACACCTCATCACTAGCAAAATTGGTCAGATCTTGACAGACTAGATTTCTCGTCGAAACCACCTAGTGAGAGTTATATAAGACGAATTAGTTTATTATGGAGGATTTAAAACATTGGATAATGCAATGTCTACAGAGCTTAAATTTCGAAATTATCTCTGAATTCAGAAGAATGTACTACACCGGAAGATACATAGTAATTGTAGTAAGATACATAGTAATAGTAGTAAGATACATAGTAATAAGATACATAGTAATAGTAGTAAGATACATAGTAATAGTAGTAAGATACATTGTAATTGTAGTAAGATACATTGTAATTGTAGTAAGATACATTGTAATTGTAGTAAGATACATTGTAATTGTAGTAAGATACATTGTAATTGTAGTAAGATACATTGTAATTGTAGTAAGATACATTGTAATTGTAGTAAGATACATTGTAATTGTAGTAAGATACATTGTAATTGTAGTAAGATACATAGTAACTGTAGTAAGATACATAGTAATTGTACTAAGATACATAGTACTTGTACTAAGATACATAGTACTTGTACTAAGATACATAGTACTTGTACTAAGATACATAGTACTTGTACTAAGATACATAGTACTTGTACTAAGATACATAGTACTTGTACTAAGATACATAGTAACTGTAGTAAGATACATAGTAATAATTCTTGTAGTAAAAATACATCGCAAATTTATTTTTTACTCAATATTTATAATGCAGTAAACATGAATCGCTTTATAAGAACAGAATAACTTAAGACCGAGCTACAGATTGCTTTGCCAAGGCTAAAGCAAATTCACCCCTACAGCTTTCCAGTCGGCAGATTTCCTTTTAAAGAGTTGTGAAGGTAAATTGGAAGGTAAAGCCATCAGGCAATAGAGGAGGGAAAAGAGAAAGCCGCTCTAACGAGCTTCGGATGATGGAAAGCTTCATCATTGGAGCTTCAAGGACATCCCAGAGCTCCGGAGCATCCGTAACGGATGTGATGAGACTCCGAGAAAATCCCAAAGTTTTCGGGAACGGTAACATTTTCTAAGATCTTCGATGAATAGAGTCAGGCGAGAAAGAAAAGCGGATATTTTAACGTGATAAGCAGGCGTACTTTTGGCCAAGTTGGGACTTTTATTTGTGGGGGTTATTTGTTACACGTTCTGGGTAAAGGCAAGAGTAGGGCATTTATTTTGATAAACCTTCCTTTGTGGCTGTCTCGAGAAAGCATTTCATCATTAACAAAACTGGCCAAATCTTGATGGACGAGGTATTTCGTCATTAGCAAAATTTGGTCAGATCTTGATGGTGGAGATATCTAGTCAAACCACTTAAAGGGTTAAAAGCTAATAAAAGAAGGAAGTAATACGCATGTAATCGCATGCAGCTCCACTCAAAATATCAGAAAAGTCGAAGGAATCAAATTCGAATAAAATGGTTTTCAATCCAATGCCGATCCAAAAATTTCACTGTATAAAAATAAATGTTTAAATCTACAGAATTTGTGAACATTTTTACACAAATTTATGCTGTCATTATATATTTATCATTATATAATACTATCATCATATAATACTGTCATTATATACTCTATAACAAAAAGAAATCGACGCACCAAGAAGGAGTCCGATTGCGATAAAAATTGGTGGATGTGAAGAACATATATAGAAAATCAAACGATTAAAATTTCAGAACAATTAAAAGATTTATTTCAGAGTTGGGGGACCGTCACAAAGGGAGGAAGTCAATAAGGCGTTGGTCTTCTTGTGGCCAGGATGCAAGCTATCACCCTGCGTGGCATAGGTTGAAATCACCTGCGTGGCATAGGTTGAAATCACCTGCGTGGCATAGGTTGAAATCACCTGCGTGGCATAGGTTGAAATCACCTGCGTGGCATAGGTTGAAATCACCTGCGTGGCATAGGTCGGATGGCGGAATTTCTTGCCAAATTGTCTCCAACTGTCGGGCTAAATGGTCAACCTTCCGAGATGGTTGCAATCGCCTTCCTATAACGTCCCAAATTTGCACCATGGGAGCGATATCAGGAGACCTAGCTGGTCACGGAAATGCTGGTAAAGCTTGAAGACAATTAATTCATAGCAACACTTACAACACAGGCATTTATCTTATTGTAAAATAAGTCCGGGGTGTCGCAAAAGGAACGGTAACACAACCGGTCGTAGAATATCGTCTACGTACCGCTGTACTATAAGTGTGCCGGAAATGACTACCAAAGAGGTCCGGCTATCAAAGGAGATGACACTCCAAACCATAACGCCTTGTTGTGGGTATGTGTGGCGTGGAATAGTAAGGGCAGGATCCCCACTCTTACCTGGAGGTCTCCAGATACGTCTTCGGTTGTCGTCAGGACACAGTTGGAAACGGGGCACGTCACTAAAGACTATACGTCCCCAGTCAGCACCGTCCCAAATTGATCGCGCCTGGCACCACTGTAATTCTGCACCTTCTTGTGTGTGTGTGTGTGTGTGTGTGTGTGTGTGTGTGTGTGTGTGTGTGTGTGTGTGTGTGTGTGTGTGTGTGTGTGTGTGTGTGTGTGTGTGTGTGTGTGTGTGATAATATTATCGTATATTTAAAAATTTCTAATGACAGTTGACATTTGAGGAGAATCATAAAACCATAATAGAATTTACGCGGCTCAAAATATTAAAATATTATAATTACCTATACAAAGATTTGTGCGAACTTGAGAAAATAATAATTACTTAAGATTTAGTTGCGTTACCTGCAGATTTAATAAATGCCCGCAATCGATTTGGCATGTTAGTTACTAGTAGCTTAGTATTTTTTAGTCACATGCCCATACGTATTTTGGATATACGATACTTTCAATTATGGCGCAATTATATTATTCAATTCATTCAAACCTGGGGTTGCGAATTTGAAACGTGTACTTGTGGGGGCTGCTGTTTGTTAAATCTGTCGTGGCATTAAATGTCCTCATTATTAATGTGGTGTGGAAGTTTTTAAAGTTGCACGCCAGCTCAGATGTTAACCTCGTCATCTCGCCGTGGTTCAAAATTACGAGGTTGTTGTCCTTGAATCTTTCTATTCGGGGTTGATCCCGGACCGACACCAATGGCCCGTTGTGTTGCTCGAGTTTGACGTTAATCCAACTACCTACCTCAATTGGGTTTAAATCCGGCGTCTTTGACTGTCCAGTAGAGCATTGATTTGACGCTGTTTAAGCAAGTTCCCCATTGAACTTGAATTGTTGTAGGAAGCTAAGTCCTTTTGAAAGAAAAAGTCGTACTTTTAATTCAGGGCTCGGCAATTTATAGACTTGACATAATCCAAGAAGAATATGGAATCTCATTTTGTTTACATAATGCTTTAACGGATACATAACGGATTTTCAACAGCATGAGTAGCTACACGAATTCGAAACTTGCGTTGAAAATCCGAGGGAGGAATGATGTCTAACGCCCCAGAAACGATGCTACTGACTGACCTAAACAGCGCCCTCTAACACCTAAACGCGGTATTTCGGGTCACATTGTTTGACTAAAAAAATATATTTTAGGCCCTTCTACCATCCTTTAAAATTTGGCCAAGTTATTTTCGAAACATCCTGTACATACCTATCGTTAGACTATTTTATTTTTGCAACTTGGTATCTATCCTCGCTCTAAAGACTCGTGTAAATCGAAAGCAACGTAATTTATCTTTCTTACAAAACGCAACAAAAACCTGATCCGCCTTTCTCTCGCACTGAAAGCAACGCTGGGTTGTAATTGAATGCCTCCGATGCATCAATTGAGCCATTTCATCGGCAAGACAATACCTTCGCTCGCGATAAAGCCATATATCTGTACCGTCAAATCGAAGATAATGTACGGTTTGTCTCCCCAACAAAGTGGTCCTTTAAGCCCCGGATTATGAGCTTACTATTAGTGTGAAAAAAGCCCGAACACTGCTTACATTTAAGCTTTTCCGAAACAATCTGTTCGCACCGAAACAAAAAAGGAAATTGTTCCAGCGACGTGTAAGCCGAACTGGATTTTTTAGCTGTTTGAAAAATAGCTGTTCTCAGTTGGGTGGGGTTTAACCAATCCGTCCCAAAAAACCGTACGCTCAAGATAAATCAGTTATTGCGAATAGATTGATCTCAGGCACGGAGAGTAGATAAGGACCTTTAAATATTTTTATCAGGCTCGTGGTGTAGATACAGCTCTCCGAAAAGGTTTTCCCGACCCACAAGCTTTAGGGCTTCTCAAACCCGAGATGCTCTGGTAATTTATTCTTTCCACACAGGTTTTATGCCTAAGGTAAATATGACGGTCTCGACCCCAGTATGATCAAGCGATCTTCCTCTATTTTCTCCTGTGTCCTTATTTTTCGCAAATCGCTCACTCCTTTCAACAACGTCATATTTCAAAAATCGGCGATTTTTAGTTATGCCTGTTTTCCAGAATGACCTGAAAGAGTAGTATATCTCTGCAAGATCGTCATATCTCACCGCTCAATATTTAGTCGATAGAGAGCAGAAGTAATATTTATTTTTAATACATTTTATTCTACTTTTAAACTTTAAAATCACTCCTGAAAAATCACGTTTTGGGAGATATGCCGTTATTGATAAGAGTGAGCGAATTGCTTGAGATTGTCTGTTTTGTGTAGCTTGGCCAAAGTCCTTGTGCCATAACACCCAAAACCAACCAAGCCGGCCCTCTGGCCAAGTACATCCCTCAGAAAAGGTTTTCCCGACCCGTTAATACAGTTCTCCAAAAAGATTTTACCGATTCAATACAACCCTGCGAAAAGGTTTTCCCGGTCTGCCAGTCAAATACAGCCTTCCAAAAAAAATACCATTCATGTCAATTTCTAAGAGTTAATAATAACCGCTAAATTCGATTACTAACTGTTTGTGTTAATCGATTACTGATAACAAATGTATCCATGTAATAAAAACATTTCTTTTTGCAAATTAAGAATTATCGTTACCGCTGCTATCGCAAAATGACAGTTTTGCTCATCGCTAAGTTTCGTCTGGGTTTGTTCGTTCCTCATTGCACAATGCACACATACGACTCTCCCTGAGTCGTCGCAAAACGTTATCCCTTTCTCCCTGTCTAGAGGAGCACCTGCAATAAATTCTTGAGAGGGGTCTTGACTTGACCTTGAGAGGGCTGGGGTTCGCAGAGGGAGTGAACGGTTTGACAGTCTAGACCAGGGGTGGCCAACCTTTTTGGAAGAGTGCCACTGTCTGAGAAAAAAAATAATGCGTGCCACTTCCAACTTTTCCAACATATTAAAAAATATAAAAAGATGAAAAAATACTATTTATAGGCTGATTATGGAATTTTTAAGCAAATAGCACATTTTTTTCATCTAAGTCTGAGTAAGTGGAGATTTAAAAAAGAATCTAATAAATAAAAAAAAGTACAAACATTGGTTTTATTGTTAATAAACATTTTTAAAGGTTCAGTCAGCTATGTATAAAATAAAAATGAATAACTTGAAACATTTAAGTCTAAATAATTACTAAACAGTCAGTACTTAATGAATTTGTTGCTTTTGAATTTGTTGTCAATATAGTCATCTACACTATCTACCAATAAGTATTTGGACATCCATGCAAGTGATGATATCTGCGTTTCTGATATACGTGACGCCTTTCGCCGTTAAATATCGTGTAGGAATCAACATCGGTATTAGTCGCATACAAGATGCCGCGAAGTGCAGAGTTATATGATTTCGAGAAAGGTGTAAGCGTCGGGTATCACATAAATGGACGATCCTTAAGGGACATATCTAGCGAGCTGAATTACCTAAACTCGACAGTCGCTTGTTTGATTCAGAAGTGGAAGGTGAGCGGTGATTGTCGGAATGTGTCCAGAGTCGGTATACCCACGAAACTGGGAGATAAGAGACCAATGGGTGCTGTCCAGAGTAATTCGGAAGAACCGCACCCAACCGATGGTCCACATACTCCAGGAGTTTCAACGGGCATCCGGGAGTGTTGTTTCGATTAATACCATCCGTAAGGAATCATATTTGCTTGGGTTTCATGGTCGTTCTACCGCCCAAAAGCCTTTGATCACAAAGTACAACCGCGCTGCTCAGTTAATGTGGTGCAAGGCACGTCGAAAGTGGACCGTAGATCAGTGGAAACGGGTTCTCTGGAGCGATGAATCAAGGTTCACCCTCTACCGTTCAGATGGCAGGGTTTAGGTCTGGCATCTGCCTGAATAACGCCTCCTGTCAGAATGCATTGGTCCCCCAGTAAAGTTCGTCGGGGGTAGAATTATGGTCTGGGGGTGTTTCTCCTAGTATGGACTGGGACCCTTGGTCCAAATTCATGGTAAGCTCAGCGCCGAGGCCTACTGCACTATTTTGGATGACAATGTGCTTCCTACGTTGTGGCAGTTTTACGGGTTGGTCCCATGTTGCTTCCAAGACGACAACACCAGCAGTCATGTTGCGAGGTCGACCATGGATTGGTATGGTGACAGTGGGGTTAACCAAATTAACTCGCCTGCCCAGAGCCCAGACCTGAACCCTGTCGAGAAAATCTGGGACGAGTTGGATCGCCGAATTAAGGGGTACAACAATCGTACAAAATTGGTAAAGGAGCTTACGTGTCTTATCTAAGCCGAGTGGAAGAAAATACCACTATCCGTCATACAAGGACTTGTGGAAAGCATATCCCGGAGGGTTGAGGCTTTAATTGTCTCTTGTGGAGGCTCTACCAACTATTGAATATGAATACATTTTGTTTTTCTTTTCTAACACAGGTGTCCAAATAGTTATTGGCAAATAGTGTATATTAGGATTAGGTCTTGAAGATGTTAACAAAATTAGGTGTTTTAGGTGCATATCAGTTAATCTTGAACGATATTTTGATTTTATTATGTTCATAACAGAAAACATTTGTTCACAAACATATGTTGATCCAAACCTACAACAATATCTGACAGCCAAATCGTGTAAATTTGTAAAATTGCTTGTTGGTGCAAATTTTCAAAATTCAATATTCTTTGGATCACTTGCAGTTGAAATAAGTTCCTTACATTTGCTTTTCAGTGTAGTATGGTGCTGTAGGACAATAATTTCGATTTGGATTTTATGTGCGTTCCAATTAACGTCTTGCATAGAAAATGAAAAAGGATTTTTGAAACATCAGCATTTTTTATAATCTTGAAAATCATCAAACCTAGCACTGAATGAATCCGGCAAAATTAATATTAAATTTTTGAATCTATCATAGTTCGGAGCATTATTGACTTTTGTAGCTAGTTCCTGCATTAATGTGAAATGCGTTAATCTTTTTTCTCCAAAATCGAGACAAAAAAGCAAAAGTTTGTCTACAAAAGAAGATATATGACCAACTAGGGAAGGAGAAATACAATCTTTTCCCTGTAATCTTAAATTTAAATTATTTAAATGTCCCATAATATCGGTGAGAAAAACTAAATCCCATAGCAAATCTTCATTCTTGAGTAGCAAGCACTCACTAGGCAGTTCATTGTCTTCTTCCAGATACTTTAAAACACACTCCCTCTAAGTCCAAAATCTCGCGAATGCACTTCCTTTGAAAAGCCAGCGCACACTACAATGAAGGAGTAACTCGCCATCCTCTTCCGTTTCTTCAGGGATAAGTTCACGAAATCGTCGTCGATTCAGAGCTCGAGATCGTATTTTGTTGATACAGCGCGCAACAGGGTTAACAACAGAAGACAGGTTTAAGTCCTTAGCACAAAGAGCTTCTTGATGGATAATACAATGATACTTAAAATTAGATAATAATACAATGAGACCTCCCTGGGTGCACCTCCTATCTGTGTCAGTAAAACTTTCCTTCGTGTGTA
Source organism: Metellina segmentata (assembly GCA_947359465.1). Taxonomy (NCBI): domain Eukaryota; kingdom Metazoa; phylum Arthropoda; class Arachnida; order Araneae; family Tetragnathidae; genus Metellina; species Metellina segmentata. The sequence continues at coordinate 37,538,541 of OX375884.1, forward strand.
CGTCTATTACTTGCCATTGTCTGTATTGTGTTTTGCACAGCATGGACAAATATGGCTCTTGCGTCATTGAACCCAACGAACCCAGACGTTGCCTGCGCATTTATGTGTCGCCCAGATATTTTTAGTTATTCATTATCTATAGTCTCGGTTTCTAGAGAGAATTTTTAGCTATATACAAAGTTTTGCATTGCATTTTTAATCAACCAATCGGGAATTTTTGTTATATACAGATTTGTTGTTGTCGTGTGGGCCATATGTGGCCCAATTGGGGGTGCCATTGCCTCGTAGGGTTGGACTTCTTCATACATGACACATCCGTTTTACAGGAAGGTCCCTTTCACACATCCATTCATTCACACATATCGTAATTTAGATCCCAATCAGAGGCCGATAACCCCCTGATCAGGTACCCCCAGAGGTATTGGTTTGGTATGGGAACATGGGGGGACTTTGTGACCACGACCTATTTAACGTGCCCCAGCCACCATTAGCGAACACGACGGTCTTTAGCCAGGTCCAAGCATCGATCTCGCAACCATCAGAATTGCAGGCTCCGCTGAGGACAGAACCCACAACCCTTCCGATGCGAGCCCGACGCTCTACTGACTGAGCTACCATATACAGATTTAAAATGCGTATTAGAATCTTTGTTGTTGGAGATATCCCTTGGCACAGGCTGTTTTAAAAATGTACAGAAACCACAACCTGCGTGGTTTGGGTGTCACATTTTGTCGGACACCAGGATGAGTCGGGATTGTAGGAAATGAACTGACCCTGCTGCCAAAATTGCTGTTACTATACTAAACATGAACGTCCCATAGAATGTTCGACAAGTTGTCCAGGACAACGCATGGAGATTGGTAAAATGACTGGAGCACACAAAGTAATAAGCTCCACAGCATGTCTAGTCTTTTCAGTGCGGCCTGCATTGTTTGTATGATGCTCCGATGTACTTTTAAATCGTCTTCGTAGAAGACATGTTTTACACACATGTATCTTATTAAGAGAGAATGCAACTCTAGCGCTTGCTAACCGGTTGTGTTGCTCCAGTGCGACGTTAATAAAAAATGCCTAAATACCTACCTGTGTGGTCGGGTTTTTTTTACAGTTCATCGTATTTTAATCGTATGTCCTGTTTTTAGTCGTCATCGTCATCATTTTTCATCCTCCTAACGGTTGTATCGACGAGGTATCTGGTCATTAGAGGAAAACTGACAAGAACTTGATGGGCGAGATATCTCGTCATACCAAAATTAATCAAATCTTGATGAACAAGATATAGTGTCGAAAACGCTTGGAGGGTAAACAACTCCATTTTAAACTTGCAAGATTTGGTGGGAGAAATTCCCCCAAATTTTTTATAGAAATGCTTTTTAATTTTATACAACGTTTTTATTGGTCATCTTTTTTAAACCAAATCACAATTTATTTGTTTTTAAATGAACATTACCATCAACATTTGAATTCGCCATCTTATTAATTTTATCTTAATGGCATACTATTTTAACAAATAAAATGTTTTTTTTTTTCAGATTCTGGGATAAAGATTTAATTTAATTTTATGTAAATGTACCTACGTAACTTATGCATTGACCAACTTTTACTGTTGGCTTCGCTCCAATTTTGAATATTCTCTCTATTTATTGGATTGATTTTCATATTTCGTTCGGCGCAGTTTAGGACCTCAGGCCATTAAACAACCAAACAATCCAATCTTTTCCTACAACGGAACATCGTATACACGGGGGCTGATTCACGTGAAATCTGGTGTGGTGTGAAAGTTTGGAGACTGGGGTGCCAGCTCAGGTGTTCTCGTCATCGGACCGTGGTTCACAATTACGAGGCGTTTTCCTTGGATCTTACCCTTCGGGATTGATCCCGGACCGTTGCCAATAGCCTGTGTGTTGTTTCACTGAAACGTTAATTATCAACCTACCTAGGGAAGGGATCTACGCTGACAAACAAAATCGGAACATCCCGAAACCAGTGTTCGATCAGAAAAACTGAGCATGTGTGATGTGTGAGTGAAGAGAAAAAAAAACTATCAAAACTAGAGGACTTGTAAAGTTACATCCGAAAAATTGTACAATAGCGAGTCATAAGTCTCATTCAGACAGGAATATTGAAAAGAGGGAGAGATTGGGGAAGGGAGAGAGAGGGGGAGGGGAGGGGAGGGAAGAGAGAGAGAGAGAGGGGAGGGTGGAAGAGAGAGACGCGCATATGAGGCATTCTATTTCGGCAATTGTTTGGGAATTCAACATTCCTCTATCAGTGTCAAGAGTGCGCCGTGAAGATATAATTTCAGGCATTACCTCCCACCATGGACAACGCAGTTTCCGACTAAGTCTACTAAATTACCGAGACCAGCGACGTGTACTTAGGGTAGTCAGTGGTAACAAGTAAGCAACACTGCATCAAATAACAGCAACAGTCAATGTGGGACGTACAACAGACGTGTCCTTTAGGTCAGTGCAGCGAAATTTGGCGTTGATCGGATATGACAGCAGAAGACCGACTCGAGTGCCCTTACTAACAACACGCCATCGGCTGCAGCACCTCTGCTGGGCTCGTGAACATATCTTTGACTACGTCATCAACATTCCCTTCCGGATGCAGTCACCTTCCCATCATATACCAGACATGCTCGATGGGAGAGAGATCTGGTGATCTGGCTAGCCAAGGAAGTGTTTGACAAGCTTGAAGACAGTTCATAGCAACACGTGCCGTATGTGATCTGGCATTGTCTTGTTGAAAAATAAGCTTAGGGTACTGCGAAAAGCACGGTAGCAAAACAGGTTTCAGAATGTCGTCAACGTACCGCTGTTCAGTAAGTGTACCTCTAATGACGACCAAAGGGGTCCTGCTATCAAGGGAAATGGCCATAACTCCTTGTTGAGGGGCCGTGTGGCGTGCAATAGTGAAAGCAGGATCGGCACGCTGCCTGGGCGTCTCCAGACACGTCTTCGATGATCGTCAGGACACAGTTGGAAGCGGGATTCGTCGCTAAAGACTATACGTCCACAGTCAGGATCATTCCAGCCTGATCGAGCCAAGCACCACTGTAATCTGGCTCGACAGTGTGCAGGCGTGAGTGGCAGGTGGCGTAACGGTCGGTACGAGCCAGCCGTCTGTGAATGGTCATGGTGGACACTCGTGTGTGGGCCGCACGACTGATGGTTGATAGCGATGAATCAGGCGCTGTGACAGCTGATCTGACAATCACTCTGTCCTCGCGATCTTTTGTGACCCTACGTCGACCGCTACCATCATGATGCTGAAATCTGCCACTGTCCACCCACTCTTGCCAGCATCTTCTAATCGCCGCATCGCTTCGACTCACATGACGAGCGATTCTCCGATTTGCCCAACCTGCCTCTTTCAATCCAATGATACGACCTCTTTCAAACTCTGAAAGTTGCTCGTAATGAGCTCGAATCCTGCGGCGAGGCATTTTCTCAGTCGTTGAAAGGTATCCTAAATCGCAATGCAGCAGAAATTTTTAACAACAGTTCAAGAACAACTCCTTATATACATCAGCTGGATGTGCAGTTCCGATGCGCTGGAGATCGCACTATTCACTCATTGGACAACAAATTTTAATCATTTGCATATTTGGTTAAAACATTTTTGCATACGAAATTTCAAAGCAATCGGATGATTCCTTCTTGGTGCGTCGATTTTTTTGTTATAGAGTGTATTAAATCTGGAGCAGCATTTGTAGAATAATTTGCATAATTTGCCAAAGATAGAACAAAGATTCCATTTGACTTCATGACATGCTGGCATGTATCGTCAAAAGAGGAGTGTTGCAATTCACCAATTTTGATCCTTGTGATGTAATATTCTACAAGAATAACGTGTGCTTAATTTGATATTGCGATAATTTATTTCCCTTCAAGTACAACACACTTGCTAAGTTTCAGTCCGATCAAACGTTGGCTTCTAGGTGTTTCGATTTTTTTTTCAGCAGATTAAGTTTCAATTGAAAACTCTAGTCACGCAGGGATTCCGTTTTGTCTTCGGATTTTCACTAAAGAATACATCGTTGAAACTAGTTCTATTTAACTGTTAAATTCCTGCTGTTGAAACTTGCTTTAAGTGGTTCGGAATTTGGTACACGTTAGATTTCAAAATTTCCGTCATGTATTTATCAAAAGCCAAACAATTTTCAGTTCTGAAAATTGGTATGTCTTGAAAGTAAATATGAAGAAAAAGCTACTCAGAATAAAGCATCTAAATATAAAGCAATCAAAATGCATCAAAGAAAATTTTCAATTTATTTAAACTATATCCCAAAGTTAACTAAGATTTTTTCGCTTGAGTGCAGTCATTTTGAAGTTATCTGAGAATATCAAAACACAAGACATGCCTCAAGGAATACCAATGATTAAATTGTATTTGGTCTCAGTATTGTGTCGTCTTTTCCCGAATGGTTATAAGCTGTCTACTTGTAGAAACTTTTGAAAGAAATACGGTTATTAAAGAAGTAAAAGTTTTTATACAATTCTCTTTATAAAAGAGGATGTTTTTATGCTGCATATATAATGTTATGATACTTAAGATGTTGCTTTGAATATTTTTATAAAATGCATAACAAAAATGTGCAAAACTGAATTCACAAATTCAAGATAAATTAACGAACTACTTGCATATTTTAAGAAAATTCATCAATTTGCCTTCAGATTATTTTATGCTGCCAAGAAACGAAGTTGTCTTGCCGTCTTAAAAATTTACGAAGATAATTACAACTTTGTTTTGAGCTTCCAGGAGCATAGCGGAACATAACTAGGGAAGCCAAGATTGGATTGAATGCAAACGAAATCTCATGCTTAGCTTTAGACAACTTTATAAATAAACTAGATTCGCCATTATTTATTTTCTTCGAAGTCAATAAAATATAAAAATCATTAGCCGTTAGTTAAGTAGCACAAAATGCATAATTTCAACTCTGGATGATCCATTTGCTATCCTTTACGCGGCGGCGCTTAGATTTTTATCAATCGTCTCCAGGAACGGCTTTTCTCCTGATTCTCCGAGCCCCCCCCCCCCCATACCTAATTACCTAACTTGAGCGATAGGGCCGTGAGTGGTAGTATTTACGAGTGACGCTTTCCTTTCATAGTTTCGTTTGGCGTGAGAAGAGATATCACCTGACGACTTTCTGGTGTCCCGAAAGCGTTCACACCTCACGGTAAGCAGGATAAGGGGGCCTCTTGAATTTCAGTCGCTGACAGCTCGTAAATGGAGATCGATGCCAGCGGTCACTTAAAAGGGGGATAACATTCACCGCTACCATGCCGCTGGTGTAAGCGATATTTTAGTGGTAACAAAAGTCTATCTGCCGCATCGTAAGGGTTAACTCCTGAGGCTGTCTTTGAAAAGGGCGGAAAAACGGGAGAGGATAATAGATCACATGCGCAATGACCCATTGCGCATATTATCTGAACAGGATGCTAGACTCGGTAGAAAGTATGGAGTAGGAGAAAAGCATGACATTGCGCATGACAAACGCCATTAACCAATCATAGAAGAGGCTGAAAGCATGAGGCATCCGAAGTTCTTGCTTAGATTTTTCAAGGACGTTAAAATAGAAATTGGTGTCTCGCTCTGATATTACGTTAACATAATCGTTTTTTATTCAGATTTTATCAGTCTTTTTTTGAGATGCCGCACTTTTGTGAATGCTACGCCACTGTCAACTTCGAAGATAAAATAATATAGTAACACGTTGTGCACAACACGAGACTTGCAAATGTGCAACATTGAACTTATACACGTCATTCGTCAATTTCTAATGATTTCATAAGAAGAATCAACTAGTCTTGCGAGTATTTTATGATGCCAAGAAACGAAAAAAGAAATCCACAGCATCTTAACTCTCCTGTGGCTGTCGCGACTAGGTATTTCGTTAGAAAAACTGGCCAGAAATTGATCTCATTATCAAAAATTGACAATATCTTAATGACGAGATATCTCGTCATTATCAAAGTTCGTCAGATCTTGATGGAGAGGTATCTCGTCATTATCAAAGTTCGTCAGATCTTGATGGAGAGGTATCTCGTCATTATCAAAGTTCGTCAGATCTTGATGGAGAGGTATCTCGTCCAAACCACTTGGAGGGTTAAAAACTTTGAATGAGTTTTGAAAACTTCATCTTCTAGGATAAAATAAAGCAGCACTAATTTTTTAATACTGTAAAGAAAAAGTTTGGGCCAAATAATTAAACATACACTGTTACACTTGATTATCACAATCTAGTCTGCTTATTAGGTCAATCGCAGCCTTCGAAGGATCAACGAGTTAGTGCATTTCCCTACCCGAACACAACTGTAAACAAAGTCGTTAACATGCTTCGCAATTTATACCCTCGGCAATAAAAGTTTGGAATCACGACTGCATAAGGATGGTCCGAAGGGGAAAAAAAACGTCCAACAACAAAAAAAGAGTGTCTGATAAACAACCCGAAGAGCGGAAGAGGTTAACGAACAATATACACCAAAATGGGAACAACTAACTCCTACACCGCCAACAAGAGAGAAGTCCATCGATTTTGTTGTTGGAAATGCAAAGGATTCTATCCACCACTTGTGAAAGAGTTTGAATGTCTGCTTAAAGATTTAAAAGAATTGTTTTTTTTTTCCCAAGAAAATGCGAGCATTTGCTGCTTTTTAAAAATTTGAAACGGTATTTGAATTTTAAATTTGCAACAATGGAGCCCTACTGCATTAATTTAAAGTACATTCTAGTATTTTTTGTATTATTTACTTCGTGTTAGCGTAACTTGAATGTTACATTTCTCGATTGTTTGTTGAGAACTTCTTATTCCTGTTGCTTTTTTTCAGTTTCGAAATCGAATTTTATTTTCTATTCACTTTATGCATTGGGATTTGTCATTCTCGTATGGCCGTTTAAAGGTCGTCGACAACATATTAACTCTTCAAGTGATTTCGACTAGAAATATCGTCCATCAAGAATCTGCCCAATTTTGCTAATGGCAAAATATCTCGTCATCAAGATACTGCCGACTTTTTGATGATGACGAGATCTAGATCTGGTCAGTTTTTCTGATGTCGAGACAGCCAAGAGGGTTAAGCATAAAATTGCTGGTTGGAATCGGCATTCGATTCCAGTAGCCCATTGGGTTTATTTCTTCAGTGTCAGTAAAATCTTTCCTTGAGTGTGAAAGCCCCCTCACTTGACAGAAAAAAAAACTTCTTTTTTTTTAAAGATCTGTCCAATTTTGCTAATGGCGAGATTCCTCATCATCAAGATACTGCCGATTTTTTATGAAAAGATCAAGATCTGGTCAGTTTTCCAATAACGCGATCACGCGACCATCAAGATCTGGTCAGTTTTCTATTAACGAGATCTCGTGTCCATCAAGATCTGATCAGTTTTCTTCTGAGTGAACAAATAGCTTTCTGAGGAACTCGGCACCTGTTTCCTGCGCGGGCATCACCGATACCATAGTACCTGGACCTGAAAACAAGAAGGTTCCCGGGTTATGTGGAAAGTTTTTGTACTTTAGTCCCTTTTCTAAATATTAAAGTGTTAAATCTTCGTTGTACTTACAACAATACTGCTGTGAAACAAGTGTGCAACGGTAAGGAAGATGAATACATACAAGTACATTTTTACTTGGAATACAAGTGTTTCACGAGGGGCCTGTATTCTAACTTGTTGTTAGTCCTGGAGGGTAGATGTTGGGGGCCTGCTGATGACACTGATCTGACAGGTCCAGCTACCTCTTAAACTCTGAACTAGGGATTAGTAGATCAGCGTAACATCGACAGCTGGGAGGTGGAGATTTGATACGAAGCAAACAAATCTCATGTTTAGCTTTATACCACCTCACAAGCCAACTTGATTCGTCATTTCTATTTTTCATCAAAGATAAAAAAATACAAATGAATTTTAACTCTAAGTTGAAAAGAAGCTCAAAAGGTGTGCGATTGTTCCCAATCCTGGCAACTCTATGGATTATCTAAGCGGTGACTTAATCCTTCTTTGCATAGTGGTGGAAATTTCCATCATAACATTGAATGCCCAAAAATTATATAAAAGAACAAGTTCACTTTAAGTTGATCGTGTCTGGATACCTTTTTAATGTCCATTGCATAAAAAAAAAACATAACTGTCAAAAATAAGCAAGTGTCACTATCAGTAAAACGAGCTTGAAGTTGTCATTCCGCTGTTTGTTGTAGTTGCAATAAACGTATGAATTCGTTTTTAATTTTGTTTTATTATATTTGAGTTTCTATTGCTAAAAAAGTGAAAATGAGTGGAAGAAAGGTTTGTAACATGTGTTTCTGTTATTTTTAGAGCAATTTCTGAAAAAGTTTTCGTTTAATTTAAAAAATACCACATGATACCATCATATTGTTTTTTGCTAAATTTATACTATAAATATATACTAAGATTTTTTAAACCATTTTTCCTTTAATTTTGAACATGAATTATATCACCTTGATTTATTTCACCAATAAAGAAAAAATCCTGCAAAGAAGGGTTAAGCTTGATGATCGCAAAGAAAAAACATCTCATGCGTAGCTTTAGACAACCTTATAGATCAACAAGATTTTCCGTTGTTTCACAAATTATTTTCATCAAAAGGAGACCAAAAATCGCAAATGTGCCCAATCTAGGCAATTCTATCGTTGATTTAAGCACAAACTTAGAGCTAGATTTGACCGAAAAAGGAAAACCTCTTTCTTAGATTTAGACAACTTTATGTCAATTGATTCGCCTTTATTTTTTTTCATCAAAGATAATAACATACAATTATAGCCCTGAGTTAAAAAAAAGGAGCCCAAAACTGAAATTTCATCCAATCCTGCAAACTATGGATGATATAAACCGTCTTGGAGTTTGATGAGAATCTTACAAAACAAAAAATGTAGGAGAATACGAGATCCTGCTCAAATCATACTATCTGAATTGGATGATAGTCTCAATAAAAAGCATTTCGTAGGGTTGAAGGTACCCATTGTGTATGAAAAAATATTGAAATAATGTCATTGTGATGGCAAAAACGGGAAGGGTGTTATCCAATATTCTGTATCAGCGAAAAAGATAAGTTCTTTCTGGAGACTCATTAAAACTGCTCGCCAAAAATGGCCCTTGCTCCATAAAACCCTAACCAACCATTAAAACTGCAATTTCGCCTCTTCGACATGGCAAGAATAGACAAAGTTATAAAAAATAAGACTTAAAAAACGTGAAATTTAAATCGCCGGCATTGTATAACAAAGCCACCAGTAAACTAGCACTACAGTACAGCAGATGCCATGTCTGAGCGTAGGCAATAGATTATAAATAATAATTTATAGCTGACTAATATTTATAGTTTTATCAAAAGAGGCACAAAATTGACATTTTTACTACAACGACGAAAGGGCCATATAATGATGTATATAAAACGATACTGCCCCGTTCAAAAAGGTGTGTTTGGTCAGGCTTCCCAACTCTCCTCTTGGTTCCGTAACAGTAGGTAGTTAATTAACGTCGCACTGAAGAAACACAATGAGCTATTGGCTACCTACAGGAATCAATCCCGACAGATCCAAGGGCAGCACTTCGTCATTTTGAACCACGTAACGTTTGACGGCGTAAGATGACGAGAACAGTACCTGAGCTGGCACCCCTCTCTCCAAACTTCCAAACCACGTCAACATGAGGATATTTGAGGCCATAACAGATTTAATGTGCAACAGCACCCTCGTCCGTGTGTCCTGGTGTCCTTATAAATGAAAATTTTAATTTTATTTTTCCAACGTCAAATGTTTTTTAAAACGTCTTAGATTCCTTTCCGCGCAAAGCGCTCTTTAACAGTGCACGTTTAAGGTTTTACGAAATTTCCAAATGTTTACGGACTTTCAGAATATCCTGTATGTAAATTATTAAAGGGGTCTTCGTACGAATGCTTTGTATAATGATATAGTCAAATAATTTTATGCTAGTGTCCCTAAGATAAGGTTACTGCTCATTCAAAAAGGACCGTGAACCTTCAAGAACACAGCAATCTTCTAATTATGACTCTCCAAGGACCAAGCATTAACGAACTTGTTACTCGCTGTGTGGTTGTTTCCGATGTGCAGACACCATTTTAATTAGCATTAGCGATGTACGCACCTGGAAGTTTAACAGCATTGGAATTCAGATAATGGCTCTCATGAATAAAATAAGCATTTTGTCTCGAGTTTTAACTTAAATGTCTGAATGTCTCGCCAAACTCTTGCTGCTCGAAGTATCTCAGGATGTAAAACTTAATTCTCGAAAATGTGTATCATATACAAAACATCTGATTATAATGCATGTCCCTTGCGTAAAGCTTGATTTTTTTTCAAACCACTTTTTTTCTAATAGTGGCTTAAACTGAAGCACTGTTCGTAGTTTATGACGTTATTGCCTTACTTGAAATAAATTATTATTTTCTGACGGAGAACTTAAGGCTTTTTGACGTAGTACTTAGTAGGGATGCGACATCGACAGCAAAACATCGATGTTCAAATTTAAAACATCGATGTTTTTAAAATTCAGAGTATTGAAACTTTTTTTCCCATTTCTTAAAACTGGCTTACCACCTAGTGATGCAACATCGACAGCAAAACATCGATGTTCAAAATTAAAGCATCGATGTTGATAATAAATCGACCCCAAACCATCGATATTTTTAAAATTCAGTATTTAAACTTTTTTCCCCATTTCTTAAAACTGGTTCAGCAACTAGTGATGCGACATTGGCTCCAATACATCGATGTTTTTTATAGAACATCAATGTTTTGAAAACATCGACATCGATTTCGCATCCCTACTTTTCAAACCCTTCACCCTTGGCCACTTTGGTCTATAAGTATGATCAATTTGCTGATGATGAAAATTAAGCTACTTGGTTATTTTTTAAATTTTTATAACGGTACTTTTTTTTTATTGAAAAATAAAACATCGACACCGTAAAAACATCGACAAGTATAAACATCGATGTTACAAAAACATCGACTCCAATACATCAATGTTAAAAACATCGATGTTTTGAAAACATTGACATTGACATCGATGTCGCAATCCCTAGTACTTGGGCCTTCCAAATGTAGGTTGCTATTACTAGATCAGAGCCTCTAAATAAGGCCGGTGGCTGCCATGACTATATTAGTTTGCCCACCCTTGCGAGTTGTAGTTGACGCATGGTATATTTCTCCTTAGGCCCATTTATCTCTTCTGTGTCAGTAAAACATTACTTGACGTTGTCTGTCTTGTGTTTGGCTCATCTTGACCAAGTATGGCCATTGCGCAATAAATACCCAATCAGCCAAATAGGGTCGAGGGTTACGAGAGGGGATTGGGAAACAAGAAAAGGTTTTACACTATAATATGTTTTGTATTTTACACGTTTTAAATGGTTATCCTTCAATGTACATGACTGGCGATTGAAAATGCAACATCAAGAAGAAAGCATCCAACGGCCTTGAAATCAGCACGGAAGAATATGCACATTATCAACAGTGCAGCGTATATGCAAATCATATGCACCAGTAACACCCCCTGTAAGCAGTATAAAAAGAGACAGAGAGCGATTTTAAGTATTGGAATTGGGTTTATTGTTTTTCCTGTGTGGAGGAAGCATGATTATGCATCGTCAAAAAATACTGCATTTCGTACGAGCACGATTCTGAATTTGACAAAGGAAGAATTGTGGCTTATCGATAGAGAAAAATAGACTGCGGAATATTCTTGCCAGAAATAAGTGCTCATGTTGGACGCAAGCAAGCCATTGTTGCGAATATGGAATCAGTAGGTACAGGACGAATTGGCCGATGTGAATCATTCCAGCAACTTTGTCACCATTTGAGAGGACAGGTATCTTTTACACATGGTCATTATGGATCGCACTGTAACATCAAGAACAGCAGTTCAAGAATTAGAGTGTTGCACATCACCCTGTGTCGACGCAGCTTGTTTCAAGGCAGCCATTTCTGCAACTGCCTTTGACTGCACTTCAAGAGTCTGCGGCAGCAATGGAACGTAGAATGCCACACATGGACAAATGAATGGCATTATTTTAAGATGAATCTCTATTTTGTCACAATCCGAGTTTGGCAACACCATGGCAACAGACAGGATAACTCTCGTATTATGCATCGCCATACCTGTCCGTCATCTGATATTGTATTATGAGGCTTCATTGGATTCTACTCGTGCACCCACTAAGTACGACACACTCTACACTCTACATCCATCGCTGCAACAGGATGTGTGACCACATCTGGCATGCAACGTACAATTCCCCAATGTCCACCCTTATCTCTTCCATGGCTCGCACGGTCACCAGGTCTGTCGCCCATCAAACTCCTTTGATCGATGATAGCTCAACGACTAGTACACAACGGACCACGCGTGGTTACGCCATTGAAATTTCGCTACGTATTGAAGCAGCGTGGTCTGATACACTCCAAACCGTATATCCAAAGCCTCTTTCGTTCATCCTTGCCATCAAAGTCTATTTCTTGAGACAGTAGCAGCAGCCCAAGACAGCTACACAAGATACTGATTTCTTTCCGTTCCTATAGTCGAATTGATCTGTATTTTCAATCATTTCGCTTTGTACTTGATGTCAGTTTGGTTATTTGGGTTTGTGATATCTTTAGTCCTTCATTGTGCTACATTTGCGATGGTCAGTAGTGTATGTACGATAACATAGCTAGTGTGTGATAGCTGTTTGGGTTAGTTTATGGCGCAAATGCCATATTTGGCCATGCTGTGCCAAACACGAGACATACAATGTCAAGTAATGGACATACACATCGAAGGAAAGTTTTATTGGCACAGAAGAGATAAACACAGCCTGGGTATGTGTTTTGAGGAGTGTTGAAGGAGTGTTTTGATGCTTTTTATAAAATTTGTATGTACATTTATATACTTGTTGGTCAACAGAACAAACGAAAGTTTGTTCAGAGAAACTATTATATATTTTAGTTTCTCATACCCCGGCCATGTCTAAGCAAGAGAGGACTCTTGGGATGTGATGATCGAATGGAATTTTGAGGGGGATGTACTGTTTCTCAATGATTGCAACAGTTCTATGACCACTTTCTCACCCCCTCAAAGAAAAATGCTGGTTGAATGATACTTTTGATAAACGTCGTATAGTCTCCTGCATTACGCTTACTTTTGGTTGGTACAAGTCCGTTCCTGCAACTTACCTTTGGTGTATTTCTCTATTCTGCTCCAGTAAGACTTTACTTGTGTGTTTGCCCTGACATCTTCTCTCTTGTATTTGTCGCAGCTTGGCCAAAATTGACCCTTCGTAAAACCCAACTAACCCTTCCAATACTTTTCCCCAAGACTGAAGTTCTGCTTTTACTTTAATTGAATATAAAATATAATTGAGCAAGTGCTATGGTGACAAGGGAATTGCGTCTAACTTGACAACAATTTAATAAACACAAACACGAATCTGAATTCTTAGCTTATGTAAAATGTGTACATCGGCCTCGTAACATCGGAAGTGGGATAATTTTCCTTACTAGTTTTTTAAGTATTGATTCTTAAGAAGGTTTTCCCAAGAGTCCACTCTTTCCTTTTTCGGAATAAGTTTCCATTTTTCTAAGACTCCAATGGCGTAGCCAAGGAGATGTGAGGGTTAAGGTTAAAAGAAGAGCTGGTTTCTTATTGGATGATATCTAAAAATAAATTATTAAAAATTCATTAAATACCTTGTATTATTATTTCATCGATTGATGGTTAATGAATTAATAGTTTGTTAAATTAGTCGTTCGCTACGAAACATGAAAAATAGAAGATCATGAATGTTTTTCGTCAATGGTATAACACCTCGCACATTCATCTATCATATCAGTCCTTCAAAAGGGACAGAAAATAAAAATTGAATTGGTAGAAACAAAATTTGAATAGCTTCTTAACCCTTTGTTAGCAACATATCTTTTAACCCATACGAGGTACTCGACATTCCTCTTCCTCATTACATACGCATTAACCCTACTGGCCTTGACGAGGTATCTCGTCAAAATCTTGATGGACGAAATATCTCGACCTTAGAGAAAACTGACCATATCTTAATCTCATAAAAAAAATAGGCAATGTCATGAGAGCGAAATATCTCGTCGTTAGCAAAATTGGTCAGATATTTACTGACGAGATATCTCGTCGATACCATGGAAGGTTAATTTTACAGTTTTTAAATCACAATGTATTTTAGGGCACATATCTTTTTCAGCTATTTGTTTAAATTTATAAAAAATTCATTTTTAGTAATATTCCTTATTGTGCCTTTTTGAAAAAATAGTCATGCATCTATCAGTATCTGGTTGCTAATAAAGTGAACGAAACTTTCTAAAACTTTAAAAATATACCTCTTTAATTTGGTAAAAAAATAATAATTAATTTCTAGATGAGCCTTGTCCAAACAAAATAACAACCTGGCTACTATGCGCTGCAAGACTGCTCCACATACTCAAAAACATGAAAAATGTTTGCAAAATCTTCATTTTCTAGTAAAAAAAAATTTTCAACAACTATACATAGTGAAAGGTAAAATTCACAAAGTAAAAACTTAGTTATGCTATCTCTCATAAAGACATACATGATAGAATCGATTTAAGAATCTGTGTTTCTTGTGCGAAAAACTTCCAAAACCCCTTTTTGACGCGTTCCAGTAGAAAAAAGAGCAGACTTCGCTTTCTAAAATGGATAACTTAAAATATATTCCAACCTCTGCAATTACAAACAAAAACGCTGACGCGGAAACCTAACCGGCCGAAACGTCGACGGAGGTAACAGGGCTTAAACATAATCTGAAGGCGTTACCCGTTAATTTTCCGTTCCGTGAAAAAATTCAGACACCCGCTGCATTACTCTGACAGAAATGTATTATATATATTAGGGAACTACCGGCTTTGTTTTATCCTCGACTCCATTATTAAACTTTCCAAACCCTGTTGGAACACTCCGAAAAATAAAGTCCCTCACTGAAAATTCATTATTTCCTCTTCGCCCTTTTTCGAACATTTAAAAAAAAAAAAAAAAAAAATCGCCACCTTTATTATTTGTTTTCCACCTTTCCTCTCAAATTGTGCTTATTATACCCTCTTATGAAGCGAGAGCGATTTTTTTAAAAATCTTTTTATTCCCCGTCGCGCCCGGTTTTATTTTCCCCCTACCGATATTCATTTTCCCCTACCCGCGTCCCCCCGACGACGTCGCTGCCGTCGCGGGCGCCCGCCGCGCCCCCTGGCGGCCGGAAGCGGCGCCGGCCCGCTTGGCGAGAGGCGGTCTGATCGATGTTCGTGCCCTGCAGGAACGGGCTGGCGAAGTGACTTGGCGGCTTGCCAGACGACTGCGGTGCGCCTCTCTCGACTCCCGGCATCTCTCCGATAGGCCTGCCTCCGCGCGCGAGATAAGCGACCAGTCCGCACTTCCGTCAACAGATGGACCGGCCGCGCCGTCCTCTGGGGTCCTCAGCTCTCGAGGTGATGTGAACGAGCCATGATCCCTTACGCCGCGTGCATGTGTTTTGGCGCGGAGCGGGGCGCTGGACGCCGTCGACCGTGGAAGCTCCTCGCTGCTCAGGTAATTTAAACTTCCCCTTGACATTCCCCTTACACACACACTCCCAATAACAGTTATTAAACCCAACAACTGTCATCCGAAACTTAGCAGTTACTTAACTGACAAGTTTTAGATAGCGTATCAAATTTTTCCGAAACTGTCCGAGCACCCTCTGGACGGCCAGGGTCTTTGGAGAAAAAAAATCCTTGCTGCTCATGTAAGTTGGCGAAGTGACTTGGCGGCTTGCCAGACGACTGCGGTGCGCCTCTCTCGACTCCCGGCATCTCTCCGATAGGCCTGCCTCCGCGCGCGAGATAAGCGACCAGTCCGCACTTCCGTCAACAGATGGACCGGCCGCGCCGTCCTCTGGGGTCCTCAGCTCTCGAGGTGATGTGAACGAGCCATGATCCCTTACGCCGCGTGCATGTGTTTTGGCGCGGAGCGGGGCGCTGGACGCCGTCGACCGTGGAAGCTCCTCGCTGCTCAGGTAATTTAAACTTCCCCTTGACATTCCCCTTACACACACACTCCCAATAACAGTTATTAAACCCAACAACTGTCATCCGAAACTTAGCAGTTACTTAACTGACAAGTTTTAGATAGCGTATCAAATTTTTCCGAAACTGTCCGAGCACCCTCTGGACGGCCAGGGTCTTTGGAGAAAAAAAATCCTTGCTGCTCATGTAAGTTAAACTTCCCCTTGACATTCCCTCTACACTCCCAATAACAGTTATTGAAAACAGCAACTGTCATCTAAAACGTAGCAGTTACTTGTCAAACGTTTCAAAAAGTTCTCTAGAAGCCTAACACCCTTTGGACGATCAGTGTTTTAGAAAAGAAGTTCGTCGCTGCTCGGGTAATTTAAAGTACCCCTTAACATTCCTTTTTGAGACGTGCTTATCACGATAGCAGCTATTTAACTGTTATCTAAAGTTCAATAGTTGCTTGCCAAACGTTTAAAAAGTTTCCCCCGACCACCTTTCAAGTAAATTCCCCCTCTGGCCGGTCCTGGTCTTAGAAAACCACTCCTGGCTGCTCGGGTCATTTAAACTTACCCTTGACATTACCCCTCAACATCGGCTTCATATCCCAACAACAGTTATTGAAATAGAGAACTGTTATCTACAATTTTAAGCTAATCGCCAAACGCATAAAAAGTTTCTCCTGATCGTCTCTCAAGTACTCTCTGGACGGCCAGGGTCTTAGAAACAAATTTCTCTCTGCTCAGGTAATTTAAATTTCCCCTTAACATTCTTTCTAAGGATAGGGTTATTATCCCGACAAAAGTTACAATAACAGTTATTGTAAATTAGCGACTGATAATTAAAATCTAACAGAAACCCGCCAAATGTTTAAAAAGTTTCATCCGAGCGCCTCAAATAGCCTTAAAGCGCAAACTGTTGGTCAGAGTCTTAGAAAAAAGCTTCTCTCTGCTCAGGCAACCCAAACTTCCCCTAATATCCCTTTAAAATGGTCTTCCTATCCTGATAGCAGTTACAATAACAGTTATTTAAATCAGCAACTGTTATCTAAAACGCGAACTAAACGCCTCTCAACTAACCTATTGGCGGTCAGGATTTAAAAAAAAATGTTTTTGAAGTAAATTTTAAAGTGACTAAACATACATTTCAAATCAACAACTGTTTTTGAAATTCAACAGTTTCTCGCCAAGCATGTAAAAATTCATCTCAACCGCGTCCCGAGTTGCCTTATACCCTCAGAGTAGGCTTGGGCTGTCACGGTCAAAAAAAAATTAAGGGTCCTTTTTTTTGTGACTTGAGCATAAAAAATTTAATTGTGAACAAATTTGACAAAAATTAAAATTTGATTAGCAAACGCCGTTATCGAAGACTAGTCGTTTCGCTCATCTATTGCGAGCAAATTGAGATCGCCCGCATGGGGTTTGCCCGAACCCCGATCTATCGATCAGGGGGTGAATGCCCCGAATGTGCCCGAGACCAACGCTGCCCCCTTTCTGTCAAACGCGGAACAGAAAATTAAAATTACCCGCTCGCCGAGGTGTCTTCCGCTACGCCATCTGGAAAGCGGAGACGGGAGTAAAAATATTTTAGCTTTTCGCTCGAGATGGATCAATAACTTTTTTCCCTTTCGAAGCAGAAAATTCCGAAAGTATTGGAAGGACACAGTTAGTGACCTTAACCCACTACCAGATACTCCGCTGTTTGCGTTCGCCTTTTCGTTCAAGTTACTGGACATGTTGTGCTGTTGATTGATTAAAAATATTTACCTCCCGCATCCAACTCTTCACTCTTTAGTTGCTAATCAGAGTAATGGTCGTACACTTTTTATTTGAGCTGACAGCGAAGTCACGTCAAAGAAAAATCGCTGGTACTCTCGGATTTGAGCAGAAACTGAAATAGAAACTGAAACAAGAACTTCGGGTGGAGGAGAGATCGGCACACAATCAGACACAACCCGGAGACCTGCTTTTGGGTCTTCTGAACTCCCAATCAGGGTTATGGAAAATACCTACTTTAAACACGCGTGACTTCACCGTTGAATTTTAAAGTCAACTATTATACAATAGCCTAGATATGGATTTGACTTTCTGTTTTCAATGAAACCAGTCGCTATCTTATTTGAAAAGATCCGTGTTCGTTAAAATTAACGAGCTGCAATGCGTCTTAATACGATCTCGTAAGAATTTTATAAAGTTTTGGTTGAATGAAGCTCTTGTTATATACACCTGTCTCTTCGAGCTGAGTACATTATTTCATGAACTTGAACTGCTTCTGTCTGACTTAAGTTTTATATTCGTAACGGTTCCGATAGGTTTTATGCTTAAATATTCGGGCCAATTACACGAGCTTCTATGTCAGGTTTAGTATTTCGCCTATTAAGATATATTTTCAAAGGTATGTCTAAGGGGAATATTTCTGAAACCTTTACTTATCTTTCTATCATTAGTAATTAATACAATGTCTTACATCCGAAAATGAAGCCCACGTTGTAAAAAGACTATAAATAACTCAATCTTTACGTATATTCCGTTGTTATCAGTTTTATGCTTTAATGATCGGGCCAATAGCTCGAACTTTGGTATCAGGTTTAGTATTTCGCTTATTAAGATATATTTTCGAAGGAACGTCTTAAGGGGAATATTCCTGAAACCTTTACTTAACTTTCCATCAACTAATTAATACGATACTCTACATTCGAAAACGAAATCGCCGAAGAAAATAACTCAACCTTTACGTACATTCAGTTTATGTTTACAGTGAATGTATCAGTTTACAAATGTTATAAGCAACACGCACCAAGTGTATTTATTCCCTCCCGAATTTGATGAACGACACCATTGTAGCTAATTTAGGGAATGCGAAGTTTACGCAGTATCATATGCCTTTTAAAATCGGTGTGAATCACGTTGGAGGTCAATTGCAAAAACAAACGAACTGCTTTGATGACGATCTGGCATTTTGGGAAGAACTTGTGAAAGTTTGAGCGTGATCAACTGAATCCTTTCATTTTTCCGAAGAGAAAATCGCGTTCATTCTGTGCTGCCCCAATTTACTCTCAATGGGCATTTTACTTTTTTTCCGAGAACCTCTTTTGAGGTCAGTGAGTTATATAGCTGATAAGCCAATGAATGTGCTACGCTTGGCCATTCTGTTGTGCGTTGACATTTCCAGGGATATGGCGTCTTAGAAACTGTTATCGAAACTCAAGTATAATCTGTATCAGATAAACTTCCGTACCCTAATATACCTCGTGATACTCTAAAATAGCGTGACAGAGGCGAATTATCACTGGAGCTGGCGACAATAAACCTTCCTCCCTTACTTCATCCTCCCTTACAAGGTCGAGAACTGCGGATGTCATACACAAAGCGTGTCAACCAACGATGCTAAAAAACTTGATGAATGCTTTCGGTTCGTTTGCGAATTTCAGCTGCCAGCTTCAGTGAGAGGGTGGCATTAAATGCAAGTCTTAACTGAGTTTGAATCCTGATTGTCAATTGCTTGTTTGAATACTTGTACAAATACCGCGGTCTTTCGGTTCGCTTATGAATTCCAGCTGCATTAAAAACAAGCCTTTAAACTTAGGATCTTCTGGATTGACGATTACTTCCCTGAAGTTTTTCGGATCGTTTGCGAATTTCAGCTGCCAGTTGCATTGAATTCATTAAAAGAAAACCTCTGAACAAATTAAAAATCATGAATACTCGATTGTCATCATATGCTCATGCAACGATTTAAATCGATTCAGCACCATTTCATTCATTCCTCATTGAATGCTTAGCATTTTCTAATGAATGAAGCTGAACCATCTTAAACGAAGTTTTCAATTTACCAGTTTGATATTAACTATTTGAAAAATCACTTACGACATATACGCACTTAGTAGTTAGTCAGTGATCCATTTTTTGGAGGGGGCCCAATATTGGAAATACATCTTTTGTGTAAACTGAGTCAAGACTTGATGTAGTTTATGTAATGGGTTTTCTGTCTAGATGTGTGCATGGAACGAAAATGACTGATGACCTACATTAAACGTAAATTATAGTACAGATTTAAATTTCTTATGAATATTGAAAATGTATCGTGCAAAACATGTAATTATTTCGTATAAGCACTGGAACTCCGTTTCTACTTATATAAAATTGCATTTAAGAATTGTTTTACTTAAAATATGTTGTCTTGCACATATTTATGTACGAAATTGGGGATTGGTAAATCAATACAGAAAGGAAATATATATGAGAAAATTATAGAAAATATTTGTTTTTATACCGAAATTTTAACTGTTTAATATTTTACAGACCTTTAAAAATTTAACACAGATCACGACTTCTGCCCATTTGATCGACTATCCACACATTGTCCTCGACTACCATCTTACTAGAATTCACGCAATTTAAATCGAATCTCTTGGTAAGGAAGAACGTGCTTGAATTTAGTGATAAAAATGTTGATCTTTCAATTTCCACCGAGATCCTGTTCGGTAAATGATTAAAACTGAACAAGATATTGTGCGTGCAAACAAAAACTTGGAAAATCCTCTGCGTTTTCACAAAAGTATTCTGATTGTCTGAACCTTTAGTACCTTTAGGGTGAGAGTGCGATTGTGACTCACTGCGAGTACGATCCAGTAATTGTGCTTTCCCACAGTAACATGAGACGGAAGAACGTGGGAAGAGCTCAGCCTTCTGAAATATTAGATAACAATTAATCTCTTGCATTGGTACGTTCATGCTTAGAGCGGCAAACTACTCTGACGGGGTTTTAAATGAATCACGGCTCAGACTGCGCAGTTTGTACCCGCTATATCAGATTGCAAGTGTAGCTGTACCTGTCAGTTTTGAATTTCAACAAAATATTTATGTAGCTGTATGTGTAATTTTGGAATTTCTTAAATCTAATTCGAATCCTTCCTGGATGTATGTATTTCTCTCCTCTGTGTCCAAGGCCGACCAACCGGTATAGTGGTTAAGGTGTTAGCCTCTAGATCGGAAGGTTCCTGGTTCGAATCCGGGCCCGGGCATGGATGTTTGTAAACGTATGGTGTAGAGGCGGCTGGTGCACCTTAAATCTGTCGTGGCCGAAAGTCCTCGCGTTGGGTTGGCATGGAAGTTTGGAGAGTGGGGTGCCAGCTCAGGTGTTGCTTCGTCATCTGACCGTGGTTCAAAATTACGAGGTGTTGTCCTCGGATCTTTCCCTTAAGGGACTGATCCCGGACCGTCGTCAATAGCCCGTTGTGTTGCTCTAGTACGACGTTAACTAAAAAATTACCAAATTACCTCTGTCCAAGACATTTGCTTCCTCTCCATTTTTACACTCGCTTACCTCTGCTTTTTACTTCCATTTATTATCTTGGTCCATCTTCGCCCTAAAACACAAACCCACCAAGCCTCCCTTCTGTATCAGTGAAAGTCATCACGTTGGGTTGGCTGGCGTGGAAGTTTGGAGAGTGGGGTGCCAGCTCAGGTGTTGCTTCGTCATCTGACCGTGGTTCAAAATTACGAGGTGTTGTCCTCGGATCTTTCCCTTAAGGGACTGATCCCGGACCGTCGTCAATAGCCCGTTGTGTTGCTCTAGTACGACGTTAACTAAAAAATTACCAAATTACCTCTGTGTCCAAGACATTTGCTTCCTCTCCATTTTTACACTCGCTTACCTCTGCTTTTTACTTCCATTTATTATCTTGGTCCATCTTCGCCCTAAAACACAAACCCACCAAGCCTCCCTTCTGTATCAGTGAAAGTCATCACGTTGGGTTGGCTGGCGTGGAAGTTTGGAGAGTGGGGTGCCAGCTCAGGTGTTGCTTCGTCATCTGACCGTGGTTCAAAATTACGAGGTGTTGTCCTCGGATCTTTCCCTTAAGGGACTGATCCCGGACCGTCGTCAATAGCCCGTTGTGTTGCTCTAGTACGACGTTAACTAAAAAATTACCAAATTACCTCTGTGTCCAAGACATTTGCTTCCTCTCCATTTTTACACTCGCTTACCTCTGCTTTTTACTTCCATTTATTATCTTGGTCCATCTTCGCCCTAAAACACAAACCCACCAAGCCTCCCTTCTGTATCAGTGAAAGTCATCACGTTGGGTTGGCTGGCGTGGAAGTTTGGAGAGTGGGGTGCCAGCTCAGGTGTTGCTTCGTCATCTGACCGTGGTTCAAAATTACGAGGTGTTGTCCTCGGATCTTTCCCTTAAGGGACTGATCCCGGACCGTCGTCAATAGCCCGCTGTGTTAATCTAGTACGACGTTAACTAAAAATTACCAAATTATTCTGTATCAGTAAACTTTCTTGGTGTGTGTCTACATTACATTTGTATCGCGTCTGAGGCATCATGACCAAATGTGGCCATACCAAAGGCTAGTCTCTACTATTATAAAAGGAAGTGTTTGTTTGTCTGTTTGGGCCCGAAAAATCCTGACGGCTCTATGGCACTTACAGCAATGAGATTTGGCACTCGAGTAGTCCGAATTTTTTGCAATTTTTGGGTCGCGGCGAATTTTAAAATTGAATCTAGAAGATTTTTAAATGAATTTTATAGTTTTATTCTCCATCAGTTTTTCAACGCCTTTCTTCCGCGAAAGAAGAATCACCCCAAACCTTCACTTTTTCTACCCACGTGACCTTGCCGTCAAGCTTGGAACCATGCCAAGTTTTTTTCATCGCGGAGAACGCTCAGAAAATTAATTTTTTCGTTTCCGCTTTGATTTTGCTCAAAGGAATTATTTTCCAGCCTGACGATAAATCTTTTAACTGGAGTCACAGTTCTTTTTTTTCTATCTCCTAGACCGTTAAAAATAGAGTAAAAATTTCAGCGGATTTGAAATTTGCGGGAAATTTCACTTTAGATTGATACCTAAAAATATGATTTTCTTTAAATAAATAATTTTTAAATTGAATATCTCTTTTATGTTTTCGCAAGAGATTGTGACGTCACGTGAAACAGATCGCATCTTCTGCCCTTTACGTTAAAAAAAAAATTCCATTTCCTGTCCTATTCCATTTCAGGGAATGAGAGCAAAAAACACACACACATCTTGACTGGGATTGTTAATTCCTTTTCGTAAAATCGGAATCGCTAAAGATGGATTAAAAATTTCAACGGATTTGAAATCTGCAGAAAATTTTACACCTGATTAATAACTTGCACCACAGCGTTGCCTGTGATGTAAGTTCTAAGTAGCCCATGAGTAAGTTTGCTTCGCAAACCAACACGACGGGCACGTGCTAGCCACGCGGTGGCTAGTTTGAAAATAAAGCTTAGCTATAAAAGCTTAGTTATATATAAAGCTTAGCTAAGCTTTGGAATAAAGCTTAACTATAAAAAGAGGAAATAAAGCTTATAAAGCTATTTACTAAAACGAATGAACAAAAAATTGCATATAAACTGTCTTACTCGCTATTATTGCAATTAATATCAATTAAATCAAGGAAATTAAATTAATCACTAATAAGGATAAACCTGGCGTAGTGCTGGGGGCCAATTTATTTATAGTGGGCTCTATTTTCGTCACCAGCATCCTTAACCCTCCTGGTGGTTGTCTCGACGAGGTATCTCATCATTATCAAAACTGATAAGATGGACGAGATATCTCGTCATTAGAAGAAAACTGACCGGATCTTGATCTAGTCACAATCAACGAATCGGCAATATCTTGACGAGATATCTCGTGATGAACAACATTGATCAGGTCTGGTTGAATGAGATATCTCGTCATCAGCAAAATTGGTAGGAGCTTGATGGACGAGATATCTCGTCGAAACCACCTGCAGAGTAAAAACTTGTGTCAATGTTCAGTTACAAAAATCAATGTCCTCGAAGTGTTACTAGTTAGTGTGTCCGTATGGTCAAATAGATAAGTGTTAGCTAAAACATTTTAGGCGCTTTAAAAAAAAACTAGTTTTGGCATCTTGTTGCCCACTGTTGCGCCCCCTATTGCAAAACAACGTCCACCATTTCCACTGAGGTCAGCATAGCCTCAAAGATTCTTTTTAACCTCACTTGTAGAGTTCACTTTGGGGAAACTATTCGCTGTTAGCTCAGCCGAGCAAACCCACCTATGAGGTATCTCGACAGATCGTGATGGATGAGATATCTCGTGATAGAAACTGACCAGATCTTGAACTCGTCAGCATCGAAAAATCGGCAATATCTTGACATATCTCGTCAGTTGGAAAATTGGTCAGATCTCGGTGGACGAGTTATCTCGTCGAAATCACATGGAGGGTTAAGCCATATTTTTTCACTCCAGAACTGTACTGGGTTGCTCGTCGCTTTTGGCCGATGAACTGGAAACGAGCGTGTGTTTTTTAAAACTATGTTATGAAAAATAACGGAAAAAAATCGACCAGATCTTGAACTCGTCAGCATCGAAAAATCGGCAATATCTTGACATATCTCGTCAGTTGGAAAATTGGTCAGATCTCGGTGGACGAGTTATCTCGTCGAAATCACATGGAGGGTTAAGCCATATTTTTTCACTCCAGAACTGTACTGGGTTGCTCGTCGCTTTTGGCCGATGAACTGGAAACGAGCGTGTGTTTTTTAAAACTATGTTATGAAAAATAACGAAAAAAAATCGACCAGATCTTGAACTCGTCAGCATCGAAAAATCGGCAATATCTTGACATATCTCGTCAGTTGGAAAATTGGTCAGATCTCGGTGGACGAGTTATCTCGTCGAAATCACATGGAGGGTTAAGCCATATTTTTTCACTCCAGAACTGTACTGGGTTGCTCGTCGCTTTTGGCCGATGAACTGGAAACGAGCGTGTGTTTTTTAAAACTATGTTATGAAAAATAACGGAAAAAAATCGACCAGATCTTGAACTCGTCAGCATCGAAAAATCGGCAATATCTTGACATATCTCGTCAGTTGGAAAATTGGTCAGATCTCGGTGGACGAGTTATCTCTTCGAAATCACATGGAGGGTTAAGCCATATTTTTTCACTCCAGAACTGTACTGGGTTGCTCGTCGCTTTTGGCCGATGAACTGGAAACGAGCGTGTGTTTTTTAAAACTATGTTATGAAAAATAACGGAAAAAAATCGACCAGATCTTGAACTCGTCAGCATCGAAAAATCGGCAATATCTTGACATATCTCGTCAGTTGGAAAATTGGTCAGATCTCGGTGGACGAGTTATCTCGTCGAAATCACATGGAGGGTTAAGCCATATTTTTTCACTCCAGAACTGTACTGGGTTGCTCGTCGCTTTTGGCCGATGAACTGGAAACGAGCGTGTGTTTTTTAAAACTATGTTATGAAAAATAACGGAAAAAAATCGACCAGATCTTGAACTCGTCAGCATCGAAAAATCGGCAATATCTTGACATATCTCGTCAGTTGGAAAATTGGTCAGATCTCGGTGGACGAGTTATCTCGTCGAAATCACATGGAGGGTTAAGCCATATTTTTTCACTCCAGAACTGTACTGGGTTGCTCGTCGCTTTTGGCCGATGAACTGGAAACGAGCGTGTGTTTTTTAAAACTATGTTATGAAAAATAACGAAAAAAAATCGACCAGATCTTGAACTCGTCAGCATCGAAAAATCGGCAATATCTTGACATATCTCGTCAGTTGGAAAATTGGTCAGATCTCGGTGGACGAGTTATCTCGTCGAAATCACATGGAGGGTTAAGCCATATTTTTTCACTCCAGAACTGTACTGGGTTGCTCGTCGCTTTTGGCCGATGAACTGGAAACGAGCGTGTGTTTTTTAAAACTATGTTATGAAAAATAACGGAAAAAAATCGACCAGATCTTGAACTCGTCAGCATCGAAAAATCGGCAATATCTTGACATATCTCGTCAGTTGGAAAATTGGTCAGATCTCGGTGGACGAGTTATCTCGTCGAAATCACATGGAGGGTTAAGCCATATTTTTTCACTCCAGAACTGTACTGGGTTGCTCGTCGCTTTTGGCCGATGAACTGGAAACGAGCGTGTGTTTTTTAAAACTATGTTATGAAAAATAACGGAAAAAAATCGACCAGATCTTGAACTCGTCAGCATCGAAAAATCGGCAATATCTTGACATATCTCGTCAGTTGGAAAATTGGTCAGATCTCGGTGGACGAGTTATCTCTTCGAAATCACATGGAGGGTTAAGCCATATTTTTTCACTCCAGAACTGTACTGGGTTGCTCGTCGCTTTTGGCCGATGAACTGGAAACGAGCGTGTGTTTTTTAAAACTATGTTATGAAAAATAACGGAAAAAAATCGACCAGAACTTGAACTCGTCAGCATCGAAAAATCGGCAATATCTTGACATATCTCGTCAGTTGGAAAATTGGTCAGATCTCGGTGGACGAGTTATCTCGTCGAAATCACATGGAGGGTTAAGCCATATTTTTTCACTCCAGAACTGTACTGGGTTGCTCGTCGCTTTTGGCCGATGAACTGGAAACGAGCGTGTGTTTTTTAAAACTATGTTATGAAAAATAACGGAAAAAAATCGACCAGATCTTGAACTCGTCAGCATCGAAAAATCGGCAATATCTTGACATATCTCGTCAGTTGGAAAATTGGTCAGATCTCGGTGGACGAGTTATCTCGTCGAAATCACATGGAGGGTTAAGCCATATTTTTTCACTCCAGAACTGTACTGGGTTGCTCGTCGCTTTTGGCCGATGAACTGGAAACGAGCGTGTGTTTTTTAAAACTATGTTATGAAAAATAACGGAAAAAAATCGACCAGATCTTGAACTCGTCAGCATCGAAAAATCGGCAATATCTTGACATATCTCGTCAGTTGGAAAATTGGTCAGATCTCGGTGGACGAGTTATCTCGTCTAAACCACTTGGAGGGTTGAACCGTAATTTTTCAAAACAGATCAGTATTGGGTTACTCATCGCTTTTGGCCGATAAACCGGAGTGTGACTTTTAAAAAATGCTGTGAAAAAAAACGAAACGAAAAGTCGCGAATACGATTCACTAAATCAGCACAAGCATTCCGAACTGCCGAAAGCCATAAAAGTTTCACCGAAAAACAATGACTATTGCGCATCGGCACATGCAAATGGCCGATGATGAGCACTGCGTACTTAGAGGAGAATAATTAATACCTGCTTTGTATGTGTGGATCTAGTTGCCCTTGCGTGAGTTGAAAGAACCGGAAAACAAAAAGTATGCATTCATCAACCTCCGCTATTGTGGCGCCGTATTCACGTTTAGCAGAAATCAGCTGTGAAAACTTGGAGAAAGACACAAATAAAAAATAATAACTCGTTACTCTCTTGAGTGGGGATTCAACAAGGCGGGCAATTCGTGTTTCGATAGAAACTGATATTCATTCTGGTTTTTTGAAAGTTGAGTGAGATGTTTAATTTTTATACACGCTATTTAACGCCTGTTTGCACTGTATCTGTTTTACAGGACAGATACAAGTGGGACGTTGTTCTTTTATTAAAACGGGTCAATCTGTGTGGTAGTCTGTTATTTCCAGGGAGCAATTTTGATTTCGCCTGGATTAAAATCTCTTATGAATGCATTGATAAGAATCCGAATATACACTACCCTACAATAATGGACCGGACAGCAAGATTTGATGGTAAAAGGGGCTGAATACGTGCTTTAATAGGAGGATGGTACCCTACGTGCTGCAATTACACTAGCAACCCTTTAGGGCATACTTTCAACAAGGTTTTCATACACAGCTATGGGTATTTGTGTCCATTTCTGCTGCAAGAATGTCGCCAACTCAGCTGTAGATTTCGGACATGGTTCCCTTGTCCTTAAGTGTCGCTCTAATTCGTCTCACAAATGTTCTACGGGGTTTTGGTCGGGAATCTGAGCAGGCCAGGGAAGACGTTTTACATCCATATCTTGATACCACTGCATGAGAGGCTCCAGCATGACTTTCAGCGTTGTAGCCCTGGAAGTAACATTCGTCCATTCCATAAAATTGCCAGAGCTTAGGAAGAACCTGGTTGTCCAAAATGTTCATGTAGGCGTCGGGGTTCACTTTACCAGGAACAACATGCATAGATCCCAGGCCATACCACGAAAAACACCACCAAACAAACAGTCAGATTTTATGCAAATCCGCTGGCGTCCGGACCATTATTATAGAGTAGTGTATGTTCTGTTTGAAAGTGGATTCGGTTCTTTGCGCTAGCAACCTACGAGCTGCAGGAGTGCTACGAGACGCACTTAAATACCACTATAAATTCGTAACATTAAGTAAAAATTCGGACTAGCTTCAGTTGACCTACAGCCATAACTACAACTCTCGAAAGTTTAATGCAGACAACAAATGGCTTTGATTTTAGGCAAAATGTTAATCATATCTCCTTCTCCGTGCTATGGAATTCATATCTCATTAGGCTAAAATACTGTTTTAGGTGAATAAAACTTGTATAAAATCTTGAAAAGTGGTATGAAACCCACCAATTACGAGCAAATATACAACTTTTACTCTCTTTCCCCATAAAAAGTCCTTATCATATCTAGCTATCACTGGCATTAAATGCTGAATAAAATAACTTAATAAATGAATCACGAAACGCTTTTCTGCTTTTACAGACAAATGACGAGTTTTTCTTGCACTATTTTCAAGTTGCCCTTTATCCATTCAAATTACCCCTCGTAGGCACACGCCCGTGTTAGGAATACTCACTAATATATTAACGTTATTGATGAGTATTCTTAACTTGGGGCGTGCACCTCAGAGGGGTAATTATACAGACGTTATTAGTGAGTTGTACCACATTAACTCACTAATATACAACCAACAGCGTGACTTAGTACTCGCTCCTTTACCACAGAAAAGTCAATACCAAATGTAACAAACACTGGATTAAATGCTAAATGAATGAAATTTATAAATGAGTCACGAAATGGTGTCCTCTAATCAAATTTAAGTTACGAGTTTTCCTTCTACTATTTTCAAGGTGCCCCTTTACCCATTTAAATTACTTTTCTGTGAGGCTCACGCCCCATGTTAAGAATACTCACTGATATACGAATGTCATTGGTGATAGTATTAACGTTTAGCGTATGATAACCCACAGATGCAATTATACGAACATTATTAGTGAATTATAATACCATTTTAACTCGCTAATTACGACTAAATAACATGACTTCCTTCTACACTACTCCCTACACCTTAAAAAGTCAGTACCAAATCTATCAATCACTGCCACTAAATGCTGAATGACGAAACGTTGTCTTCACAGATAAATAACTAG
Source organism: Metellina segmentata (assembly GCA_947359465.1). Classification (NCBI taxonomy): domain Eukaryota; kingdom Metazoa; phylum Arthropoda; class Arachnida; order Araneae; family Tetragnathidae; genus Metellina; species Metellina segmentata. The sequence continues at coordinate 37,567,781 of OX375884.1, forward strand.
TTTTTCTTACATTTTCAAGGTGCACCCTTTTCCGTTCAGATTAGTCTTCGGTGAAGCATGCGCCCCACATTAACAATGCTCACTAATATAGATATAAGAATCTTATGGGTGAGTATTTTTAATGTGGGGCGTACGCCGCACGGAGTGGTAACTATACGAACATTATTAGTTGGATCGTTATTAGTACCACGTTAACTCCACAAATTACTATCGCAGCTCCTTTGTACTTGAAAAAAAACGTTGGTACTAAATATTACAATCACTGCATTAAATGCTGAATCAACGACCTTGATATATGAGTCACGAAACATTTTTCTGTCTTCACACCTAAATGACAAGTTTTGCTTTAAAATTACTAGAAACTGCGTGGCCAGCACGGCAGTGATTGCTACGAATTCCCATTCGTAGACTATTGGACAACAACCATCACGGCGTTGTCAATAATAAATCCTTGTGACTTGTGTTAATATTAAAATAACACATGGCGGGGCGGGCCGCCAGCAAATCAACGGATGGCCGCGGTTCGCGTGCATTCTTGGTTTCTCTACTATTATAAAAGAAAGTGTTTGTTTGGGGCCGCAGAATCCTGACGATTCTATGGCACTTACAGCAATGAGATTTGGCACACAGGTAGTCCAAATTATTTGCAAATTTTGGATCGCTTCGAATTTTAATATTCAATCTAGAATATTTTTAAATGAATTTCATAGTTTTATTCTCCATCGGTTTTGTCAAACGCGGCGAACTTTTTCTACTCATGCGACCTTTCAGTCAGGGTTTGGAATCATGCCAAGTTTTTTTCATCCGCAGGACGCGGAGAAGATTATTTTTTTTCGTTTCCGCTTTGATTTTGCACGATTGCTTTCCCAGCCAGACGATAAATCTTTTAAATGAAGTCAAAGTTATTTTTTCTATCTCCTAGAACGTTAAAGACAGAGTAAACATTTCAACGGATTTGAAATTTGCGGAAAATTTCAGTTTAGATTGGTACCTAAAAATATGATTTTCTTTAAATAAATAATTTTTTAATTGAATATATCTTCAACGGATTTGAAATCTGCGAAAATTTTTACACCAGCTTAATACCCTACGTAGTTTATAGTCACGGAGTTATCACTTCCTTTTATAATAGTAGAGATTGTTGTTCACAGCTAAATGGTGAGTTTTTCTCGTAATATTTTAAAAATTGTCTCCCTATACATTCAAATTACATGTGGGATATGTGCTCCACGTGTTAATACTCACGATGTTAGTACAATAAATATTATAAACTGCTTTTTTTCTGTTTTTCTCATACGATGTGCAACTCCTTTCCTTACTCTGTTGCATGTTTTCTTTTTATTTCCTGCCTGGTATTCGAGTGCCAGGTGTCACGTAAGCAGGTGGTATACACTTAGAGAGAGGGGAGATTTGTTTGCTCAAACCTGGCATCACTGACTCCACTGGCTGAAACTTATTTGGGAGTGTTTGTCAATGACTGTGTTCCCTAGTTTTTCTTTTGTTATTTTGCTTCTCAAACCTATCTTAACCGCTATAAGGTTGCTCATCGATACTTTATCCGTGATAAGATTTCTAAATGATTGTAGATGCTTCTCCTACCGCACGTTTTTTCATTATTTTATAAAAGTTTTGTCAACTAAATAATCAGCTGTAGATAACGACTTTTGTTGATTTACTACAAATGTTGCTGATAAAAGTTAGATAGGAAGTACAAATACTGTTAATAACTTGGCCAAGTAAAATATATAGCATGGAATATATCTAGCGTGTGTGGGCAAAACAGTATAAGTCAAAAATTGTTCAAATTGAGATAAGTAAGCGATTATATTACGAAAAATTCTTTTATTTATGAGCAAATTAGCATGAGTTAACTATGAATAAAAACAGATATAAATGAACGCTGAAATGATTTATTTATAATAGAAATGCAAAGGAATAGATTCAATAAGAACTCCTGAAAAATATGTTTTTTTATGACTTATACCACTTTGCCTTAATATACGCTCAATATGTTTCTCTTCTAAAAAAATTTATGGACACAAAAACCAATGAATTATTAGGTTTCTATGGTGCATGTGCTATGAGAAACCACTTTGCTTTAGTTATTCTGAAATTTTAAAATTTTTTTGATAGAAATTAAACACTTTTGAGTGTAAATACAACTAGTAATATAAACTTAGAAAGCAACATGCGAACTTTCATTTAATGAAAATCTTGACTTTTCTATCTGAAAAATCAAAAATGCTCTTTAAACGGAATCTGCTTTTGAATTGTTTCAAAACCCAAACAATTTTAATTTCCAACACTGCTGTTGCGTTTTTTAGTAACTCACTGCGGAAAATAGATAAACATTGATCTGGTTGCCTTATCAGCTTTTTCGTTTTGTGTACTTTATTTTTCATGAAAAACAAGCAATGTAATTAAATGCAAATAGTTTTACACAAATCCGAAAGATCTAATTAAATATACCGAGAAATGTAATTATAGATGCACTTTTTTAAATTAAGTAGCAAGATAAGGAAACGGGGGTACATGTTCCTCATTTGAAACCTTCAGTTACAAGTAAGAAAGGTATCTCGTCGTTTTCAAAAACATCTACACGACTAGCTTATCTTGGGTAAATTACAGTAATGTTAACTCTGACGACGTTAAGTAGATTTGACGGGTGTTGTGAATAATATTTTCATGGATACATTTTTATTTTGACGTACCACGAATTTTAGACATCGCAATATATTATAGATAGTGTATGGAGATAAAAGACAAAATTATCATTGCAAACAGACGAAACCTTTTCCCAATATACATTTTGCACAACAAGGAGTCATGTTTGACACCTGTGTTTGAAACTCGGCTTCATCTAGTTTATTCTAGTTGGTTACTTTATTCTTTTGTGCTTTCGTATGTGATCTAGATACATGAGCCGGATTTTTCTCTTGTAAACATCAGTAACGCAAAAGCTTGACTACATCTATGCTTTTTGGACACTTCGTTTGATTTCAAGTATTAAATTCCGAGTATGTGAATTAGAAACATGCAAACAAAATCGCGCAATAAAAGTTTCATTTATCCCCTATAGCAGTGCTTTCCAACTTTTTTCACGTCACGTCACACCACAAGCATAAATAATTTCAAAACACGATATGAACTATGAAGGAATATTTTTCTATCAACCTAATAAATTTATTCTACTCGTATTTCATACCACATTCAATTGATAAGACAAAAGCATTAAAATACATAAACATTTCAGCTAGACATTCGTTTCAGATAAGTCTTATAAGCACGAAATAATAACTTATAAGTAGTCAAAGGCACGAAATAAACGAAACAAATGGAATGAAAATACTTAATCCATACATCTTCAGTGATTGATATTTGACAGTTTTATATCGCATCTGTGAACTAATTAGTCAGATTTGACAGTGAAACTGATTACATTTTTAGAACACTTATTTTATAAAATTATGATGTGAATATACAATACAAAAGTAAAATTAGTTATGCTGTTAATTACTGACTGTATAAATATGCTAATATTAGTAATGTAATGACAAAATAAACATTTTAAGTACTAATATAAATATTTGCAGTATTTTTTCACAGTTGATATACATCTGGACTGGGACTCAAAATTCTGAAATCTTGAATTTTAAAGTTTTTGTTCTGAATTTTTTTTTTAGTACGTATGCATTGTATTTTGCAATACTAATAACTATTTTATATTGTCGAAACTTCAGAATTTTTTTTATTAAAATTAAAAAACTTCAAAATTTTGACGTTAGGCAAAATTGATTTATCTTAAAATATTTTATAACAAATCACTTCATTTTTGCATTAATTAACTCCTAAAAGCTCATACTATAAACTATATTCGTGATTTTTGGTTAAAACTGTTATAAAAAAATAAAAAACTATTTTGTTCAAAAACTATACTAAACACAAAGTTCGAAAAATGATTGTAAAAAAATAATATATATATATATATATATATATATACACACAATTGCTTATGACAAATTAAAGAAATATATTTGAAAAGTAACTGTAGAAAATTTCATTCGGTTATGATAAGTAGTTTTTAAGTTATATCCATTTTTCACTATCGAAATCCCATTTAACAGAAAAGGAGAAAAAGAGCGTTTAAAATTATGAAGGATCATTTAATTTGCAGCTGTCATGTTATAAAAAGCCGAATATTTCCAGTTCTACTGATGGTAGAAACAAAATATGGGTGTCATTTTATTCAGTACTATCTGTATTATTTTTTAAGATAAAAAAAAGAATCGCACTTCTTTTTCATATTTTGAGTCCCAGAGCCCCTTCACTAGGGCTTGTTTCTGCGAACACAACACTTTTATATATGGGTCTATATGGTCGTAATAGCTATGTGCAATTCATGATCAAGATTTTTTTAATGATTCTCTTTAAATTCTTGATAGTGAGCATAGAAGATAGTTAAATTTTCGCTGCACACTTCCAGTCCTTTTGCAGCACACACCAGTGTGCCATGGCAGATCGGCTGGGAAGCATTGACCTATGGGATCGCCGTGGCTCAGTTGTTTTACCCAATGTATGTGTTCATTTACTTTTTCATGTTGCTTTATTTGTAGTATATTTTTTGTTCGAGGGTGGGAACGTGCGATGTCAATGAGAACCGCAATCCGGTTTTTTATATATTATAAAGAGCCACGTCATAGTTACAAAGTATTCAATGCAGAAATTCAAATTTAAATAACATGGTTACATATTCTACACAAATCTTATGTGCTATCTAATGTACACATCTCTACTATTGTAAATGGAAGTGTCTGTGTGTGTGGACTGTCCTGACGAATCTATGGCACTTACAATAATGAGATTTAGTACACAGGTAGTCCGAATTTTTTGCAATTTTTCTATCGTGCCCGAATTTTAAAATTTAATCTAGAACATTTTAAAATTGGCGATGGCTGTTAAACAATAGGCTACGATTCGCTAAACCAACAGGAAATTCGTAGCAATCATAGGGGGTTAGCGAGATTCACAGCAATATATTGTACCAAAGATTGAAACTAGACGGCAAACAGCTTATTTAAGTGGGTATATTTTGATTTTTGCACGAGTTTCCAAAATTCAATTATAAAAGTAGATATGCGATATCTCTGATCCTCTCTCATCTCTAATAACTCCAATTCCCCATCCGCTTTTTCAACAAGCATTATTTCAGAAACTACAAGACTTACTATTGAGAAGAGACTGCGTACAAATTGGACGCTTCACTTTGTCAGTTTAACAAAATTCGTGAAAAAAGTTATGAAATAATAAAAAAAAATCGAATTTGAATTTTTAATAGGAGCTACACTTAACGACGAATCGCATTTATCCATTCCTGTTTTTGTTCATATACTTTTAAATTTGTAACGAAATTTCGCTTATAAACTGCGCAGGAGCTATTCAACCCTCCTGGTGGTTATATCTGAGAAATCTCGTCATTAGTAGAGATGACCTGACCTTGATGAACGAGATATCTCGTCCTTAGAAAAAACTTTACCAGATCTTGATCTTGTGATCATCAAAAAATCGGGAGTATCCTGATGACGAGATATCTCGTCATAAGCAAATGCGTTTAGATCTTTATTGACGAAAAACTCGTCTTTAGTAAGATTGGTCAGATTTTGATGAACGAGATACCTCGTCGAAACTACTTGGAGAGTTAAATTAGAAAACAGATTGGACGTAATTGTAATCTCACTTCCCATAACTCTAAGGTTCGATCATATTACCGGTACTCTCCCATGTGTGGGCCGTGATTATCTGAGACTCGAGATAATCCATGGTAAGATTTCATTTGTTAAATTTAATGACCCAAAACCCGATACCCGCGCTTCTAACTCATTCCCCTTTGCTCATTAAATACTCATTCCCCTTTGCATTCACGGTACAACCTTCTGGAATACACAATTGTATGCATAATGGAATGTCAGCGGAATTTATTATATGAAGTATGTATACTTTTATTTGGTCCAGGGATTGTTTAGACCAGGGCCAGATTCACGTGCATTTTCAGGCAAAAGGATTGCCAAACAAATTTAGCAACGGTGTTACGTTTTTAAAATCAGATAGACGATCCTTGAAGGCTGGCATCAAATTATCAATATTTTTAACACACAGTCTTGAAGTTGGAATTTAACTTAAAAGATAACCTACCTTCTGGTGACTTGTTAATATTAAAATAACACATGGAAAGGCGGTCCGTGCATTCCTGGTTTAGTCTATTGACCGTCCAATGAGAAAGCGTTGTTGATGAGAATTCCAGGCAAAGGCATCACGAAATAAAAATATGCTTTCCAATACAGAATGTTCTCAACTTGCACAATTACATAAATATTTATCTTCCTTTGAACGCATGTACAACTTTTTTTAACACCATGAAAAGATTGGCAACTTTTTAAACTTAGGAAACTCTCGGCTCAATGCAGTACAGAAAATCCTTCACAATTCTTCGACTTACCGAACTCAAATGTTCTGGTTACCATGGCGCCGGTACTCTCCCATGTGGGGGCTGTGATTCTCTGGGACTCGAGATAATCCCATGGCCAGATTTCCTTTGCGAAGTTTACTGACACAAAACCCCTCACGCTCTAGTTGAAACACTAGATTCTCATTCCCCCTACACTTTCGGTTCAACCCCCTGGAATGCAGAATCGTAGACATAATGGAACGTCAGCAGACGAGGTCTATCGCCTAATGAAGAATACATTTGTTTAGTCTAATGCCAGTCGGATGAATGAGAAAGCGTTGCTGATGTACATTCCAGGCTAAACGGAAATTCATTTTAGGTAATTACTTAAAACGTTACAGGCTTGTTTTGAGTAATTTAACCATCCAACTAGTTTCGGCGAGATATCTCGCAGGATGTCGTCATCAAGATATTGCAGATATTTTTATGATGATCAAGATCTGGTCAGTTTTCTAATGACGAGATATCTCATCAATCAAGATACACTAACCACCAGAAGGGTTAACAATGAGATAGAGATTTCTTTGTATCATTGGATGATTTGCTTCTATATTTTAAACTAGATATCTCGTTCAAGAATAAAACGTTAGAATACGTTTGAATAAGATAAACGTTTAAAAATTTAACGGAATTAATTTAATCCTCCTGTGATTGTCTCGGTGAGGTACCTCGTCATTAGCAAAATTGGACATATCTTTATGGACGGGCTATATTATCGAACACTCCATATTGTCGATCGACATGTTCTATTTTAAGTTACATTTTCATGTTTTCCATACATTTTAGTATACAACATATTAAATCGGGAACTTGTTAAACACGTGTTTTAACTGTGCAATTATTTTGGAATCCTATACACTTATTTTCTATTTAACATACTTTTGGAATTCCATTTTATGCTTGGTTTGATGGTTTTATTTATTATGCTGTAAAATCTTGCTCTTGATCTTTTCACTTTTCACCCACTTTTTGTTTTATATTTACATTGCTTTATTTTACTTTGCGCAGCTTGTCCGGTTTTGAATCTTGAGCCACCAAACCCCAAACAACGAGCTGCTACTCAGTTTTCTTTCCAGGCAAACATGTGCCCCATCACCTGCTAAAGCAAAATTGTCATTGCCATGAAACCCAAAACCCTCGATTGATTTGAGAAAGGTCGAAATTTGAAGACATTTTAAATTGTTCTCCGAAGTTTCCACAAGGAATAAGATCATTAAAGTTTTGTTCCCTGTTCATATTTTTCAATTGATTTTGAAACTTCTCACTAAATTGTTTCAAAATTTGTGCATTGTTTTCGGTATCTTTATGCTTTTATTCCTTTAGTAATCGAAAAATGAATTATTTGTTTAGAATTTGATGAAGATTAATATTATGATCATATATATTTTGCTTGTATATGCCCTGGTGTCGCAATTTGTTCTGATAAATCTTTAGAACTGAAAACTGAAATGAATATTTTCTGTACAAAAATCAATATTTAACCTTCGTTCTAGTATCTTCTTGACAAAAAAATGAAGGAAATATTGTTAACTTTTCAAGCATACAAATAGAAACTCGAAGTTTGACTAAACTCATTTATTAATTTTCCCTAAGCCCTCCAGCTATCAAGAATAAATTGTCGCAATACCTCATAATTGAAATACTAGTCAGTTTTCTCGATTTTCTTCAAAATAATGCCAGGCTCTGGCAGGGTGCAAAGATTATACTTTCATAGATATTTAATGATTCTTGTCCAAGAGTGAAATGCATTCATTAGTTGATTGAGTTAAAATTATGTCTTGTTGAGTTAAAATTATTTCACATACAACTTGAAATAGATATTTGTATGAAGGAAGTTAATGGGGGGGGGGGGTTGATAGAAATATTGCACTAATTTCTTCTACGCAATGGTCCATTGCTGTATCCCCAAATAATTTTCTGACCATGCACAAAATAGTTTTGGAAATGAAACAAAATTTAAAAGAATTTCACTCGCACTTTTATAAATTTATCAATGACATGTTTGTTCTTTCGGCTCATAATTTTTGAGCTGTTAAATTACCTGAGTATTGTACTGCCTTGCCCTTGGAAATAAAAAAAATATTACCTGAGTTCTCTAACTTTTTTTCTTCTAAAACTTATTCATTTTGAAAAGTAAAATGGAGCCCAAAAAATCCTAACAGATTTAAAACAACAGAATTAAAAGTTATTGCAGAGAAAAAAGACCCTTTCCGATGCTTCTGCAAGTTTCTCGTTTCACTTTGAAAGCAGTAATTTACAGTAACTTGAGCAAAACATCGCCGTTATTGAATACCCACTGTTTCAAAATATCACTATTAACTGATAAATAACCTTTTCCCCAGGCAGAGAAAAGGAACAAAATAAAGAGTTTTGATTTATTTATTTCGGGTTTTGTATGTCTTAAGATCTGTTCGTGGTAGATGATTAAGTACCACAAGTAAGTAGTTTTTATTTCATTTCTCTGTTTTATTTTTATCTCTGTTTTTTCGTGACTTCTTACGTCGGTCTCGGTTTGCCAGCCTCGCTGTTAAGAAACTACGATTCATCTTTAAGGACAGGCACTGGGAATCAGTTCACTTGCTAGCTTCAGGCTGATTCTTTATTCTCGGCTTATTGTAAAATGACTATTATAAACGCTTGATAGCTAGTACCACACATCCGGTCCATGCATTAATATCTCTGAATGAACTTATGGTGCACTAGTTATGTACTATGTATATTGTTAACTTCTAGATTTCTGAGAGGATATACTGCCAGCTACTACTTAGATGTAACTTACCAGTCTCGGGTTGGCCATATCTGCTGTAGATGAAAGGTGATTCATCTTTAAGGGAAGCTCACTTGCAATCTTAAGCTGATTCTTTATTCACTACTGTTGTATACTGACATTAATTTCAAAGCATGACTCACTAGTACCACTATTAATCACATATCCGTCTTGTTTACTTCAAAATATCTCTGAATTATCTTAAGGTATGAAAATTGTGAACTAAGTATTGTGCCGACTACTCGATATCTGAGAAGCAGTTACTATCAACTACTTGATGTATGAGAACAATGTACTGCCAACTACTGGATATATGGAAAGCATGTACTGTCAACTACTGGATATACAACAAATAATGCACCGTCTTCTACTGGATATAATTAGAAGCTTGTATTATCAACTCCTGCTAGTCTAGAAGGCAGTACCTCCAATGTTTGGTGTTTAGGGTTAGTGGTTATTAAAAGCGTAAAAGTAAACGATGCATCAAAACGCTTGAAAATTGAGTACTCTCAATCATCAGTCATTTAAGTAACCATATTGTTTTCTAGTGTTAAGTATAGTATGGCTCCGGTGAGAACCTCGTGACCTTGGGGAAGTTCGTTTGTTCAAAAGTAGTTGAGCTTGCAGGAGGAGGGCTGCCATACTCAAATACATCGCCATAGTTGATTATTTGTTTCACCAACTCGTAATTATTGCTATGGCTTCCGACATAGAACACTAAACGCGGAGCCAGAAAGACACCAACTGTGAGAACTTACTTACGTTTAACCTGTCCCCAATGGAAGTAACAGACTCGTCTTAAACCACGTGGCTCAAATGGTAACTCGTCGTCGCTGGACTATATTGGATACTTATATACGCAGCATGTTACACTCTTCCACTCGAAGATATCAAACAAGGAGAAACCGCCTTTATCAATAGAACGGTAGTATTGTATATACACAGAAGGAATATATTGTGTCAACTACTGCTTCAAAGTGCTCGTATATAGCTAAAGCGATAGATCTTAAAAACTTTCCTTGCAGATTGAGCTTCATTTAATTTTGAACATTAAAGTTTCAAAACATCGATGTTTTGCTGTCGATGTAGCATCACTAGTTGCTAAACCAGTTTTAAGAAATGGGGGGAAAAGTTTAAATACACTGAATTTTAAAAACATCGATGTTTTTGGGACGATGTATTATCAACATCGATGTTTTAATTTTGAACATCGATGTTTTGCGGTCGATGTCGCAACCGTAATGGACACACAGACACAGACACAAACACGACACTGGTGCCATAAAACCTTACCAAACGCTTGAAAGAGTTGGCAGCTGAATCAATAGATTCTTCAAAAGGCTCCTAACTGATTGACCTTTCACACCTGCAATTTTTTCCCCTTCCGATAGTGAAAAAGGCCACGCCCTATCGTCCGCCGTACTTAATAAATTTGAGTTCCCAAATGAAGTTCCCATTTATTCAACCATCCATCCATGAATAAGAACCCGCCCTCGCGATGGAGTATATATCACCCTTCACTTCAATTTTGAAATTGCATTTTTGCTTTGACCGCCGTGGAGTATTTATTCGTCCAAATCGATTGAAGATGATTCATTCAATTACAATAGCGCGCGGTAGAGTTCTGCTCGCAAATCAATACGTGCATTCCTTCAAGCTCCGGTAGAGGAAGTGTGCTTAGTCCACTAATTCCGTCCTCTTCGGATGGAAGTTTGAAAACAAAAGAAAGACTCGAAGAGGGTGGACCAACTGGAAAAATGCCAAAAGTGTGTTAAAATGCGCTTTATTAAGTTGGGCTGATTTATTGTACTCTATTAAATAGGGCTCTATTTTAACATCAACTAATCTTCGTTCCGGGTAACTTTGTTTGGGACCCCGCGACCTTTAGTAGACCTAAGTATAAGAACTGTTGTATCGATTATTCGAAGTGAAAAAGAGTTCCCTCGCTAAATAACAAGAAGTTGGCGTCTCAAAACGAAAATCCTGGTACTTGCTTCCCTTCTCGGAAATAAAATTAGCTTAAGATTTTTCCTTGGATAAGGCGAACGGATTATAGCGCGATTGTTTGAGATCGATAAAAGTTATTTCGCTGTGAGGTTTGTACGTCATATCCAGTATATATGATGGACGTATTTACGACTTGATGTATTGCACTGTGTTTTATTTTGTACTTGTCCTTTTTATGGAGGATGACGTTTTGTTACCAATATTTTAAAATGTGGATCTTGAGAATTTTTAGTAGAAGATACAAGCTTTTATTGGGAAATTGAAATGAAACCCTCATTTGAAGTTTTCTTAATTTGTTTTCCGTATCCATCTTTACGCTAAAGCTATTTCAGAGTTGTAGTTAGTATAATGCGTTTATCGGATATAGATTATGAGCTATTTTGCATAGTTCGTGGAGGTGTCGCTATTGAATCTATAACGTCGTTGGCGTTTTACAATATAACGTATAATTACATGAGAAAATGAAAAATTCAAAAGCATTATAGATGTAAGTTTTAGATAAACAGATGAAAAACTTAATCGAATTGATGGTAAATATGAAAATTTTTCAAAACAACGACTAATTAAGATTAAAAACAGAAAAAATCGTTAATGGTCATTTCGGTGAAACAAGACGTCTACCATCATTTTGCGCTTATAAGGCTCAAATTAGCTAACATTTCATTGACATACGTTGTTTGGCTCAGCTTAGTCCAATTTGGCCCTTGCACCCGCTAAAACGAACCAATTGTTACCTAGAAATAAATACTAAATGGTGAAATATTTCAGAAAATCTTGAGTAATATTTTTCATACATTCACAGTTCGCAGTTCAGTTAATAGCAAATATGAATCAGAAGAAAATCAACCCGGTTGAAAGAGTAACGGAGTAGCAACCGGAGGGTTGCGAGTTCGAATCCAACCAAAGAGCGTCGCGTACAAAGGTGACTGGTGCATGTTAAATCTGTCGTGGCCTTAAATGTTCTCGCGTTGGCGTGGTGTGGAAGTTCGATAGTCGGGTGCCACTACAGGTGTGACCTCGTCATCTGAACGTGCTTCAAAATTACGCAGTGTTATCCTCGGATCTTTCCGTTCGGGATTGATTTCAGACCGTCGCCAATAGCCAGTGTGTTACTCCAGTGCGACGTTAATTAAAATTCCTACCTACCATAAGAAAACTAAATGTAAGTATGAAAAAATACTTCCAAAAATAACACTTATGGAGGCTATCAGTATCTTCATTAACCTTTTGACTACGGCTAACTATATACGTGTAAAAAGCGACATATAACAAGCGCCTGGATGACTGACTACTATATACATACACTACCCTACAATAATGGACCGGACAGCAAGATGTGACGGTATAAGGGAAATAATACATGATTTAATAAGGGGATGGTCCCCCATGTGCTGCAATTACACTAGCAACCCTTCTAAGCATACTTTCAACAAGGTTTTGATACACAGCTATGGGTATTTGTGTCCATTCCTGCTGCAATAATGTCGCCAGCTCAGCTGTCGATTTCGGACGTGGTTCCCTGATCCGTAAGCGTCGCTCTAACTCATCCCACAAATGTGTTCTACGGGATTTAGATCGGGACTCTAAGCAGGCCAGGGAAGGCGTTTTACATCCATATCTGGATACCCCTGCTTGACAGAGGCTACAACATGACATGAAGCGTTGTAGTCCTGGAAGTAACATTCGTCCATTCCATAAAATTGCCAGAGCGTAGGAAGAATCTGACTGTCCAAAATGTTCACGTAGGTGTCGGCGTTCAATTCCAGTATCCATAGCGACGTAAATTCAACTACCCTTCAAGAAATCTTATCCCAAATTTTTGGGTACGTCTCATTTTTTTTCTATGCAAAAAGAGCTTATATCTAGTCGTCAAATGTGCGATAGCTCAATGTCACCAGAGATTTTCCATGCGTAACCCTTGACATTGACTTTTTGTATAGGAAAACATGACAGATTTGCCCAAAAAATTGGGATAGTCTTACTCGAAGGGAAAAGCCAAAAGGTTTTTTGATAAATAACGAATAATGAAAGATCCGTGGGTGTATTTCTGTGTCAGTAATGCTTTCCTTATTTGCATATCCATTTCTTGATGTTTGGCGTTGATTAACCAAAGATAAAACCACCCATGCGTGACATTGAGTTTGTCTTTAAAGTCACTGTTTTTCCATTATGTTAGAACGAACTAATTTTCCTTGCGCCATAACTGAATTAACAACTGAAAAACATTAAATTATTTACATCCCTAAAACAAAGATGCTATTTTAAAGCTTTGTTACCAGACACAATTATAGTGAATTATTGATTAAACACACCTCGTTAAACGCGTGGTACTATTTCGTATATTTGTTAACACTTTTTTTCCGCGAGAAAAAGTAGATGGGTAGTATAATTAAAATCGTACTGGATCAACTCAAAGGGCTATTTGCAACAGTCCGGGATCAATTCCGAAGGGAAAAAATCCGAGGAGATCAATTCGTAATTTTAAACCACGGTTGGATGACGAGGTCAACACATGACCTGGCACCTCACTCTCCAAACTTTCACATCACTGCTACGTAAGGACATTTGAGGGCCCGACAGATTTAACTGCAGCCATCCCCCCTTACACGACGGTTACATGACGAACCTCGCAGAAAAGGAAACTTAGTGCTTCGTCAAACACATTTAAATCCTCGTGTTCCTTGTTTTGTAGTATTGCGAAATTTATACCACAAGCTTTATTAACTCGTTTTCCTTAACCCTTTCAGAATCAGTTCAGATGCTTAGGTCGGACTTCCATGTACCATTGTCTGGCTTAACTTATAGCCCAGGGAACATGAGTCACTGACTTAAATTCTTTCCCTTCCCTCTTCATTAAACATCCGCCCGGTGGGGAGTGCGATGATCGAGCACGCGAAAGATTTGTTCTAACCTACCTATCCTGAACTTTGGTTCAATCTATTATGAGGTAAAAATTACCAACAGCCTTTTTTTTAACTCTCCTGCAGATTGTCTTGACGAAGTGTCATCAACAAAACTGACCATACCTTATGGACGAGATACCTCGTCGTTAGAAAACTGACCAGATCTTGATGTGGTCATAAAAAATCTGCAATATCATGAAAACGTGGTATCTCGTCATTAGCGAAAGTTGTCCGTGATGGACGAGATAACTCCTCGAGATCATTTGGAGGGTTAAAATAGTAAATGAGTATTTGCAAGGTTGAAGTGTTGGTTGACACGAGCTCCATTGGTGGTGGCATTTCAGGAGTATTAAAAATTTCAGGTTAATTGCAATCAAAATTGATATTGCAAACTTTAATTTTCTTAACAAAAATGATATGCTTGTAATTGGTATATTTTATGTTAATTATTTTAATAAACTTCATATTCGTTTTAACCCTCCAAGTGGTTTCTACGAGATATCTCGTCCATCAAGATCTGACTAGTTTTTTTAATGAGATATTTTGTCATCAAGATACTGCCGAGTTATTGATGATTAAGAGATATTTTCAGTTTTTGATGATGACTAAAGTCTTGACGATTCACGTTATCTTAACATGAATCTTGACGATTCTTCTAATGACGAGATATCTCGTCCATCAAGATCTGGTCCGTTTTGCGCGAGATACCACCTCGGGACAACCACAAGGAGAGCTAAATATGTGCGTTTTGTTTTGACAGAGTGGCAATAACTTCAGTTTCCCTAGATTCCGGGAAGTTCTAAGTAGCTCAGTAGGTATGCCCACTGATAGCAACTTAAGCTTTCTAACTTACCATGAGTGTATTTCTTTACTGTTCCAATAAAACGTTCCTTGTGTATATGATAAATTAGGGCAACTTTTTGCAACAAATGCAACTTTTTTTCACACGTTCTACGCTGCATGTAAAGTACTAAAACCTAAATTCCTTCTACATGGGGTGTATTGTAAGTGAGTTATAACCGCAGCATAAATGCAACCTCCTGCAAATTTTTAAAATTAAGCTTAAAATTAATTAATATGAAATTACTATTTCATTTTTTGCCTTCTGAATCAACCCTAAGTTCACGTGTGCATGCTCTCGCGAACAACTGCGGATCAAACAAGAAGTTCATGGAAAGAAGTTGTTCGTCCTAACAGAGACGAAAGTGAGATAAATGGTAAGAAGTACTTTAACACATTGGTTGGCACTCCTTTGACGGTTTTTGCTACACTTTATCGAAATGATGTACCCCAAAGTTCTTCTGTATTTAATGATGTATTATAATATTGCTGTACGCGACTAAAATGATCAGATTTTAGTGATCAAGCTTTTCAATTATTAGATTTTAGTGATCAAGCTTTTCAATTATTAGATTTTAGTGATCAAGCTTTTCAATTATTAGATTTTAGTGATCAAGCTTTTCAATTATTAGATTTTAGTGATCAAGCTTTTCAATTATTAGATTTTAGTGATAAAAAATAAATGCAATTTTATTTCCATAAATGGAACTTTAGGGAATGATAAATGCAACTTTACCCATTTTTAATGCAACAAAAAAGCTGCCCTAATGATCATTACTTGACGCAGTTTAGCCATATATGGCTCTTGTGCCATATATGGCTCTTGTGCCATAGAAACCAATCCAACCAACTCACATCACGAAAATAAACCGCTAAATAGTGAAACTACTGAAATATAGCTTCAGTTACTTTCTTTTAGAATCCAAACTATCATTTGAGATTGTAGAATTTTTAGAAAATCCCCTAAACACCAATTGATGTTTCCAAATCAATGAAAACTTAATGTTTCTGTTACTTAGGGATTGACTAAGTCCTATCAGCCAACACCTCTGAACCCCTCGATTTAATACACAGTTACGGTCAAGCAAATAAAAGCTAGTTACGATTCTTCTTCTTCGGTTCCCAAAACTTCGTCAATGGATCTCTTTTATCATAATAAATATTTGAAACTTGCATCGCTTACGTATTCATTTGTAAAACAAAGAGCTGAGTGTTATTCCACATCGAATGTGATTTACCAAATATGATGACTGTCCCAGCATGACGTAAATGAACAGATGACTTGAGTGAAATATCCATGATAGTCTGAAGTATTTCGTCCATGTTTATATAAATACTGGAATTTTAAATCGGTTATCGAGAGGATTAAACCTCCAAGTGATTTCGACGAGATATTTCGTCCATTCTGATATGATCAATTGTGTCAAGAGATCAAGTCCTGGTTAGTTTTCTTCTAATGATGAGATATCTCTTTCATCAAGATTTGGAGAATATTTTTCCGAGATAACTACTAGGATGGTTAAGATAATTCGGGTACTTGCTTTTTGTTGTGTGATGCAAAAATCTGTTCTCGCTTAACGGCATGATGTCAAATAAAAGCTTTGAATTCTATGGTTGCATAACGTGAATTTCCCGTGTGATATGGCAATCACCTTAACCTATCGATTTTTTGTGTAAAAAAGAATCAGTCCAGTTAAAGAACTTTGTGTACACGGTGGCTGGTGCGCATTAAATCTGTCCTGACCTCAAATGTCCTCACTTTGGCGTGGTGTGGAAGTTTGGAGAGTAGGGTACCGGCTCAAGTGTTGACCTCGTCATCTGAACATGGTTCAAAATCACGATGTGCTGTCATTTAATTTTTCCCTCCGGAATTGATTTAGGACCGTCGCCAAAAACGCGCATTACTGCTCCAGAACAACGTCAATTAAGTAAATACGTATGTAAAAAACTAAACCTTTAATTTGCAATAGCTTCTCGATTATTTTTATCGTACAACATCGGTATCCCTTGGAACTCCAGTACTATGGATTTTTGTGAGAGTACAGTTCACACACAGATTTTAGTAGTTTTAAAATTTCTTTGTCAGTGTTGTTGAAATGGCAACTGCCTAATATACATGTTTGAAAAATTCTGCGATTATATAACTGCGTCAGTTGAAAATCAGTTGCCAAATAGCGGGTTTTTGTTGATTTCTAAATAATAAATCATAATAAACACGTCTGTTTAGCGATACTTCATTGAATTTAGCTGTTAAATACGCTACCGTACTAATTTGGAAAAATAAGTTTTGTCTCCTCTGTCCCAAATTGTCACTTTTGACCCTTTAAGTGGTTTCGACGAATTATCTCGTCCGTAAGGATATGATCAATTTTGCTAACGATGAGATGTATCGTCATCAAGATATTTCCGATTTTAAAGATGACTAGATCAAGATCTGGTCAGTATTTTACTTGTGACGAGATATATCGTCCATCAAGATTATCTAATGGCTTTGGTAATGACGTGATATCTTGTCAAGGTAACCACCAAGGGGTTAAAATTTGAATTTTGTTACGGAATAGTCGTCACATTTGTAAAGATAAAAAAGAGAACGGTTGAATCGTAAATAATGTTTTCTAACACGATTGTTACATACGAAGAAAATATTTGAATTTTCATGTACCTTCAGGATTACAATTAATGTTATCTGGAAGGAAATTTTCACATCTGTTTTTCCTTCTTAATGTTGTAGGTATCCAGATGACATATCACTTTCCGTACATGTTTAAATTTTAAGAAAATGTTTTCTAGCGGTACGCTTTTAGAAAATGTTTTATTTTTACCATCCTTTGCCATTCTATCGTCCTTTTTTGTTGTAAACATTCTTAGGCTGTC
Organism: Metellina segmentata; assembly: GCA_947359465.1. Taxonomy (NCBI): domain Eukaryota; kingdom Metazoa; phylum Arthropoda; class Arachnida; order Araneae; family Tetragnathidae; genus Metellina; species Metellina segmentata. The sequence goes on from OX375884.1 coordinate 37,585,674, forward strand.
TCATTTTGTTAACAAATGTCCTCTTTGTACACTTCACTTCAAAATTTAAGGAAAACGAAAAAATTCGAAACAAAAATGCAAAATGCAAATGTGACTTATTTTGGAGCAGACGGAGTATACTTTATCTTCACCTGACATCTTTCAGAAGAGACTTGGTTGAAGTAGGGAAGAAAGTAAAATGTTGTCCCTGTTCCATACATAGACCCGCATTTTTTGGATGTTTACGGTTCCAAGTATTATTCCTCTTATTAAATTTCCCTTCGCTAGAGCAATCCGTTTTTGTTGTTACGCAGAATGTGGGTTCTCTTAACTAAGGAATCATTTTGGATTGCCTGGTGTTCATCTATGACAATAAAATCAAGAGATGACCTTGTCTAGTAGAATACCCAATTGACTCAAGCAGCTGTCCCTACATTTCCCCCAAAAGGTTAACAATGAAAGAAAGCGGGCTCGTACGTTTAACTTGCGTTGTCTCGCACTATTTTTTTGAGATGTAGACGGCACATGATCGATTTCTTTACCTTACCCTGGGTGTATTTCTCTCTTTTGTGCCAATAAACCTTTCCTTGTGTGTATGTTCATTACTAACCATTGTCTTGTGTTTGGCAGATCTCGACCAAATATGGCGCTTGTGCCATAAAGCCCAACCAAACGCACTATTCTTACTGTTTCCTTGTAAATATTTGCGACGAGAAACAAACGACCGATCTCCATATTATATAATTCCTAATCAAAGAGTTCCGTAGTGTATTAAACCTTCCTGAACAAACTCTAAGGGTAGGTAGGAGCACAAAATTTAACCGTATTCGCATAGGGATGTATGTTCTCAAGTGCCAACCGGACTTACTAAACGGTATAACAATGAAAGACAGCATGGGGACAGCATTTTTATTAACCCTAATTTTATAGTTTGACAGTAGGTGCTTTACATTGCGACGACCGACAGCAATGTAATCCCCGCTTGACAGCATCCACATGGATTGCTGTACAAACTGTCCAAATACCGACTTCTAGCAAATCGAGGCTGACATACATCTATGAATACGGATTTTAAAGAGGAACATTTGAAACGTGATACTTACTCATGTATTTGTAGGACCGCCGTGTCTCAGTGGGTATGTCCACTCCGTTAGGAAACTTTTATTTCTAGGTGGCGCAGGTTTGAATCCTGCTAGGTTCATTCCTTCCTGTGTGTGTTTCTCTTTTCTGTTCTTTTCTGTTCTTTTCTTTTCTGTTCTTTTGTACAAACTGTCCAAATACCGACTTCTAGCAAATCGAGACTGACATACATCTATGAATACGGATTTTAAAGAGGAACATTTGAAACGTGATACTTACTCATGTATTTGTAGGACCGTCGTGTCTCAGTGGGTATGTCCACTCCGTTAGGAAACTTTTATTTCTAGGTGGCGCAGGTTTGAATCCTGCTAGGTTCATTCCTTCCTGTGTGTGTTTCTCTTTTCTGTTCTTTTCTTTTCTGTTCTTTTGTACAAACTGTCCAAATACCGACTTCTAGCAAATCGAGGCTGACATACATCTATGAATACGGATTTTAAAGAGGAACATTTGAAACGTGATACTTACTCATGTATTTGTAGGACCGTCGTGTCTCAGTGGGTATGTCCACTCCGTTAGGAAACTTTTATTTCTAGGTGGCGCAGGTTTGAATCCTGCTAGGTTCATTCCTTCCTGTGTGTGTTTCACTTTTCTGTTCTTTCCTTTTCTGTTCTTTTGTACAAACTGTCCAAATACCGACTTCTAGCAAATCGAGGCTGACATACATCTATGAATACGGATTTTAAAGAGGAACATTTGAAACGTGATACTTACTCATGTATTTGTAGGACCGTCGTGTCTCAGTGGGTATGTCCACTCCGTTAGGAAACTTTTATTTCTAGGTGGCGCAGGTTTGAATCCTGCTAGGTTCATTCCTTCCTGTGTGTGTTTCTCTTTTCTGTGTCAGTAAAGCTTTGACTGTGCGCGTTAATTACTTGATATTGTATTGTGTTTGTCGCGTCATGGCCAGACACAATACAATATCCCTTGCGCCGTAAAACCCTGAAAACGAATCAAACCTATATTGGTGCCACGTATTGGTCTCTATACATGTATTTATCGGAAGTGCGAGGAGCATTTCCAGTGATTCCTTGACTGTTATAGGTCCAGATCTAATCAGTTTTCGTTCAGCAAAAAATTACCATATAGCGACAAACGAACCAGAAAGTGTTTTATAATTTTATTTCTGAGTGGGGTACCCCATCTCAGGTGTTGACCTCATCATCTGACCGTGGTTCAGACTCACGAGGTACTGTCCTCGGATCTTTCCCATCGGGGTTGATTCCGAACCGTCGCCAATAGCCCATTGTGTTGCTGCAACGCGACGCTAATTATCAATCTACCTACTCTTATTATCGCATCATCTCTGAAATTCTTTTTACTAAATTAAATCAATGAAATAAAAGCGGGGTTATTGAATTAACAAATTATGAAGACGTTTTTTGTGTCCATTTTCGCAAAAATAAATTCCCTGCTGTGCAGTAATATGCTTTCTTTGGGAGGAAATTTTGAGGTCCGTAATTAACATAGAACCTACTCGCGCGGATTCGTCCTAATCCCTTTTTGATTTTCCTCTCTTTAAGCCCCATTCTGTGTTTAAATGTAAATTCGCTTAATTTATTAAGCCTCTAAATGGAGTTATTTATCTTTTCTTTGATTAGAGTGGAATTAATAGTAGCAAATCTATCGGTAGCTAAAATTTAATGGGAAAATGCCGTGTTTTGGAAAGTTAATCAATTCTGATGCGAGTGTTCTCATCATAGAAGGAAACGGCACAACTATATTGTTAAGCAGATATTTCATAATCTACTTACAGATCGTTTTGAAAACTATCGACATTAAACTGTTTTGCAAGAGGAAAAGCGAATTATATAAAAAAAGCACCATTAGTATAATGAAATTTAGTTTTTTAATGCTGTATAAAGTACATGATACCACTTAGTGATGTAGAATCTTGTTGTTACAAATATGATTAATCAATTTTTAAGTGAAGAAAGCAACAAAATATGTTTCAGTTAGAGTAGGATTTTGATGATTTTGCATATTTTTTTGGAAAGACTGAAAACGTTATTTGTGTGAATAGAAATGTTTCTTTAATAACTAAGCTGATTTAAATGCCTTTATGAGGGCATTTTCAAGTATTTTCTCTGATATCTTAAAATTAAAAATATTTTTTTTAAAGATTTTTCGGTCATTTTAAGGCCCTCTATCGCCGTGAAAAAGATTACACACGTTAAATTTCCGGAGACCAAAAATCCTCACGTAATTTAGTTCTAGCGTACTTCTGCAGTATGTTTGTATTTTTCTTATTGTCTTTCACTGTCTATTTTTTTGAGTTTAGCGAAGCTAAATTGTACTTTAAGAGTACATTTGTCGTATAGGGGGTTTGGATTTTTTATTTTGTTTTGCACCTTTAAAAACTAATAATAAAGTAATTACTGCAATAAAGTTATTTCAGGTCATTATTTTTGTTTTTAAAACATTTTGTTCAGTTTATTTGGAATCAGATGACTTCGTTGGGTAAATAGTATACGTTCAGGAATTTTAAACTATCAAAATCTAAGCTTTATAATTTTCATTTAGAATGCAAATCTGTAATGTTTTTAAAACGGATAAATTAATTTCGTTCTAATAATTAGTGTATTAAAGATATTTCAAGGAAAACTAATGAATACTAACTAATTAATACAACTGGAAGTGTTTAAGAACTGAAAACGAATAATATATAAGAGTTAACTCCTTAGCCTTGTATATCATTTCGTAGAAAATCTCTTTAGTTTTGTTCATCGATTTCTACCTATTTTCTGTCTTAGGACTTCCCTTACGTCTTTCTTTTCGGTGTCCAACCTTCTAGTCCCCTTTTATCCCCAAAATTCTTTTTCACTCCTTCGCATGACCCGGACGAATGCCAAAGGACACCCTCGTCTACGTCCACTAAATGTTTCCTGAATGGTTCCTTCCAGATAACATTCTATTTTTGGCCAAATATGCCCCTTGCCCCATAAAACCTCCAAAAGAACCAACTACATTATTTCTTGTCTACCCAAAGGGATGACAAAAATTAAAAAATTTAGGAGGCCCATTTTTTTTTTTTTTTTTGGAGCCAGGACCCTTGCAATACATGTACTAATATTTTTTTGAACTCTGAGTGTATCGCAGAACTCATTACACACACACGCACAGTAAATAATATGCTATTTATAGTGTAACTGAGGATATAAAAAATAACATTTTTATTATCTATATCAGACATTTTGCTCCTTTTTTGACCTTTTATAGCCTAAAATTTTTTTTTTTAATTTTAGGCCATAAAAGGTCTTAAAAATTTTTTTTTTTAATTTATTTTAATAAAATATTAGAAAAACGTTTTTTAGGGAACCAGAAAATCTAGGAGCCAGACCAAATTTTTTAGACGCCATGTCTACCTGGTGCCCGGGATTTGTCATGCTCTGGGACTACCCGGAGACTCTGCACTTATATTAATAAAAACCCGAAGTGATTATGACAAAACAATGTGGTATAATCAAAGGAATTTCCTTGTCAAACCTTTTATTTATTTGCTTTTATTTAATTGTTTCTCTACAGAAGAATTTAAAACTACGCAACAGAAAATACGATCCAAAAAATGCAAGAAAAAAGGCATACACAAATGGAGTCAGATAAGTGAAAAACAAACCACTTCACGAAGCAAATTACTTATTAAATTGAAATCGTTAAAAAATTTGACGCTTTCTTGTGTATGGTGCAGTTTGGCCAAAAATGGCCTTTGTGCCCTAAAACTCCACAAAACAGCCAATCATTAAAAAATACACCAACCTCCGAAAAAGAGTCACGGTTAAAAAAAATCTATTTATAACGAAATTGTTATATTTATATTTTTATAGGTTTAACAAAAAATAATTTACAGTTTCTGATAGTTGTGAGAGCAAATAATTTTATTTTGAAAAATGCCTTCGAGGACATCTCTGAAGCTTTTGAGAGTAGAGTCGCGAATACTACAGTGTTTTCAAAGGATATTTTATTACCTCAAACCACTCTAGTGCTGTTCGACGTCTGTTCAAGAGGCCCTGGAGCCTGTATTAGGATAAAAAATATATATTTTTTAAAGAACAAAGGAAAGGAGGGAAAATTTTTCGGTGCATAGAAGTTTTGTTTTTAATCTGAAAGGGGCTGAAAGTCGAGGGTACATGAGGTACACTTTCAAAATCAAGAAAACGGACTTTTTAATTTTAGCTCAAAATATTAACTGAAATATTAAAATCAAAATCTGGATATCATGAAGGATGTATCCAGTACCATTGTTTTTGATGAAGTTTCGTATCCTCATACATATGCTAGATAAATATAGCAAGTACTATAAAAACGCGTTTTGCTTAAACTAAGATTTTCACAATCTTCTGATTTCAAAATGTTCCCTGTGCATCATGATTAATTGATTTCTTTAATACTTTCTGGGAAAATCTTTACAATCCAGGTTCTGTATGTAATTAAGTGTAATGAAAAATTCATTGTTCTTCCAAATTTTGACATTTTGGTTTAAAATGTTACTAAATGTCTATTTTGGAAGATTTTAGGTGTGAAAAATATTTTTTTCCTTTTTACAAGGAGTTAATTTGATTAATATTTATACAAACTGTTATGGGGATGAATTAAATTAATTCATTAATAGGTGTTCGGCATTATAATTTTATTAACTGCAATAGCAATATGTAATCATAATAAAAAGTACTCTTCTCTGAATAATAGATAAAAATGAGTGAATACAAAACGTATTTAATTATTAAAATGATAAATTTACAATTTTCGCATTGCTTGAAAATTAGAATTTTCCTCCTTTCCTCTTCTCGTAAGTCTATTTTTGGACTCTGTTTTCACTTGTAAGAGGACGATGTTTTTCTGTAATGTTTCTTCCTTCGAAGTTTGCTTAGGTTCCAATTTAGCTTTGCAAACTGTTCTGAGGGCAAATTATTTCTAAGATTTCCCAATCTTTTTCCTCCTAAGCTGATTAATAATAATTTTTATTCTATTTGCGCTCCGTTTACATCATAACTGACCCCATTTTTTAATCATCGCCGTTGTAAATATTTCAATTGGCATATTTTGATTTTACTAGATTTGATTGGAGAAAATTCACATCCAAATCTATTTCACTTTAAAATTATTTTTAAAGCATTTAACATTTTTTCCCATTTGCAACTTTCACTGTGAATCGTATTTGTGATACACTATGTTGGCTGTTCAATATGTCTTAAGTCATGAATTCGTATCCTACATGCTTTTATACTTACTTCCTCAGGGGCACATCTCCTTAAGGTGTTCAAAGTCTGGTGGTTAAAGTATTACCCTCGAGATCGTAAGGTTCTTGGTTCGAATCCGGGTCAGTGCACAGTTTTTGTAAGCGTATTGCGTAGAGGCGGCTGGTGCACCTTAAATCTGTCGAGGCCAAAAGTCTTCACGCTGGGTTGGTGTGGAAATTTGGAGAGTGGGGTGCCAGCTCAGGTGTTGCCTCGTCATCTGACCGTGGTTCAAAATTACGTGGTGTTCTCCTTGAATCTTTTCCTTTGGGAATTTATCCCGGACCGTCGTCAATGGCCCGTCGTTTGGCTCCAGAGCGACGTTAATTAACATTACCTCATGTGTACAAAGAGGACTGGTGCACCTTAAATCTGTCGTGGCCAAAAGTCTTCACGCTGGGTTGGTGTGGAAATTTGGAGAGTGGGGTGCCAGCTCAGGTGTTGCCTCGTCATCTGACCATGGTTCAAAATTACGTGGTGTTCTCCTTGAATCTTTTCCTTTGGGAATTTATCCCGGACCGTCGTCAATGGCCCGTCGTTTGGCTCCAGAGCGACGTTAATTAACATTACCTCATGTGTACAAAGAGGACTGGTGCACCTTAAATCTGTCGTGGCCAAAAGTCTTCACGCTGGGTTGGTTTGGAAATTTGGAGAGTAGGGTGCCAGCTCAGGTGTTGCCTCGTCATCTGACCGTGGCTCAAAATTACGTGGTGTTCTCCATGAATATTTTCCTTTGTGAATTTATCCCGGACCGTCGTCAATGGCCCGTTGTTTAGCTCCAGAGCGACGTTAATTAAAATTACCTCATGTGTACAAAGGGGGCTGGTGCACGTTGAATCTGCCGTGGCTTCAAATGCCCTCACGTGGAAGTGGTGTGGAAGTTTGGAGAGTGGATGCCAGGTGAGGTGTGACCTAGGCTCAAACTTACAGGGTTCTCATCGGATCCTTACCTACGTTTTCGATTCTGGACCGCCGGCGTTACCCCGTTATGTGGCTCCAGTGCGACCGTAAATTAGAATACCGACTCTCTACGACAGTGCTCCCCAACCTTTTTATCACCGCGGAACGGATCAACGTTTGATAATTTTAACGCGTCCCGCTGAGAGGGGGGGGGGGAGAGACGTTGATTGTTTATATTTTAGATTGGTTTTAATTTAATAATTTTTATTTAATTGTATTTATAAAAATGCCTTCAAAATATGAATATAAGGTGATTTAACATTTTAACTCACTGGAACGCTAAATCAATGAGAACCCTGAGCTTGTTTCTTTGCAACGAGACGGTTTCCATCTGGGGGTAATAGGAGACAATGACACCCGAAGTGTGTTGCTTATGTCCAGTTTATTCCGTTGTTTTGTTTTGGTTGCTGTCACTGCAGAAAACCCCGCTTCACACAGATATGTTGTCGGAAATGGCAATATTGATTTAAGTGTTGTGGTGGCAATCTCAGGATATTCCGCCATGACTTTAATCCAGAACACCGGCAGAGTTGCTGTCTCGAACGTAGTTTTAAGGCTGCCTTCATTTGCAAACTCCAGTTGATGTTCTTCTACAGACATGCTAGATTCGCCTGATTTGTTGACAAATGTGTCGCGGATCCATTCTTTACTAGTTCGTGGGCATTTTGTGGTTCCCAACCACAAAATACTCACGAAGCGCTCGAACTCTTTTTATAAGCAAAGACAGGTGATCGTGCACCAACTAGGAGAATGAATGTTTAGACTCAGTCTCGTCTAAATCCCGCTAATGTCTGAAACATGTCCAAAATGCCTCTGTTCACGCGCCCTATCCACAACTTCAGTTTGGCTTTAAATGCAGCTACTTTGTCTGCCAACTTGAAAACAGTTGTCATATTTGTCAAAATTAGAAAATAGAGCAGAATTCAGAAATCATAATTGAAGCTCTAGTAACTGAACAAATTTCAAGTTCTGATTTACCACCTCCTAATTTGAGTGGATATTTCATAGATAAGAACCGCACAAACCCGAGAAAAATACAACAAAGTAAATAAAATGGAAATAATTTAATATTACTTGGGCGGCCCGGTACCATTTGATTTTCGGACCGGTACAGGTCCGCGGCCCGGGGGTTGGGGACCACTGCTCTACGATATACTCTCATGATCTCTTCTTTTCTCATGGGGTTTGATGGCTGAATTGAACACGCGAGTCGCGCTATACCCAAGCGATCTTTATCCGTCTTCCTCCCACTACTCTGTTCACCCGTCCCTCGTATTCCCTTTCACGGCAATTTTTACTTGACTTTTGTCTTGTGTTTGGCGCAGCTTGGCCAGATATGGCCCCTGTTCCATAAAACGGCAAACCAATCGTGGTCTTATACATTACTAGCCACTGCGTGGCTAGCCCGGCGTTGCCCGTGCCCGGGATGTATCTGTTATTAATCTCGTTAATCTGTTCACGTCCCACCTCTTCCAACAACTTAGGCCGACCTGCGTAACCGTGTCTCTGCTGCGGTGCACTCAGTAATACAAGACATGCTTTTCCGCGTGTGGAACGAGTTTGGCTACCGCTTAGATGTTTGCCGTGCAGCAAAGGAGGACACATTGAACATTTATAACCTATGTTAAAAAAAATTTGAAGCTTCCTCTTTTCATTAGTATGTAAACTGTTCATGTCCAATTTATACTTCGTTAAATACGAATTAATTAAATTGGGTCCATCTTTTTGAATAACCCTGTATTTTGAATTCGTTACTTATACTTATTAATTTTAATTTCGCCTTGGTTTTGGCGCAGCTCATCCTGGAGCGTCATAAAACCCCAAGCCACCGTCTCTTTCTTTACTGTTGTTTCCAAAAGGGGAAAAGGAGTGGATTGTATTTTGTAGCTACTTATCAGGAGTGAGATGGCGTCAGAAGAAACCATGAAAGAGATATTCTCAGCAAGTGGGTCATATCTTGGAAGATTTATATCGTAGATACCATCTGGGGTTTAGACAAGTTCGGAAGAAAAAAATTCCCTCGCGATTTTGCTTTTACTTTTAGCTGTTTGAGAAATAGCTGTTCTCGAAGGGTTAACCAACCCGGTCACAAAAAACCGTACGTGTAAGATAAAGGGCCGTATATGTAAGAAAAATCAGTAATAGATTCATCTCAGCCCTGTGGAGATGGCACTCAGGACAGGTATATCCTGTCGGTAGACCAGAAGTGGCACTCCAGACAGGTATATCCGGTCGGTAGACCAGATGTGGCACTCCAGACAGGTTAATCCTGTCGGAAGACCAGATTTGGTACTCCAGACAGGTTAATCCTGTCGGAAGACCAGATTTGGCACTCCAGACAAGTATATCCGGTCGGTAGACCAGATATGGCACTCCTGACAGGTATATCTTGTCGGTAGGCCAGATATGGCACTCCAGACAGGCATATCTTGTCGGTAGGCCAGATATGGCTCTACGGATATTTACCCAACCCGGAGTGCAGATACAACCCTCTGGATGAACCTAAAAGGTATTATAGGCCCGCCATACCGGCCCTTCGAAAGGATTCAGCCGACACACCGGTCAAATATGTTCTCCCGAAAAGGTTTTCCTGGCCCGCATGGCCTAGTTACGTCCCTGGAAATGTGTTTATCTGGCCCGCAGAGCAAATACGGCCCTCTGGACAGGTTTACGCGACTCGCAGAGCAGATAATGCCCTGGAAATGTTTTTATCATGACCGCAAACGAGATACGGTCTTAAATAGGTTTCCATACGGCTCTCCGAAACCGTTTTCGTTGATCACCAGTCTGATACGGCTTTCTGGAAACGTTTTCCATTCCCGACAGCCAGATATGTGGGCTCTCAGAAAAGGGTTTCGTGACCACCGGTCAGATACGGCTCTCCGGAAAGGTTTTCCTGGTTAACTGACTAGATGCGGTTACTTGATATTCCTAGATATACATAGTAAAATGTTAGCCAATCGGGGTCTGGCGTTATTTATTAAATAACTGCTTTGAAATTTTCGAATGAGGATTTTATTTTCTAGTTTATCTCTTAATTCCCCTTTCTTGAGCCATGACATTTAGCCAACATATTTTTAGCGTCATTCTCTATTGAACATATCCCTATTGCTTCTTTCGTGTTACTTCAAAATATCTATCGCCTATTAAAAAAAACGTAATAGCGTGTGTCTATTGTTCCTATATTTTGTCTCCATGTAAAAACAATAAATGTAGACAATGGATTCGATGTAGAGATATAGCAAATAATGATTTGCAGCGTCTGTAAACTTTTATTACTTGTCATTCCAATATGTATGTACAAAAGAATCCAGAACGTTTTGAATGTATAGACTTTGTTTTGTGTTTACTAGCCGTGAATTCAATGCTTCTCAAAGACCCTACGTATTGTAGACGCATATAAAAGTGACATTCCGTCTCTTAAATTAGTCATCTGAACGTAAAATAATTTTTGAGTCTCGCATTTGCTGTCAAGTTGAACGTACTTGGCGATAGTGTTTCTGCTACGATTTGCGCTTCCTGTTCGTATTTCGAACGAGATTTTGTTTCTTTTTAGTACTACTAGGGGGTTCCGCCCCCTGCTCGCCTACTCTCGCCGACCCCCGGTGATTGCTAAGTATTCCCTTTTGGTTTGCTTTGCAAACAAACACTCCTTTCGCATGCGTCTTTCCGAGCCATGACGTCACAGCGAGTTTCACCCCAAGGCCAGCTAGAAGGATGTAACGTTTCATCTCCGCGATGAAACATTTGTACACTATCGCGAAATTATACTTTTCATCGCATCGAATTTATTTCTGAACCAATATTAAAAATAATTATGCCATAAGAAAGAGTGCGTTCTAAGCTTTCACGTTGTATTTTCAAATTTTATAATGAATAGTATTAAGCTATAGATATGAGTTTTAGTTTTGTATCGGAAATTACGATCTAAAAGTTCCGAAATTTGCATGACCAACTTTTAATCGCATCAAATTTATTTATTAACCAATTTCAAAAATAATTGTACCATAAGAAAGAGTACATTCTAAGGTTTTAATTAATGTTTTCAAATTTAAAAACTAATATTAATAAGCTGTATTTATGACAGTTTTAACAAAAAAGTAATGAAAATGTCCCGATTTTAATAAAAATATTACCAGGAACCAAATTGAAATTTCTAAAAAACACTCGTCGAGGTGCAAAAATTCACGTTCAGACGTACTCAGAAGAAAACCCTCACGGCTGAAGACTGAAAATTTGTACGTGTTTTGCTCACTCGCATTAGAAATGTCGCTTTATTCGACTTTGACACTTAATGCACCCTAAACTAATAGCGGCATCGGGAAAAAATCTTCTCTATCTTGTTCCCTGTATAATTTTGAGCAAACCATGTTAATTTCGTAATTTTCTGATCCGTACTTTCTCGGGAAACCGTTTAAGTATCGAGCGAAAAAAGCGAGTTTTCAATCCTGCGGCGCCAGTAACTTTTTTAATATAACTTTTTGACCAATTAAATATTCCAGTGAATAAGTTTCGAATGGATAATGATAGTTGATTGGCCAACTCTATTTAGATTAAACGCTAAATGTTGCCAAAACGGCGATAATCTACCTTTTAAGGTAACCCCAGTATGTTTCATGCGAGAGCATATGTAAAATCTTTGTAGACCATCTGGTTTGATTCCATTGAAAATCTTTCATTTTTTTAAACTAAAGTGAAAAACACATTAAAAAGATTCACGAGTCGCATAAGAGAGAGACTGATTCCATCACGAAAATCGTGAAATACGTCAGTAAATTTATCTGAATATAAACTAATACTTTATTTTGAAAACATCGGATTGCACTTTTCAAAATAGTTTCTATGTTTGTGTCTTGATATACCATTAACTTTGATGTCTTAAATCAGATTTTAGTCATTCATTTTCTATGTGACCCTTAAAAATGTATTAATATTTATATATTTAGTCTTCTCAACTTTTTTAGCAGCAGTTTATTTTGCTGTTCTTGTAGTCATATCCGTAATAAAATATAAACAAGCGTTTGGCTATCTTCCATTTCTTGCTATGGAATTTTTCTGTGCAAAAACTTACATGTAAATGAAATCAATTTAAACCCATTTCTTGACATTTAATTGGATATATTTAAAACCTTGCATTCCCAAAGTGTTTTATTAATTCTTAATAAAAAATTTAAATAAAACTTCGACATTTTCAGCAATAGATAAAATGATACATGATTTAAAAAATTCTTCTGTTTATAGTACCACGTTTTAATTGCATTTACCATTTAACCTTCTTAATGATTTCAGAGATATATCGTCTCAATTTACAAAAATCAAGATGTGACCAATTTTGGTCATGCCGAGGCATCTCGTCAAAAGATATTGCTGATTTCTTTTTATGATGACGTGAAAAAGATCTGGTCAGTTTTCTTCTAATGACAGGGTAGTCATGGGGACAGTGGGTATGCCCACTTCGCTCGCAATCTTCGAGTTGTAGGCGGCACAGGTTCGATTCCTCCCTGGGTGTATTTCTCTCTTTTCTTTCAGCAAAACTTTTCCTATGCGTTTGTTCATTACTAGGTGCTTGTTTGGCGCAGCGTAGCCAAACATTAGTGGCCAAGCATTAGTGGTAAACAAGGCCCACTGTGCTAGCCACCTTCGATTTGTAGGCGGTGCAGGTATACTCCTACAAGGTGCATTCCGCTCTTTTATGTCAGTAAAACTTTTATTGTTTGTATGTATATTACTTGATATTTTTTGTTTTTCTTGTATTTGGAGCAGCTTTGGCTAAATATGGCCATTGCGTCACAAAACCCAAACCAACCAGAAAATATTTACTTCGACTTTTAGATCTCCAGATATGAACGAACCAATCGCATAATTTATTTTCTATACAGATTGTATAGTCGATTATTTTTGTAAAAGTTTATTTTTATATCGAATATTAAATTGTTCACCCAAGAAATTCTTATCAATGCATTTTATTTAGTCACTCGAAGTAATATTTATCGAAGGAATGCAATTTTCTTTCAAATAAATCTAAAATAAATATTTCTCCCCATCTATTTTCTTTAGTCCTTAACTGAGAGTTTGAGTGCACTCGCAGGTTAAAATCCCTGGACCTTTTATAGCCTACGTAATCCAGAAAATATTTTACTCAGACTTTTGGACCTCCAGCTATGAACGAACCAATAGTGGAATTTATTTTTATACAGATCTGAAAAACCGCACAAATTCGAAGCAACTGTCTCGATGAGTAAAGGAAAAAAATATTTTTTCATCAAGAGTTTTCTTTAAAAAATAAGTTTTCTTGTGAGCGTTTTATTCTTTTCACTGATCTTTCCTCTGGCTAAAATGTATCCTTCGTGTTCAAAAGGCTTAAGTCTTTTTAATACCTCACTTGAGTCCGTTTTTTAATCTTCCGCCTTTGGTTATTACTTGACTAATTCGGTTTATCACTACCGTCTTTAATTACTTTAAGACACGGATCTCTGGTTGAAAGATACCGTCTTGTTTGGGTTGTTTCCAATAACTCTTATTAAATTTATTTTCATTTAAGTTGCCTATCGATCGCCCAGGCAATCTGCGTGGCATTAGAAATAGCCGAGCGGAATATGCAGACTGGATTCGACGAACAGATATTTTTAAAAGCCTGTTTTTAATCTCTTTTTGAATTCGGTTTTCCGAGAAATATTTTCCGAAGCTACTTTTGAGAATCGGCGACCGACAAGAACAAACATATCCTCGCTTTAAATTGAGCTTCAGACGAAAGTCAGCAGGTGCTTTTTTGAGTCAAGAGTTCCAACTTTGAAGTGAAGTCAGTGAGTTTGCCAACTGCATTACCAACCTGAGAGTTGAAATGACTCAGGTTCGATTCCCCCCTGGGCGTATTTCTCTCTTCTCTGTCAGTAAAAATTTTCTTATGCGTATGTTCATTACGAGGTGCTTGTTTGGCACCGCGTAGCCAAACATTAGTGGTAAACAAGGTCAAAGCCAACAACCGGTCTGTTGGTTAAGGTGTTAGCCTCCGGTTCCTGGTTCGAATCCGGGTCAGCGCATTGATATTTGTAAGCGTATGGTATAGAGGCGACTGGTGCACCTTAAATCTGTCGTGGCCCGAAAGTCCTAACGTTGGGTTGGTGTGGAAGTTTGGAGAGTGGGGTGTCAGCTCAGGTGTTTCCTCGTCATCTGACCGTGGTTCAAAATTACTCGTTCTCGAATCTTTCCCTTAGGGGATTGATCCCGGACCGTCGTCAATAGCCCGTTGTGTTGTTCTACTACGAAGTCAGTTAAAATTGCCTACCTCTTCTGAGTCACTAAAAAACTTTCCTTGTGTGTATGGCCCTCATGTGCGCATCTTTAGGTGTGTACGGCCTTCACGGCTCTGATCTTTTTCTGTGGGGTTTATTGTCGTTAGTAAACATTGAGGGTCGCGTTTCCAGCGTACACCTAAGAGATTTTTTTCTGCTTTCATCACACTACTCTGTTCCCAATCCATATTCTTTCACATGTTTTACTTGGCGTTGTCTTGTGTTTGATGCATCCGGGCCAAATGTGGCGCCATATTACCCCCTAACAAACAACCATTTAAACACTTGAATGGATAGTCTAACCAGTTACGGATATACTTAGCTAACTAAAAAATACTTTTGTAATAAAATGAGTTGTTAAATTTATTTTATTTGTTTTTGAAGCGACGTCTTCAGAAACACAGAATCAAGCGCTTTTTCTGTCATTCTCGAACAGTTCAGATACAAAAAAGCGTTCATCTCAAAATCTCCATACTCGTTGGTTCGAAACGCATTAAGTAGATAAAAGCTCTTAAGTTCGCTCTTAAACTTCTAAATGCCCAAGTTCATTGTTGACAGTAAAATGTGGTATCTTTCGTAAACAGTATTTTAAATTTTATATTTCTATCAAACAATAGTGCGTTAATTCATCGTTGTTAGGTTTCGCAATACATTCAAAAGTGCACCCTACTCTGCGTTATCATCTAGTTTGACATTCGCTGAAAAATAGCTACACCCAGGTAAAGCTTCCCGTATTACTTGAGTACATTCAAATTACATCCATTATTTGGGTAGTTTCTTTTGTCTCTTTCGAGCAAATTAATCTCCATTTTTTATATACACTACCCTACAATAATGGACCGGACAGCAAGATGTGATGGTGTAAGGGAAAGTATACATGCTTTAATAATGGGATGGTCCCCCGCGTGCTGCAATTACACTAGCAACCCTTGTGGGCATACTTTCAACAAGGTTTTGATACACAGCTATGGGTATTTGTGTCCATTCTTCTCCAAGAATGTCGTCAGCTCAGCTGTAGATATTGGACATGATTCCCTGGTCCGTAAGCTTAGCTCTAACTAATCCCACAAATGTTCTATGGGGTTTAGGTCGGGTCTCTGAGAAGGTCAGTGAAGACGTTTACATCCATATCTTGATACCACTGCTTGACAGAGGCTGCAACATAACATGGAGCGCTGTTCTGGAAGTAAGATTCGTCCATTCCATAAAATTGCCAGAGTGTAAGAAGAACCTGATTGTCCAAAATGGTCATGTAGGCGTCGGAATTGACCACGAACAACATGCAAAGGTCCCAGGTCATACCACGAAAAACACCCCCAAACAAGTAGTCGGATTTTATGCAAATCCCACTGGTGTCCGGTCCATTATTGTAGGGTAGTGTATTTATACATGTTACAAAATATTTATTCGGTTTTCATTTTGACTTAGTAAACTCAAAGTTTTAAAATTGGCAGCCCACTGAACTCTCCAAAAGTATTCTATTTATCATATTGTTATATTTATCGTGTATATTTAAAGAGTTTATATTTTAAATTAGTAAAATTCCAAGTATTAAAGTTTCATGCACCCTGTACACTCCAAAGAAATGCTCGTTCTCAAGGGCACATCTTTAGGTTAGTTTGGGCATCACAACCACGAGGTACCCAAGTGACTTGTTATCCCTCCTGTTTAACCATCTATCATCTAGTTACTAATTTTCCCTCGTTATCTTGTGTTTGGCTCGATTTGGCGCCATAAAACCCAACCAACCAACATGTCAGATGATTGGACGTCGGTGCGCTGACATGACCCAGCCAACAGACTAAATTTCGAATCAACACAATAACTGACTGGTTTTTGCAAACATATCTTAAATTACAATATTCCTCATATTAATAGTTAACACAACCTAAAATATTACTTTGTTAGGTTTAGCCTCTAAACTCTTCTGGTGGTTGTCTCGACGAGGTATCTCGTCATTAGCAAAACTGACAAGATCTTGTTGAACGAGTTATCTCGTCATTGGAACTTGATAGACGAGATAACTCGTCAGTAGAAGAAAAGTGACCAGAACTTGATCTATATATCATCATAAAAGCATCAATATCTTGATAACGAGGTACCGTCATTAGCAAATCTGACCAGATCTTGTTGGACGAGATATCTCGTCATTAGAAAACTGATTGAAACTTGATGGACGAGATATCTTGTCATTGGAAGAAAAGTGACTAGAACTTGATCTATATATCATCAAAAAAGCATTAATATCTTGATAACGGGGTATTTCGTCATTAGAAAGATTGATCATATCTTTGATTAACGAGATATATCGTTGAAACCACCTCGTTCTTTTCTGTTTCATAGAGACCAATTGCAATAAAAGTTATATATTCTATAGTGCAGGGCTCGAAATACCCGGGGGCACAGGTCCACTGTGCACATGAAAATAAAATTGTGCACCTAACTTTTTACCGCCAGGTGCACGCAGTGCACTTATCGTTAAAGAAGGGAGGAGGGAAACGTGTTTTATGTTATGTTGATGTTTGAACAAAATATCAGTATCGACCGCTCTAAAGGAACGTAATTAAAATTTCTAAATGCACACTATGCAAATACAAAATCTCTGGTTCGTAACGGGTTTATACAAAAGGAAGGCTTACTTGTGCCACTGCCACCAGAACTTTCCGATGATTGAAACTTTTTCCAGATGGCTCTGTTGAAGCGACTGTCGCGACAGTCGCAGAAGGGAGAATTTAGATCACCCGCGAACGATAGGCATCCTGCATTTCTATAAACACCTCGTGTTTCAAAAAAGTGTAAACCCGTAGGTATTCATGAGAATTGTCTGGCCACTGCGTATCGTAAACAAATATTTACATTATTTATCTTTAAATTCAGATTTTGTCTGCTTAAAAAATATAGTGTACTCGTTTATTTTTATGCGTTTTTTGCCCACCAATGTCTGATGATGACTGACTATTTGTAAGTAATATAGATAAAAAATATTGTTTAAATATTTTTATTTACTATCTGTTACTAACCTATCTAAACATACCCAAATAATAAAGTAGTTTACATTAAATTAATGCTTTTACAGTACGTTTTTTTAAATGTGCACCTAAAATATAATCGGTGCACCTAATTTAAAAACTTAGGTCCACAAGGTACACCTGTATTTAAAAAATCCATTTCGAGGCAAGCTATAGTGTGAGATTTGAATAAGTATGACTCTCGCACCCCAAAACCCCGAAACAACCAACTTCATTTGAACACTATTGTGCTAAAAGATGCGTTTCTAACTATTAGTGTTCGTAAATTGTGTTTATTTGCAAACTAGTCTATTGGATGCCAAGACATCACGTCAGCCCACCAGTGACTACGAGAGTAATCCATTGGATTAATCGCGGAACTGGCACTGATGAAGTTCCTGACTTGGGTTCTTGAATGATCCGTTAACGCTGAGATTGTGAGGGTACGAAAGACTGCACATTATCCAAGGAGTGATCAATCAAAATCGGGATACTTAGGTGCCATCTAACGTCGGCCGTGTAATCACTACGGCACAAGAAATGGTAGAGCACAGGCCTTAAATACGGCGGGGATTGATGGTATTATAATACCGATTTGGTTAGGTTCGGTTTCATGACGCAAGAGGACGTATTTTGCCCAGCTGCGCCCAAACACAACACGAGACAACTTCAAGTATTGGGCATACACGTACAAGGAAAGATTTTTTCGGGGACAACACCTCGTAATTTTGAACCACGGTAGGATGACGAGGTCCACCTCTGAGGTGGCACCTCACTCTCAAATCTTCCACGCCAGACCAGGACATTTGAGGCTTCGACAGATTTCCCTCAAACTTTCAAAAACCCTCGTTTCATAGGTGAATAAAAGGTAGATAGGTAGTTAAACATACACGTACAAGTAAAGTTTTTTTCGGGGACAGCACCTCGTAATTTTGAACCACGGTAGGATGACGAGGTCCACCTCTGAGTTGGCACCTCACTCTCAAATCTTCCACGCCAGGCCAGGACATTTGAGGCTTCGACAGATTTACCTCAAACTTTCAAAAAAAACCTTTTTATAAGTGAATAAAAGGTAAGTAGGTAGTTGAACTTCGCATTGGAGCCACACAACGGGTTATTGGAGACGGTCCGAGATCAATCCCGAAGTGAACGATCTTTGAATCCTCGTGATTTTGAATCAAGGTCAAATGACGAGACCTGAGCAGGCAACCAACTCTCCAAACTTCACTAACGTGAGGACATTTGAGGCCATGACAGATTTAACGTGCTCCAGCCCGCACTTACATGCCGATCGAGTTTCGAACTCGCAACCCTCCGGCTGCTAATCAGTGACTCTAGAACTGAGTTACCGTAACCCCTAACATGCAGACATTGCTATATTAACCCTCCAAGGGGTTTCGACGAGATATCTCGTCCAAGATCTGGTCAATTTTTCTAGTGACGACATCGTCCAGATCGTCTAATCAATTACTCTGTTGGGAATTGAAGATTCAAGTAGGGAAAACAAATTATTCATTGCTGAGACCTGGTGACAGTTTGGAATAGGTGTTTGCATTAGGTTGGCCACTACGTAATGATTTTTGACGCGAGGACCAAGACCAGGGTTGGCATTTCATTATTACCTGCTGTAAAATAAAGTGATTCCCATGTCCTATTTACTCCACCATTTCACGAATCCTACATTTGATTTCCACTAAAGGAAAACGGAAAGTGAAAAATGCTTTTTTCTAATCCGCATTATCTCTAAAGACTTTTTCCCAATGTGTAATGATTGAGCGATTTTTTCACGTCATTTACCGCCCATTATTACGCTTATATTTTCCTCGGCTTTTCTGTGCCGGTTTCAAGCTATAAAGCCGATACGAAACCCTGTGCGTATAAGTCACATGTTACCTGCGTTTCAGTTACTCTCCGACTATAAATTTATTCGGTGTTCTTTTCCCTAAACGCTGGAAGAAAGCTATTATAGGAAACGCAGTTATTTCTGAAACGCTGTAATACCTAAAACGCTGCAATTCCTAAAGGTATACGAAAGTACGAAAGAATGAAGCCAATAAGAAATACCTCACGTATAAACCGCATGTTAGCTGCTTTTTCTTTGCTCTTCAAGTAGAAATTTATTTGGTTTTCCTTTCCTGAAACTCTGTTATTATTGAAACGCTGTTATTTTTAAAACACTTAGGGGAGAAGGGGGCTAGTGTGGGCAATTTTTATAAATTTGGCAAAAAAGTACACTAAATATCGTTTTTGACCTATCAACTATTTTTTTTTACAATGTGTACTTTTATTTTGGTTGATGTATTAAAGTATTTAGCAGTATAGTTTTTTAATGATCTTTTATTTTTAAAAAGTTGTTTTCGTCCATTAACTGGTAACACTAGTGTTAACAATTTAGAATACTTATTAACACTAGCCCCAACAAGGCTAACAAGTTAGAATACTTATTACACAATGTAAACACAACTCATGAAAGTATGTAAAATCATAATGAAATCAATTTTAACCTTAACAGTATAATTCCTTATAAATATTAATCTTAAAGCATATTTAATTAATGTTAAGGCCAGTATATTTGTAATTAGTAACTGCACTATTTTATAGAATCTACTTCAAAGACAAATCAACAGAATAGAAAGCTATTTTTAAGTTTTATTTAGTAGAAAAACAAACAATTTTATTCACAAAAAAATAATTTAATAATTAAAAGCCTAAGAGTAAAAAATAGAAATATTGGTGAATAAATTTTTCACCTAAACAATCTCATTTAATAAATAAATAGCTTAAAATGTAATATTTAACCCGTGCTTTTACCACTGAAAGCTAAATGAGGCTAGTGTGGACATGTTCACACTAGCCTCACCACCATGTGTCCACACTAGCCCCATGGAGCCATTTGTTTATTTAGGCCTACTCCTGGTTAATTTAAAGTAAGTAGAGCAAAAGTGAATATCAAAATAACTATTGAATATATTTATTTACTAGCAAAATACCCGACCTTACTCGGTTTGAATTCGTTTACTCTAGATTGAAGAGATAATCAAAATATATAATGACTTACGTTTTTTGTAGAGTAAAAATTTATTTTAACACCTTTCGCCATCTTTATATTTTCTACAACTTACTTTGGACACAAATCCTACACATGCATATCCATTCATGTAATACATTTCACATACATCGCACAATTGCCGTATGACAAAGCTACAAAAAGACGAAAGGTGATACTAAGGTTACTACTATAAAAGACGATTTATAGGAAGATTTGGAATTCCCTTTCTTAAGTTGTTTTCATGTGCAACTCAATTAATTAAAATTACGATTTACGGCGAGTGCTCTCGCACTCATAGTCAACAAAACAATATTTTTTTACCTGTGGCACTCTTGCCTCCGGTATGCGACATTGTGAAATTTTGCAATCTTCTCCTGTCATTACTACAACGAATTTTTTAATGTGGGAAAAAGTTCTAGTTTGGATTTTTAAACATTATTATTATTTCAATAACGACATTATTCTTTAAATAACGGCATAATTCTTTAAATAACGGCATTATTCTTTAAATAACGGCATTATTCTTTAAATAACGGCATTATTCTTTCAATAATGGCATAACTACACTTAAAATTTACTGAAAATTTATACTGACTTACCTAACATTTTCAAGTCTAATACTTTGTGGTGCTGTTGGGTGTGATGAGAAGGAAAACACATTTATTAAAATAATAAATATTTAAAACAGGAAACAGCGAAGTAAAACAAAATAAAAGATGTCGTAAAAAATTGTTCTAAAGATATTAATTTGTGATTCAATTTTATCTCTTGATCTCGCCCAGTTGCCACAACTTACAACTAAAAGTGTACAAAAGTTAGAAATGTGAAATTAATTCAGAGCGAAAGAACCAGAAAAAATATCACTGCTCGCGCGATCGTGTTCATTCTCGTTTCATTGAAAAATATCGTCTGTCCCAAATATTCGGAAATCGTTTTCATTGCGCAAAGAATAAAAATAAGACTAGAAATAAATGACTTATCAGAGATGAAATTCCATAAAAAAAAAAATTTGAAGAATAATTACTTTTTCAGCAGTACTGGTAAAGCAATCGAATTAATCGTAATATTCAATAGACATTCCAATTTTTCCAAAACTACCAAATTATGGTTGATTTAAGTATACTTACTCAGGTGTTTTAGCATGAAACTCGTCTAAATATAACAATAAAGAAATGTTTAATATTGCATTCACTACATTAATAGATAATGTATAAAATAAAATACAATGCAATCAAATATCTGGAATACAATTCATGTGATGCCTACACAAACACACAAACACAAAATCGAGCATAGAACAGAAAGACGGACAGACAGACTTTCGCAACAAATTCCACTCACTAAATCAAGATAAGTACTCACTGTATGCAAATTTCCATGAAAATATCTTAAACCGCGTGGACGTGTATAGGGCACAACATACATACATACAGACAGACAGACAGACGAGAAAAAGGCGGATTCGGCATCAGAAGGGTCCAAAACGGATAGAAAACTTGAAATGGGTCGAAAATATTGAATGTACAAACAAACACTCCATTCTTATTTATATAGATAACATACTGTCACCTTTAAAAAAATTTTTGAATTAAAATAGTCTAATCTAGTAATTAAAAAACAAATCAGAAACTTACTTTTCCACCATAAAAACCTTGATTTATAAATTGCTACTCAACTATCAAGAGTATTGTCATGCAAATACACATGGGACTTTATATCAGTACTAGGGGGTCTGCCCCCTGCTCGCTAACGCTCGCCAACCCCCGGAGGATTGCTTCGCAATCCTCATTGGTTCGCTGCGCGAACCTATGCTCGCTTCGCTCGCCTCAATGAAGACATGTGTCCTAGCAGAAGGGATTGTTTACAAAATATGTTACCAAAAAAATGTTTTTCAAATCTAAATTTGCTGTATTACAGAAAAAATATATACAGTATCTCTAAAATCAGAATTCAAATGAAAACTTTGTGCAAATTTTGACTCGAAATGTGAGCGTTGCTATGGAAATTGAATACCCAGCACGTTGTTTGTGTGTACATTTTCCCAGCACTCAAACGACCCACACTTTTTCATTGAGTTTGTTGTCGTGCAAGCGTCTTGTTGAACTATAATTGTTGGCCCTGAAAAGAACCGTTTTTTAAATGGCCCTGAAAAGATCCTCCGCTTTCTTTGATTTCTATTACAAACTAACTGCAACAGCTCATTAAAATTTCCTTTTTTTATCCAATAAAATTTCATCCGATAACGCTATAAATTCAATCGATGCGCGAGACTTCGCGATAAACAAACAATCGTACAGTGTTGCCAAAACGCGATTACAAATAACGTCTTTTTTGCGTGCCACGTAAGAGAATTATATATATAGATTGCTATACTGTGAAAACTTGCAGAGAAATTTTGACTGATAAATAGTAGAATTATTCAAGTTGTTCACACTAGCCCCTTCTCCCCTATTCCTAAAACGCTGTTTTTCCTAAAACGCTGTTATTCCTGAAACGCTGTTATTCCTGAAACGCTGTTATTCCTGAAACGCTGTTATTCCTGAAACGCTGTTATTCCTGAAACACTGTTATTCCTGAAACGCTGTTATTCCTGAAACGCTGTTATTTCAAAACGGCTGTTATTCCTAAAAGGCTGTTATTCCTAACATGCCGTTGTTACTAAAATGCTGTTATTTCCTAAAACCATTGGAAGAAGCTATAAATAAGTAATAAATAATAAATACTACGCGTATAAGTCGAATGCTAGCTGTGTTTCAGTTACTTTTAGAATAGAAATTTATTCGACACTCTCCTGAAACGCTGGAAGAAAGATTTTTTACAATCTTGAATTCTGAACTGTTTTTATACATTTCCTGCAATCCGCAACAAATAAAATGACGGGAAAGGGTCTCGTCTGTCTGTTTCATGTCAACAAAGCCCTTAAGTCAGCTGGTGTGGATGGGAGATACAAAGGATGGCAAAAGTGCCATTGGCATTCTTAGATGACATGTGGAAAATCTTGGGATTTCACTTTCTGGAGACTTCTTTCTCAGTTATTTACTTCTGATTTCGATAAATTCATACCACTTGGAAAGAAGATCGCGACGAAATATGAGGAAGGCAGCGTCATTATAAGATATTAGACAAGTGAAAAGTTCTGTCAATTTCAATAATAAATTTTGAAGTGATGACTAAAGCACTGAAACTATTTTAAAGATGGAAAAAGTATTGAGCTTAAAATGAAAAATGAAAGACCCCAATAAAAAGCTTCTAAACTTTAAAGTGAAGTAATATACAGCTTTCGTCCAACTATAGATTGTGACTTCATATCTATTGAAATATGAAGTGTGAAATTATAATGTTGAGAACTAATGTGCTTAAAGTCACAAATACCATGAAACCACTACCATCCATCATAAAAGCATTACGCACCTTCACAAGCAAAATAATATACAGTTTGCATCAAACTATAGATTATTGACTTAATACGTATTAAAAATGGAATTCGTCTTTATAACTAGTGTGCTTAATGTCACAAATTCACGTATTTTGTAAAACCCTACTATTATCCATCATAAAAACATTGCATCTCCAAAAAAGTAATATGCAGCTCTCATCTGCCATAGATTTTTGGCTTAGGGTTATATAAAATATAGAGTGAAATTTTTGTTGAGAACTAGTGTGCTTAATGTCTCATGTTTTATAAAACCCTACAAGTAACCATCATAAAAGCATATTGCACCTTTTCGAGAATAGTGACGCTGATGAAAAAAGTAGTGAAAGCAGAATAAAAACCCATACGCATATTTTGCTTGTATAAATTGTTAGAATTTTGTATCATCTTTGAATATTTGTTCCGTGTTTTGTTTAATTTCATTTGCTTTTTCGGGACCGCCGTGGCATAGTTGGTTCGATTATTCACTAGCAGACTTCGAGTTGTAGACGTCTTAGGTTTGATTCTTGTAACTCTGGATGTCTTACTCTTCTGTGAAGGTAAAACTTTCCTTGTGTGTAAATGCACAAATGCCAAGTCTGGCCAAGCTGTGCCAAACAGAAAACGGACAGGTTGGTTAATTGGGTTATAAGACACAAGGGCCATATTTGGTCATGTTGTGCCAACCACAAGATAGAAAACGGAGAGGTTGGTTAGTTGGGTTATAAGACACAAGGGCCATATTTGGTCATGTGCCAACCACAAGATAGAAACGGAGAGGTTGGTTAGTTGGGTTATAAGACACAAGGGCCATATTTAGTCATGTTGTGCCAACCACAAGATAGAAAACGGACAGGTTGGTTAATTGGGTTATAAGACACAAGGGCTATATTTGGTCATGTGCGAACCATACGATAGAAAGCATCAAGTAATAGACACACATACAAGAAAAGTTTTATTGACACAGGAAACAGAAATACCCACAGAGAGGAATCGAACCTGCGCCGCCTACAACTCACAGGTTGCTATCTATCTCAGTGGATACACCCACTGAACCACGAGGGTAACACTTTGTTACCCAATTCTGCTGTAAAAGTATGAAAATCGACGCGTTTGTGAGTTCTATCTTATTTCATGGTCTCGAGCGCATGCGATTTTGATGTATTATGTAACCGCGTAACAATTTCGACTCAAAGCATTCACATGCTTCTTCTGTCAACCCTATGAACTTCTCAATCGAATTGTCCTCCAAAAACAATCCTCACCCATGGCCGCCGACATCTGAAGCAACTCCGCGTGTAGTTTTTATGGATGTTGAACTCTCAGTCGTGGTCTTGAACTTTGAATCTGTACCGGATGAAATGGTGTGGTGACAGAAATGAAATGGTAACGTATAAGAACAAGATCTTTGGGGTTCACCGCTACAACATTTATTCTAACATCCTACAGTTTGACATGTTCAGCAGCATAGTTACAGATATTTTGGGACAAGGGTTCGGCAGGGCTTAGCGAGCATGTCCTCGCGCTCTCAGTTCTCAAGGGGGTGTGTGTGTGACAAAATCTAGCGTCTTTCAGCTGAAAACCACCTGTCGATGGAATCTTGAGTGTTCTCAAGGGGCTTGATATTTGTGAGATCGTAATGTCAGTGTAACGTCAGATGAAGAGGCTATACTTCAAGGGCCCAGAACTTTATGACCGATGTTATGTCAAATGGAATGCTGTAATAGTACTTCTATGGTTAGTTATGGACAGTTGATCACTTGAAAGAAGTTTTATGATATCCAATTAAGTAATTCTTGAATAAGTCTGCTTTGGGTCGGCTTGGTCAGAGAAGCCGCTTTTAGAGCGTTACTGAATCCAAAAAATATTCATAAACTTTACTGTTTTGGTTGCTCTAAGTAACTTGTAATAGCCGAGGAGTTTCATGTATTCCTGTCTACTTAGTAACTACATCAATCTCCAATAATTACTCTACTTATGCTTGAACCATATAACTATCCTGTTATTTATATCATACTATCCACTGCATGGCTATCACGGCGTTGCCCGTGCCCATGGTGTAAGGTATTAATTTGGTGTAAAATTTTCCGCAGATTTCAAATCCGTTGAAGATATATTCAATTTAAAAATTATTTATCTAAAGAAAATCAAATTTTTAGGTATCAATATAAACTGAAATTTTCCGCAGATTTCAAATCCGTTGAAATTTTTACCCTATATTTAACAGTCTAGGAGATGAAAAAAAAAGTGTGACTATAGTTAAAAGATTTATCGTCTGGCTGGATAAACATTTCTCCGCGCAAAATGAAAGCGGAAACGAAAATGATCGTTCTCCGAAGCGATGAAAAGAACTTGGCACGGTTTCAAGGTCACGTTGATAGAAAAGTCAAGATTGGGGTTATTCTTCTTTCGTCCGGACGAAGAAGCAGGTAGAGGATAAAACTATTAAATTCATTTTAAAATGTTCTAGATTGAATTTTAAAATTTCGCCGCGACACAAAAATTGCAAAAATTTGGATTACCTGTGGGCCAAATCTAATTGCTGTACGTGCCATAGATCGTCAGGATTTTGCGGGCGCGAAACAGACAGACAAACACTTCCTTTTATAATGTTAGAGAAGACTTTCCTTCAATTTGATTCTTTATGGAAGTTTTAGAATAGAACCCAGAAAGTAGTAGTCTTAATGCAATACATAAAATTGTATCAACTTTTAATTCGGGCCTCGAATTTTTACATAGAATTCCCACTTGATTACAGTAGTATCATGTTATCAACAAAATAATAACATGTTTTTATTACCAAGTAATTCAATGTTTTTTAACTTGTAGTCTTGGTGAAAGCTACAAATAAGTACTACATCAGGGATATCTCGTTGTCTTGTGTTAAGCGCAGCATGGCCAAATGTCCGCCTTAAAACCTAAAAACAACAAACCGCAGGACATCTCAAAATCTAGTTACTCCACTAAAATCATACTTTGCATACTTATTCTAGATTCATTACATATAAAAGGACTTATTCTCAAAATCTTAGATTTTTAAAAAGTGTTTTGAACAATATCCTCATATGTACAGCATTGATGTGAGATTTTTAACATTTCTAAATCCACAACTTGCACTATTGCGAACCTGTCATTGAGATTGTCCGTTTTATAGGTGATGGGACCTATATACAATAAGTGCGCTAAGCTTTACTGTATAGTAATTAGTTTTTTAGTCATTTTGCGCACCGCAAAACTACGAAAATAGCACTTGGCCAAAACAAGTTCATATAAAACAAAGAATTTAAACGATAGAAGCTTTAAAGGGATTTTGTTTTTAATATGACATTCATACCATAAAAACTCCCAATTTGAAAAGAATCCAACCGAAAAACACATTTTTTGCAGAACTTGGATACTTTTACCTATTCACCGAAATTTAAGCGTTCCATAAAGGTTTTGCCCTCTTTTCTATCAATTAGTTCTAAAGCAAACTTAGAGCTAAAGTAAGATGATTCTTGTGTGAAACCCAACTATGAATGGTTCAAGATGAACCTGAATCCTCCTAATTGAGCCTTTTATATATGATCTTAATCATTAGTTATAGATCAGGTCACGGGCTATATGAGCTACTATATATCCAACTAAACCAGATCCTATACTTAATTCAATTTTTTTTTTGTCTGCCGAATAACAGAGTTAAATCGCCGCTTGCGTCACAAGGAGTCATCAATTTTAAGAAATCGATACTTTTAAGAAGTTGCATGCGAGTCATCTCGTCTTGCTGCCTTCTCTACCTCTTTAAATTCACTTTTGGTTTTGCAAGTTTTAATTTTCTCACTTTCACACAATCAGATTTAGCGATTCTCCCGTATTTTCCGGGAATTACAGTGCTACAGCTATTTTTTATCATCCAGTCTCCCGTATTGAGCTTCAATTTCTTCCTGATACTTCGTATTCGGGCATAATGTATGGGCATCATAAACCCGAGTAATCTTTCCTCCCTTTCATTTTTGTATACCAATGACATTTCTTTGTCTGTCTTGTGTTTGGCCCTTGCGTCTTAAAATCTAAAACAAACCAACTGTGAAAACCCAGAAGACAACAGCATAAGTTGTCTTCTGGCTCTTCATTACACCGCTAAACATACACAAAATTTGTGACGACTAAATCTCCCGTCGATTCATGGCCCAAAGTTGGTCACCTCACGCTCAGATTTAATAGTTCAGTTTTTAGTCCTCATACTTTTCACATTCTGTAATGATCTTTGCCAATTCCGAAATTCCTTTTTTATACTCTATTGTGACCTACATATTTTGTATAATTTAACTTAATTGATTTATTTTATATTAACCATTCCATGAACAGTTGGAGCGCCGCCTCGCCGTTTAAAAATACACAAAATTCATGGCGACTAAAACTTCCTTAAATTCATAGCGTCTAAATCTTTAAAATTCATAGCCGAAAGTTGGTCACCCACCGCTCAGATATAATCGTTGAGTTTTTCGTCATCATACTTTTCACCTTCTGTAATGGACTTAGATAATTGGATGCAATTACACGCAACTCGTCTATTGAAGTTTCGCGTCTATTCGGTGTTCTGATTAAGTATGCCATAATGGAATTCTGTACTCACAATTCGTCGAGGTCAGTCGTAATGTAATCCTCAAGAGCGTCAATTGAATCCAGGACGGACTCCACTTCTGTTGTGGAAGAGGCGTTCGTTTCGAAAAGATTAAATTAAGCAATTAAAAATAATTGCACAAATTATTTATCAATTTTTCCATTTGGTATATAATCTCCCTACCATTACACACATCTGAACACCAATACATCTTGCAGCTAAAACGTCACTTCATAGAGACCGTGGTTACCCAGTCGTGGATTACCAACTTCGAGTTCAAAACTCGATCCAATCAACAACTCGTGCGTGTGGGGGATGGTACACTTTGAATTTGTCGTGACTTCAAATGTCCTCACGTTGGCATGGCGTGGAAGTTTGGAGAGCAGAGTGCTAGCTTAGGTGTTGACCTCGTCATCTGAACATTATTCAAAATTACGAGGTGTTGTCCTCGGATCCTTACGTTCGGTATTGATCCCGGCCCGTCACCTTCCTCAAGGGCACATCTCCTTTAAGTGTGCACCGACTTCGTGCACCTGAGGTACTCAAGTGATCTTGACTTTTCACATGTGGTTTCTCCTGTCTTTAATATACACGGGGTTCGCGCTCCCTGGATACCCTAGCTATCATTTCCGTTTTCCATCCCACTATCCTATTCCCCAATCCCACTTTTCCTTACATGACATTTTTCACTTGACAATGTATTGTGTCTGGCGCAGATTAGCCAAATATGGCCCTTGCGCCATAAAATCTAAAAACTACAAAGCAACTGTGAAGAGCCAGAAGACAACTGCATAAATTGTCTTGTTATATACAAATAAGCAATATAAGTCCAAATAAAGCCTCAAATACACTCTTCACTTCATTGGCCCTCGGACACATCTTTAGGAGCGTACGGGCATCACAACCTATACTCGGATTGATATTTCCTCCCTTTCATTTTTAAACTCGCCTACTCTTTTGCTTTTTTTTTCCTCCCTCGTGTTTTCTGTCTTGTGATTGTGTGTTTTCTGTCTTGTGATTGTCTGTTGTCTGTCTTGTGATCGTCTGTTGTCTGTCTTGCGATTGTCTGTTGTCTGTCTTGTGATCGTCTGTTGTCTGTCTTGCGATTGTCTGTTGTCTGTATTACGTTTGGCTTTTGTTTGTCTTGTGATTGGCTATTGTCTATCTTGTGATTGTCTGTTGTCTGTCTTGTGATTGATTGTTGTCTGTCTTGTGTTTGGGGCAGCTTCTCGGAGTGATCTTTCCTCCCTTTCATTTTAAAACTCGCCTACTCTTCTGCTTTTTGCTTTTTCTTCCTCCCTCGTCTTTTTTGTTTAATGAGTGGCTGTTGTCTGTCTTGTGGTTGTCTGTTTTGTGATTGTCTGTTGTCTGTTTTGTGATTGTCTGTTGTCTGTCTTGTGACTGTCTGTTGTCTGTCTTGTGATTGTCTGTTGTCTGTCTTGTGTTTGGTGCAACTGCTTGATCTGACATGCCCCTTTGCGCCATAAAGTCTAAAAACCTATCAACTCAACAGTGAAGAGCCAGAAGACAGATGTGTAAGTTGTATTGTTTGAAACAAGTCTCACGGACATAAGAACAACACTAACGCCTCCAATGCACTCTTCATGTTCATTAATCCTTTTGGTGGTTGTCTCGACGAAGTATCTCGTCTCATTTCAAGAAAACTGACCAGATTTTGATCTCGCATCATCATTGAAAAATCGGCAATATCTTGATGAGAGGTATTTGCTAAATTGGTCAGATCTTGATGGACGAGTTATATCGTCAAAACCACTTGCAGGGTTAATTAAATAAACACGAGATAAATGTTTTGGATGTCTACTTGAGACCAAATTGGCTTGAAAGTAATCTATTCACAAAGAAAGCAGGGGTTATCTTTATGAATGGGCTGCATTCGAGCCGTCTTATTTCCACAAATTTCCAATTCTAATTTCCGAAATCAAAATCCCCGCGTCTTTTCTTAGACAGCTTTGGAAACCACGCAGGAGAGTATGATGAACTTTTCATCACCCTTCTCTTGCAGAACTGGTTTAAAGCTCTATATTATTGCATTGACGTCTTTTCCGGTTTTGCAGGAGCACGGCGAAATGTTGTGGGATACCTTTATAAGACGATTCATGGCTGAGTGATTTGCTTCTTTGGCAAAATCTGTCACACGAAATGGTAGAGTTCGGCGGTGTTTCATTTGCGGAGAGGTTTTCGTTCAAGTTGGATTAATATCGCGGCGTTGTGCTCTTGTTGAGATATTTTGCCAACATTAGTCTTGTCGATCTGTCCTGATTGATTGCGGAGGGCACTCGAAAGCTAGAAATGATATTTCTTTGGGTAAGTGTAAAATATCAAGTTTGATCTCTTAATTTAATTCGAATGAGATTTTTATTGCTTTTGACTTTTCTATGTTGATCACCACGGTTTAAGTTGCTAATAAACACTGTTTCTCCTTTACTTCAATGACAAAAACACTCGGAGATATCAATTTTGTATCCATTATAAAATATGCGCCACTCAATTGAATTTTTGGTAGATATCTTGCATTATATTTAATTGTCTGACAATGTACAATTTCAAAAATGCTCACCAATACTAATTTTGTAACTATTGTAAAATTTCCAAAATTGAATTTTGTCAAATCTCTCGTACATTGGTAGGTATTGAAATATAACGATTACAAAAATGTAAGGAGATATCAGTTTTGCAGCCATTGTAAAATATGCGGTGCTCAAATTGAATTTTGACAAATATCTCTTGTTATATTTCAATGGCTACGAATGTACAATTACAAAAATGCTCAAAAATATCAATTTTATAACCATTGAAAAATATGCGATGGTGAGAAATTGAGTTTGGGGGCAGATAATTCTTACAAATTCAATTAGTACACTCCAACAAACGTTTTGTTTTCGTTTCTTTCAGTATACTTGTATTGCCTTTTTGTTACTAGAAATAAAACCTGAATAAATAAAATCCAACTTATTCTTATACAGAGCGCATTATCTATGAGATGGATCGATACTTCTAGCTTTTTCTGATTTATGAATAAAATCTGGTTTTACGTAAATTCTTTTGCGGAATTTTTGACTTTTAAATGAGTTCGAAAATACGACCTCGCAATTTAAAATGTTAAGTGGAAACACTCTAAAGTAGCAATTCAATTTACCGCGAAACAAAAGACAGCTCACCCTAGATTTCGAACAAGAAAGTTTCTTAGTAAAAGATCTTTCCATTTCGTTCTTTCTATAGCCCTGCTTTACTTGATTGGCTCCCGAATAGTTGCCAAGTTCGGAAAATAAAAATGCAATATATGTTGGCAATCTTTCAGAAATTGTAAATGAGTATCTCATGCTCTGGATGAATATAAATTTATATATTGCTTGTTGGCAAGATATGTAGTGCGTACTTCTCATCTTTCTGCGTAGGATGCTAGCGAAAATGTATTCCATAACTTTGAAGTGAAATTCTAGTTTTTCTGGATTCGTCTTCTAGTATATATTTGTTGCTGTTTCTTTTTACATACATTATCATTTAAACATTACATTATCTTCAACCCCTAGACAGCCTGAATCATGAATAGTGCTTGTAGGGCCGATTGAATCTTTGGCAATTGTAAGTGAATAAGAGTTACTTAATCCTCCTGGTGCTTGTCTCACGAGGTTTCTCGTCGTTAGCAAATTCTACCAGATCTTATCTTAATGGACGAGATATCTCGTCTATCAAGTACGAAACTAACTTACCAGGCCTTGATCTCGTTATCATTAAACAATTGGCAATATCTTGATGACGAGATATCTCGTCGTGTATAAAATTCATCAGATGATCTTGATGGACGAGATATCTCGTCGAAGCCACTTGAAGGGTTAATATAAAATTGTGGAAACTTAGGTTCTTTGTTGCATCTTCTCGGCTAAAACTTATGAACTCCTAGTTTAAAATTAAATTTTAAGCTCCATTCGTTATCAGTAGTGTTCGTTATCAGATATTTCGAGTGATATCTTATTTTGTTTTTCTACCTTTTGCTCTTTAAACCATTGTAATGTTAAAGATTTTCTTCAATTTTACTAGAAGAATTTATAACTTTGCTACTAAAATTTGCATGACGAAATTTTCTGAAGTTTTAAATTTCGTTGCAAATCTAAATTTAGTAGCTCAGTAAATACATCTACTGCTTTTACATCTTTTCTCATGAGTCCGTTAATGCCCATTGTCAACCAATTTCATAAGATACGTATTTCTAGTCTTTATACTGAAAGTAATATTTATCTAAATACATGAAGTGTGCATAAAAAACTTAAAAAATTGAAACATAGTGGAAATATTTATAGAAGACAAAGTGAAATGCTTCAAAGTACGGCAATTCTATTTCAATGCGGCAAACAGTTCAGCTTGGACTAATGGCAATAACAGGACGTGAAATTTAGTTACGATTTTCCCAAAACAGATTTTCTATAAGCCACTAATGTAATACTTTCGTAATCCTTTAGAGGTCGATGATCTAGTTCCATTATCATGGGAGGAATAGAGCAATTCAATTAAATAATGAAACCACACACACAAACTTAAAATTCACTATTATAACAACTTATTTTAAGTTAGTTATCAATCTCAATTTACACTATCATACAGCATAATACATTTAGTTACTCTATGATATAATTATTCAGTCTATTTCAAAATAAGTGTAACAATTGCACATTTGATAAGTCTACAAGTGGTTTCGACGAGATATCTCCTCCATCAAGATCTGACTAATTTTGCAAATGACAAGGTATTTCATTCATGAAGATCTAGAATGTTTTTCTAATGTCCAAATATCTAGAAAAGGTAACCTAACAATATCACTCGATCGTCGTTATTTTTATTGGAAACAAATTATTTAATTTAATTTTGTTTTAGGCGAATGTTGACGGTGGTAAGGGTAGTTTACCAGCACATATCACCTTGACTACAAGTAGATATGATAAATGTATTTCCAATTTGTCACTAAGTGTGCCAATGCGACAAACTTGGGTACAATTCTTCAAATATCCCCAATGAAAAATAGGATCAAGTTCATTTCTTCAGCAACACAGACAAGGGCAGACTGTTCTTGGAGCAGTTCACATGATGAACAGACTAGTTTTTTTGTCGGTCTACAATAATTTTTGCTACCCGAAGAAAAATTCAACCCAAGCAGATGTTAGAGGCCTGGACCTCTATTGTCTATTGGGTGATATTAACTTTTCAATAAGATATCTCGTGCATCAAGATCTGAACAATTTTTTAAATAACGAGATGTCTCGTCATCAAAATATTGCTTTTTTTTTCTGATAACGATATCAAGATCTGGTCAGTTTTGCTAATGACGAGTTATATTATGGAGACAACCTACAGGAATGTTAAATAAAACCTCGTATTCATACTACCAAAGTGTGTATCCATAATTTAGAGATTTAACTCGACTTCCTGTTATAGTGCGAGTATATCGCGTTTATCACTAAATCTCGCTGTGAAAATTTGGAAGCGTTCCCGAAAATTATCTATTCAACGCGATGAATCTGCGTTTCGGTAATTTAATACTCCTAAATGTGAAAACTCACCTGCCGTGTCCAACTATTGTGTGCCGGGTTTATTCTGAAATAAAGGTAGAAAGGTCAAAGGAGAATTTATATTCAAGCCTGTTTCCTAATGCTTTTGTGGATTACATAAAACTAGCAGTTCCTGCAAGCTAAGCAAAAGTATCTTAATTGTTTATATCTTTTGGAAATAGGATTTACCCTGACTGTCAACGTAACAGCATGGTTAGTCCTGACCATAGAGTTATTATTGAAACCTTTTTATACAGATTCCAATAACAGCAGTCTTTCTAGCGGAGCTGTCAGCTTTGAAAAAAAAGCACTGGAATGGTGTATTCCAGGCACCTGAACAGTACAGGGAAAATCTTTCATATTTTCTCAGACAGTTTCTCCGCTTTTTAAGCTCTAAAAGACCCGAACAATTCCAACCCAATAGTGCATATAATAAGGACTACTAGAAGGTAGCTGGATGACGGAATTTGTCTGCACTAAATTAAATCAAACGTTGGTTACCAAGAGTAAGGTCGTGCACTTGAAGGTGCAGAGATCGAGAAGGCTCAACAAGAGTCCTCACCAACGTTGCTTTTAAGATGTAGGAAATAACTCACATATATGTGCAACATCTGAGGAAGATCGTTTCACACGCCAATTTTTCCCAACTCCAGATCTCAAAATGCATCTGAATCCCTTTGCAAACCAAGCTACTCACTATCCCCGGAAGTTTGCTGGAATACATCTTCCGTATGGGATACCCGACGTCGGGCATCAGTTTATGTGAAGTAGATGATTATCTTCACGAAATAAATGCTAGACTGCAAGCTCATGGCGATCTTCCTAGTACTTATATTCATAAGAGATCAACCTAGTGATATTAAAGTATCAGCCTGTTTGTCCGAGTGATAAGCTGCTTGGGTAAATTTAGTGGCAAACATCTCCTAGTCCTCCCCATATGGTTAGAAAAATTGATTCAGGCATCCGAGCTACGATAAGACGTACTTACGTAAGTCAAATCTGGTATTCACTGAAATAAGACAGATGACTATATAGTAATTTCACCTACGCCCGAGCTAGGTTATAAATGGTAGGACGAATAAATATTAAGCTCTATCCGTCTCCCGATTCAAAGCACACAAGGTCTACGTAGGGTTGATCTGTAGGGCACCCCCATGTGTCTCATGAACACGTGGAAAAAATCTTGACACCATACGGGCAGTGAGCGATGTCCAAAGTTCTGGCACTCTGAAAAACAACTGTACGAATACATCGAAACCTGCCAGAATTCCTTGTAGCCTACCATATGTCTGTAGTGACATCCGTAGTGACTTCAGTGACATCCGTAGTGACGAAACTAAGAAGTCCTGACCACGTACTATAGTGTTTCGGGTGCGACCTAAAAATTCTTTTGGACATTTTTCACTAGAGGACATAGAACTATTCTAATTTTGGTGCCAGATACAAGAAAAAATACCTCATTTAAATTCAATTATGATGAATATAATGATCTAAATGAACATTTCATTTTCCCCAATAAAATAAAGGTAATCACATAAAGCAGCATTTCGTTCTCTTATTGGTGATAGTTCAAATTTCCAACTAGCTGAATAACCCGACGTTGCTCGGATTTCAAATATGATGACGACAGCTAAAATATGACCGCGACATTTCCCTGTGTTAACTCAAATACACAAACCCTGTAGAACGTGTTTCCTTGTCCATGACCATTTATTGCAGGAAAACAAACTTTAAATTTTAATATTGAGGCTTCGAGGGTCACTTTTTAGGCTTACCCGTGTGCCAATTTTCATAGCTGCAGATTGGTCTTAAGACAGGAAAGAAGTAGCCTATGTTTTTTCCGCATTCTTAAGTATAAGTGTGCCAAATTTTTTGTGGATTGGTCAAACGGTGTAGATTTCTATAGAATTTCAATAGAGAACGGATACTGTCTGGCCCGATAACTGCTCCCGACACCAAGTATAAGCAATGGCGATCGCTAAACAGGGCGCGATCATTTTAAAGAGGTGGGACTCTCGGTGGTGACTTAATTTTATTTTGCTTTTCTAGGAATATTTGGAGGGAAGAGGAAATTTTTCGTACAAATCTCGGCAAATAAAAATCTTATTTTCCATCTGTTCCAATCAAATGCGAGTATGTTACAAACTTAAATACGGTTCTTCAAGCATCTTGTATGAAAATTAGGATATGGTCCATTTCTACTGAAGCAGACGGGCAGACTTGTGTCTGGAGCAGCTCTGATAGACGGACAGTAAATGATATCTTTGGATGACCAACTCAACTCGAAGCTTTTTAATTAAGGATTTGTAGAAATTCCAATACCTCGTTTGTTAAGAATCACAATGTAATTCACGCTATCTATGAGTTTTTCTGTTTATAATTTAAAGAAACACAATAATAACAAGTCTTGCATTTCACACCAGAACTGCTTCAATAAATAATCTAAAAAGTTCTTAATTTTATTCCCCCCTAAAAGTCCCCATTTTTCGTCCAGTGATAATTTACGACGCAAGTCTGTTCGTTTGTATGCATAGGATTTCATGAATACCAATTGCTCAACGCAATGCTTAAACAAACAAAAAATCAAGTAAAACCGTTTTGTTTCACAAAACCAAATATTTCCTCGTCACGTAGCGTCTTCTGTGTTTCGGTCGAACCGATTTCCACCTGACTCCAATTCTACAAGCAGTCGCGGGTTCTCCTTTACTTATTAGACATAACAAATCGAAGCGTTTGACAATTGTTCGTGACAAAAATTTTCATCCCCGCATAAGTGTCTACAAGTCGCCTGCCTTTGTAAAAGTGGAACAATCCATCGCCTTGAATGTAGGTCGAGCTATTTTACGAGATGACAATTTTTTTGTTCTCTCCAGAGCTGTCTTTTCCGCCTCAAGATACAGTAATTGAAACGCTTTGGAATGATATCTTTTTTAAAAGCAAAGCGTAAGAGTTTCTTCAGTTCAAAAGTAGCTTCCTCTCCCCCTCGTCCAGGAACTTAATTCTGTGTTACATTTACACTAGCTCCATTCACATTCCTGCTCAAACAACGCCGGCGCCAGAAAAACTAAAACTGGCACATTTTGGATTGTATGTATGAGCCTTTTTTTTTGCTGCCAAAGTTTTCTCTTTTCCCTCGTATTTGCTCGGGCCTTTGTTAGTTTGGCTTCGGATTTCAAGATATACTTAAAGGGAGTTGGATCCCAAAATTTTCAAACAGATCGGTTGTGAGATTTTTAAGTCTGTAAATTTTGGAGTTTGCTTCGTGCTTTTCGTCTAGTCTCTTCATTTTTGTGTAAAAACTAGACTCACACGCGCGCGCGCGCGCGCGCGTTTTGCATTGTGTGTATGAGTCTTTCTTTTTTTTTTGCTGCCAAACTCTCTTCTCTTCCACCCCGTAATTGCTTGGGTCTTTGTTTGTGTCATGTTACCAGATGTACTACTTTAGGGAAGAAAGGTCCAAAAATTTTCAGATTGGTTTTTGGAATAAAAAAAAATTGGATAGTCTTTGATGTTCTTCGTTTCTTTTCTAAATTGTAACTAAAAACTAAACTGCCCATTTTAATTTTTGTGTTTAGATTTTGCTGCCAAAGTTTTCAAATTTTCCCCGTATTTGCTTGCGTCTTTGTTAGTTTGTTTCAGATTTCCAGGTGTAATTAAGGAGATGGTTATAATTTTTGTAGAAGAAATATTTAGAAAATGCTTTTTAAAATTTCCAAAATATCGATTTTGAGGTTTATAAAGATTTGTATAATCTGCTATTTCAATGATACTACATTTTGCTTTCAATTCCTGTTAGAAGGTTTTAAAAATATGAATAAAACTTATAGTAGACTTAATAAACTCAATTTTTGAACTTTAAACTAAGTTCTCTCAAAATGAACCTTCCCTTGGATGCATTTCTCCTTTCAGCTTTTCTATATGCTAATATGTCTATTACTTGACGCTGTCTTTCTTGTGCATGACGCAGCTTGTTCAAGCATGGCCCTTACGTCATAAAACCCAACCAACAAAATTGAACATTTTCTATCTTTGAAGTGCTTTTTCTCAACATTTAATCGAGTAGAGCTTCCCTAACACGTTTCTTCCAGCATCATAAATTATACTGAAACGACCGTTTTGTTTCGAGAGACTTTTTCTGTCAAGTGAAATTAAAGCCGCAGTAGCTCAGTGGGTTTGAATTCTAACGATCAAACTGAAAATAACCCTAAGGTATTAAAGAACTTACGCAACATAACTGTCATGTTCAATGAGATCTGTACAAACTATGGCAAGCAGTTGGGTGTTGAACCTTCCAACTCCACTTAAATTATCTTTGGAATAATATCAAAATCCCTTCGAGGACGTTGTAAATGGGGTAAGCTCTGGTGCATTCTTGCGATCAAAGTGAAAATAACCCTACGATGTTAAAGAACTTACGCTGCATTGACTTTCATGGTCCACGAGAAGATATGTTCATCAAATCCAGATGACTTTTATAATCCGATTGTGAAAAATTGTCATTCGCTTGACGACACATGACATTGGTATTACATGTAGTTAAGGAAAATGTTCTGAGAAATGGAAGGGGCAACCATGTGAAAGAGTATCTTTTGTGCAGTTGAAAATGGAAAGTAAGGAAAATAATCCGTTAAGAGAGCAGTGAAAATAAAAGTTTGATTCTGAAACATTCCTTGTTGATTGTCAAAGCCTTTACCATCATTTAAAAGTGAGGACTTGTTTCTTTTAAATACAAAAAATAAATTCTAAATTGTTGGCATTCATTTATTCCATTGAGATTTTCAATGGAATGTGTGATGATGCTCCACTATTTCTTAGCATGAGTTCCATCGATTTGTATACTTGAAACCATTTACCACTCTTGGTTATTTATTCTTCATTCCCTTATATTCCTTTGAACTTCTATCTGTTATTTGGTCGAGGCTGAGAGAGGCCCAATTGGAAGAACATCCGGAAGATTGCGAGTTCGAAACTAGGTCCAACCAAAGACCGTCGTGTACACATGGGCTGGTGTATGTTACATTTGTCGTGGTCTCAAATGTCTCCACGTTGACGTGGTGCGAAGTTTGGAGAGTGGGTTGCCAGTTCAGTTGTTCTCGTCATCTGTCCGTGGTTCAAAATGACGAGGCGCTTGTCTTAGGGTATTTCCTTTAGGGATTGATCCCGGACCGTCGTCAGTAGCCCGTTGTGTTGCGCCGGTACGACGTTAATTAAAAAATACCGAAATTACCCAGATTATCGCCAATAGTCAGTTGTGTTGCTTCAGAGCGACGTTAATTAACTACCTATATACTATATATACTGTCTAAATTTTATATCAAAATGAAGAAATGTGCTCATGGAGCTTTTTTACGTTTCCAAAACTTTAGCTTTCAATTTATCGATGCCAGAAATCCCAATCACATACATTCACCAATGGGATCGCCACACGCTAGCAAACAGCGAATTGTAAGCGACATGGGTTCGATTCCTCACTGTTTGTATTTCTCTCTTGTGTGAGTGAAACTTTCTTTATGTGTATGTCCATTTGCTTGACGTTGAATAAATTTGACATTTTTTGAGCCGTAAAAAACCCCAACCAACCTAATCATTCGCATAAACTAGGATTTGCGAATTCGCTAAACATTTAAATTCATATACCTTGGTTTTAAAATACATGGTTAGAGACGTTTTTAGCGTTTTACATGACATTGATTACATCCACCCTATTTTATATTGCATACTATATTTCATTTTTTCTGACCTTCATTTGGTTTTATTATTGGATTACATTTGTTGAGCATCTATATTTGAATCTCTTATGCAAGATACTTTTTCAGACTTGAATTTACGCATAAAGGGATTGTTTTAATCTTTTTGAATAATGTTTCCAAGAAGTTGCTTTTGATTTAATGTCTTTAGTTTGGCACACAATATGACCCTAGAGGACTCTGTGCATGGAAGTATAACCAATTTATCCAAACTAGGTTTGGCTTAAACGATACGCATATCACCTTTAATTGGAAAAGGACTAGGTTTGAAGAACGCATTTTTCTTTCATATCCATCCCTATTTATACTATCATCAAATTAGTTACATATTTTGACTCATTTATTGCTTTTTTACTGAGTTATTCCTCCGATCACTTATTACTTAAGTATCCAATTTTACGATGACTCACCTCAGCCTGAATTGCTTCTGTGAATATCTTTTGATTTATTAACATGTCAGATAAATGTTTCATGAGTAATTTATAGATTACTATTGGGCAAAGATCCAGTCGATAATTTCAACTTCGTGCAGAGAAATAAAATATCATGCGAATAAAATTATTTTTGTAAGATTAGGATTTTGAAAAGTGTTCTTATTGATATCTTTTGTGCATATAAGCTGAAGGATTACTTTGCGCCGCAAACAATGCATTTATTTTCAAGCTTTGAAATCTGTTATCAAATTCATTTACTACTCTCTTGTTAAACGATGGGAAGCGATATATTTTTGTGAATCGAGAATATTATACCTATTTTTGTCAGATCGGCAAAGATTTATGTATTTTGGTATGCCGCAGAATTTTAGACATTAGTTTATGTGTCATGGACGGAAAAGTTTGAAAATCCTTGGTTTAGAGGCATATAAAGTTCGAATATTTCAGTGTGACGATTCTCTAAACTGGCGTTTCCCCAAATGACATGAAATATTTTGTCCCTATGAGAATAAAATAGTACAAGTTTATACAACAAACACTGGAGGAAAGAAGGCATTTCCAAGATTGATCCTTGGCAGCATTGACAAATCTTTTAGGCTCTGTTTCAACAATTCTTTTATCCAAAGTTTCGAAGTGTGAAAAGACAGGTTTTAAGGGCTTTTGGGTGATCTTGGTTCCATTTTCGACGAGATAGTTTTCGGTGCAATCATTTCCAGTGCAAACTTGTTCTACTGTAATATTGTTGGCTCTGCTGACCTTATTTGATGTAATAGAAAATCCATGACGACTTAGCACTTATACACGTGTACTGAAGTTAATTTTAGTAATATGGTACAGAAGTATATTGGGAAGCTGAATTTCGAATGACGTACAGTCAAGTGCCTGGGATTTGTTTAATTCGTTCGACGAACACAAATGAAAGAAATATACATATTTATATGATTCCTACAGTAAGACAACGTTTTAACATATCAAGGCATAAAACATGTCAGCATGAATTATTACCAGCATTTAATGAAATCTTTTGAAGTCGACGTGAAATATATTAAAATCGTATTGTTCTAATTAATCGTAGTTCCTTTATTCAAAGTTAAAATTCATTTTCATCGTCCATGCCACGTTTGCCTAATGGAATTGCAATCTCTAATGAATCCACTCCGCTAATAAAAATATACTATTCCTTATTATTTCACTGGGGATATTTGAATGATGATCGTAATATAGCAGGATAAAAGGGCTTCTATATATTGGAGTAATTTATCGAATTAAATTAGTCAGCATTCAAGTGCATTTACGTGTTCAGTATGCAAATAAGTGTGACTTGACGTAATTACCTTTGCGTTTTGCCGAGTCTGCTGTCAGTTATGTTGAAATGCATCTGCTATGTTAGATGAGCTACTGGAAGTTGCAGGATTGAAACAATCTTAATAGTTTTTACTAAATAAATATGTTAACAATATATATATATATATAATGCTATACAGATTCTTAAATACACTCAGCAAAACGGTTTTAAATTGGGAGGTATTTTTAAACACGTATAGTCGCAATTATTAAAGATTTGGGACACGTTTATGTAATAAAATGACACATCTTAAGCTTAGTTAAAGGATTTCATTTCAGATATATATACTGTAATTAGACATTGTGAATGGTTTTGCTCTTAATGTCTATATCTGTGGACTGATCCCGAACCGCCACCAATAGTCCGTTGTATTACCAGGGCGACGTTGATTAAAATACCTACCTGAATATCTATATTCAAAAATCGTGTAGTGGCTACACAATTCTAGGATAACATTTTAACTCGATTACTTTAGTCCTGGTGATAGCTGTTTTTCTCCACCGAAATAACTATCGACCCTTTTTGATCGCCAGTTTAACAAAAGTTTCATATCTTCGTTTCTTTATTCTTCAAGTCGGTTGGGTTTTATGGCGTAAAGCCATATTTAGCCAAGCTGTACCAAACACAAGACAGACGATGTCGAACAACTAGGAACGTGTATGTTTACATTACGATAAAATTAAATTTGCACTTTGTTGGTAGCTTTTGGATCCTAAGCATAGAAATTCCACCTTTTGAAGCGTATTATTGAAGATCAAATGATAAGATGCATAAATCTTCAACTATTCATCATTTTGTAAATAAACTTTTAAAAGAAATACATAAGTTCGAAACAAGTTTAAATCGTTCTATGTAAGACCGTTTATATTAATATCGTTAAATACCTATTCATAAAAACAGCTTTTGTGGTTTTTATTTTTTATTTTTCTGTCTAGGGATGCTGAACATCATAGCTTCGTAAATTGTTCCTTGATCATAAAGTTTTTTTCAAATAAAACAAGGGGAAAATGTATGCAATCTTTATCCCATTAACTTTGTTTTCCCTTGAGGATGCCTGCTATTTGAAATTCAATATTACCTCTTATTGGTTTCATTAATACAAGTAATGATCGAATGCATTAAATTTATGTTTTCGTTCCCCACTTTGAAACGCGTCTGAATTCATTGATGAATCACAAAAGAAAGTTGAATCGGTTACACATCATTTAAACTATTTCCCCATCTTATTTCCTTCATTATCTTCTCGCTCTATTTCTGTCTTTCGTATCCTGAGTCCAATCGGAATATCTAAACACTTTCTTCCGCCTCTCATAAGACGAACAAAAAACAAAGTCGTGTTTTCATCTGGAAGTATTCATTATTCGTATAAATGCGGTGTCAGATTTCTTGTTCTGCTTTCACTTCATAAACCAATTCATATTTGAGGCTAGAGTGAGTTTTTCTATTCCTACTTAGCTTCTAGCTCACATCATTTATTTGTACTCCATCCCCTTTTAAGGTTCATTTATACCTTGAAATATTTTTTTTTTTTGAATTTTGGCTTTAAGAATTCAGTTTGTTTTTACTATGGGTCATTGGTCACTACGCTTAAAATAACTTTTATTGTTAATTATTTTTATGATGACGAGATTACACTCAGGTCAGTTTTCTTCTAATGACGAGATACTTTGTCCTTCAAGGTCTGGTCAATTTTGGCCTATTCGAATAAATGAAGAGATACCAACCACAACGAGTAGACATTTTCTTGTTTTATCTTCCATACTATAATATCATACGTTGACTGTTATAACCACTTTTATAAAGCTTTCATATCTACTGCCTTTATTATTTTATCTTGCGCTACTGGCAGCTAGTGATGCGACATCGACAGCAAAACATCGATGTTTTGAAACTTCGATGTTCAAAATTAAAACATCGATGTTGATAATACATCGCCCCCAAACCATCGATGTTTTTAAAACTCAGTGTATTTAAACTTTTATCCCCATTTCTTAAAACTGGTTTAGCAACTATTGATACGACATCGACAGCAAAACATCGATGTTTTTTTAAAACATCAATGTTTTGAAGACATCGATGTCGCATCCCTACTTTTCAGACCCTTCCCCCTTGACCACTTTGGTCTAAAAGTATGTTCAATTTGCTGATTATAAAAATTATGCTACTTGGTTATTTTTAAAATTTTTACAACCGTACTTTTTTCATTTAAAAATAAAACATCGACTCCAATACATCGATGTTAAAAACATCGATGTCGCATCCTTACTGGCAGCTAGTCCATTTTAGAATCTTGCGCCCCAGAACACAAACATTCGATGCAATCCACCCTGGATATAAAGATATTCGTTATAATATATAAAAACCACGTGCTTTATGGACTTAATTTATTTTTTTAAATCCATACAAGTGGGACACTGTACATACAAGTGGAAGATCAGCATTTCTTTCAGTACTAACCAACTATTTTCGAAACCTTCCGATTATTTTGTTACATGACGCATCGGTTTATTTCCTAGTTTTGCACTAGATCTAGGTCCTTTCTCTTTGTTTTTCCTCTGTGAATTGCCTGACCTCATTTCATTGTGACGATTCGGAAGCTGTAAAGACATTTCGCACCTGGAATTTTGCTGAATAATTAACCCTTTTCCATCGGTGAATATATTGGTGCTTACTAGTGGTGGAAAATGCTGTCTTCTGGTAGAAGTATAAGGAGAGACTCTTCAGTGAGTGACAAGAAAATAAAACAGCACGAGTAAGCTTTGTAAAATTGCAATAGGGGGGGATACTCAAGCTATCTTTTTCTGCTTTCATCTCACTACTTTCTCTGAACGTATTTCTCTCTTCATGTGTTAGTTAAGCTTACCTTGTGGTGTGATATAACTTCTAATTCGCATTGATTCGCACGGTTCTTAAATGAATTTCAAAAGGTTCTCTTACCTGTCAGAAGGGACAGACAATCTAGACTTTATCCTTTATTTGACCACCAAAGACATCATCGCAAACAACGTAAAAGACAACAACAGAATATTAATCATGGCGTCACGTCGTTCACAAAAGCAGTTCTGATTAGAGCTTCAACATCTATCACACGTCAGAGTGCACGTAGCACTCTCTGGTCAGTATTTGAGTTTGAACATGGTGTATACCGATTT
Organism: Metellina segmentata; assembly: GCA_947359465.1. Lineage (NCBI taxonomy): Eukaryota > Metazoa > Arthropoda > Arachnida > Araneae > Tetragnathidae > Metellina > Metellina segmentata. Next base: position 37,630,587 of record OX375884.1, read on the forward strand.
ATTTGACAATGGCCAAATGTGAACTTGCGACTTAGAAACCCAACCAACCACCCTTCCCATTAAAAGCCGAAAATTATCTCGCGTGATTTAATTTTTCTTTGCAGACGAATATTTTTTCATTTGAAACTTTGGAACGTTGAAAGCAATTAATTTACCTTCGGTTTATTGGCCCTTTCGATAACTATTCAGATAAATCAAAAGGATCGTGATAGTTCGAAACTAGGTCCAACCAAAGACAGTCTTTGGTTGGACCTAACGTGCACCAGTTAACGTGCACGTTAACTGGTGCACGTTAAATTTGTTATGATCTCAGATGTCCTCGAAGTTTTCAGAGTGAGGTGCCAGCCTCGTTATCTTCTTCTGAATGGAAACAATCCCCTCCGTACCGAGTTACCGAAAACCCACAGCGGATTAGCAGGGAAGGTCTCTAATGAAAGAAAGAAGACCCGGGCATGTGGGAGGAGTGCTAGGTGCGCCAGGTTATCCGAGACGTGTTCAGAGTCCCCCAACAGCCTGCACAACCCCTGCCCAAAGCAAAAGGTGTCCGTCCCAGCTCATAGTTTTCATTCAACACGAGGCCACCGCGCTCACACTCTGAATTCATCATGCTTGCCTCAAGAGAGAAGCCATCAGACTCATTGGCGTTCATCGCGGTGGCGACCCCACATCGTGAGTCGAGCTGGATTGTTCTCATCACTGACTGCAGCCTCGTCATCTGACCGTGGTTCAAAACTACGTAGCGTTGTCCTGGAATCTTTCCCTTACGATTGATCCCGAACCATCGCCAATAGCCCGTTGTGTTTCTCAGAGCAGTGTTAATGTGTTACCATTACCATGCAAATCAAAATTACTTTAATAAATAAAAAATTTCCAGATAAAAACAGGTGGCGGAAAACTGCAATCAAAACTGTCAGTTCATATTGCGAGGAGTTCGAAAAACACTGGGTTAGTCTACAACCATTCTCAATCGGAAAAAGAAGAAAGAATATCTCTGTCTAAAACACTTACAACAACTGAAACGCCCAGAGCAGCTTTTACGCTTATATGGGGAAAGACGACGTTTTCAAAAAAATTTATCTGTTTGAGTAGAACTGATTCAATTAGTGTATTATGGCTCTTAATTAACATGCGATAAAAAACGTCTCTCCGAGAGTTTTTCTCATCCTGCTTCCGACAATTGCTACATGGCGATAAGCTAAGAACGAGAACTGGAAGTAATTTATAGGACTACATATTGATTAACTGAAGAGTTTCGTAAACTCGAGTTTCCCGGGACAGTTGTTCATTAAATGCAATATAAGAAATTTTTACCGTCTATCTCTGGAAAAGAGCGTATGAAAGCTTAGACGGCACTTGTTTTTTCTTTAGCTAAACGCGAGAATTATAATTGAAAATGCAATTTTTCTTTGTTTGCTCGAAAAACATTGGGTTATTTCATAACCATTCACACCGAAGAAAAGCAAATAAGAATTTCTCGAACTAAAACAACTTAAGCGACGGAACCGCCTTCCAAGTAGGGATGCGACATCGATGTCGATGTTTTCAAAACATCGATGTTTTTGAAAAAACATCGATGTATTTAACATCGATGGATTTGGATCGATGTTTTTGTAACATCGATGTTTATGCTTGTCGGTGTTTTATTTTTAAATGAAGAAAGTACCGTTATAAAAATTTAAAAAATAACCAAGTAGCATAATTTTCATAATCAGCGAATTGAACATACTTTAAGATCAAAGTGACCAAAGGTGAAGGGTCTGAAAAGTAGGGATACGACATCGATGTCGATGTTTTCAAAACATTGATGTTTTATAAAAAACATCGATGTATTGGAGCTGATGTCACATCACTAGTTGCTAAACCAGTTATAAGAAATGGGGTAAAACGTTTAAAGGTACTGAATTTTAAAAACATCGAAAGTTCGGAGGCGATGCATTATTAACATCGATGTTTTAAATTTGAACATCGATGTTTTGCTGTCGATGTAGCATCACTAGGTGCTAAACCAGTTTTAAGAAATGGGGGGAAAAGTTTGAATTCACTGAATTTTAAAAACATTGATAGTTTGGGTGCGATGCATTATCAACATCGATGTTTTGCTGTCGATGTTGCATCCTTAGTTACTGAATCAGTTTTAAGAAATGGGGAAAAAGTTAAAATACTCTGAATTTTAAAAACATCGATGTTTTTGGAACGATGTTTTATCAACATCGATGTTTTAATTTTGAACATCGATGTTTCAAAACATCGATGTTTTACGGTCGATGTTGCATCCTTACTTCCAAGACCAAACCACCGTGAGGAATTCTTATTCGTACGTGGAAAGTGGCCTTTTTTTAAAAATTATCTATTTGAGTAGAATTGATTCAATTAGTGCATTTTGATGGCTCTTAATCAAAGTGGTAATAAAAGCGGTTCTGAGAATTTTCTTATCCTGCTTCCGAAAATCGCACCGTGGCGACAAGCTAAGAACCAGAATTCGAAGTACTTTATAGGACTACATACTGATAAACTGGAAGAGTTTCGTAATGCTTTTGAGTTTCCCGGAATAGTAGTTCATTAAATGCATCGTAAGAAGTTTTAACGTTTATCATTGGAAGTGGGCGAATAAAAGGTTAGACGCCATTCTTTTTTTAATTAAGTGCGAGAATTTTTATTTGAAGAAAAAGTGTGGAATTGAAGTGCCCGTTCCTTGAATGACTCCTGTCGAAAAGAAAATAGTATAAGTAAATATGTCAAGCACTCATTTACTTTCAATTACCAGTATATCGGTGTTTCACTCAACTTTACTTTGAGAGTACTTGCTTTTCCTCTTCGTTTATTATAATATAATTTATTAAAGCTTTTAGAAAGTTGCTACTTAATAGAGACGCACTAGTGATTACATTCGAGGAATGGGATGATTCTTGCTCTCTTAAAAGCTGATTTAAGGTTTTGAATTAAAAAAAAACTGAGAGAAATATCCGATTTTTATTTTGTCTGTGCTATCTGTTAAATTTTTTTGTACTCTTTCGAAGATTTATACTATTAAATTTGTAACACTCTCCTCTAATAAATAAGTAGTATTCCGCCATATTATCGCGAAAAAGTTGGTCATTAAATCAATATGTCGGAAATATCTTGATGACGAGATATATCGTCGTTAGCATCTTGATAGACGAAATATCTCGTCGAAACCACTTGGAGGAATCACTAAAGCAACATCTTTAACATTTGCGTAATATTCAACAATCCGAACCTTTTTCAAATTTACATTTTTTATACTTTTGAAAGTTATTTAAATCGCAAAAGTGACAAGTCGCACTGTGAGATCGCAACCGGCTGAAATGCGCATGCGTTAAACTATGTTTTTATATAAAGACTGGATACGATTGCATGTTGTCACTTGTTTGTTTAGTGTGCAGTTATCCTTTCAGATACCGACGATGTAAGAGGACCAATAAAGATCCCAATGTTCATATTGTTTTTGTATCTCTGTCTAGGATTAATAAAAAGAAAATGTAACCAACCCAATTTTGAAAATTTTCAAAAATGGATTGACCTGCAATTTATATCAGGTTCCTTCTACCGAATACCACAAAATTTGAAGTCCTTTAACTCGTATATTAGTATTCGTTTGTAGAGCATAGTTTGCTGATGTAGTCTATAAAGTCTGGTTTTAGCAACTTTCAATACTTTTTTTTATAACAGCTTTCATTTAGTTTATATTGAAGCCTTCGTGGGCCCCTTGCTCTAGAAACTTGCGAATTGTAAGCGGTGAAGGTTAGAGTCTTATAACTTAACCCGGTTGTATTTCTCTCTTCTGTGTTTGTAAGCGTTTCTTCGTGTTGGTTTGTCAATGACTTGTTTTGTCTGTCTTGTGTTTGGCTCAGCTGTGGCAAATAGTGTCCATTACACCATAAATCTCAACCAACTTTATTTTTACCTTTTATCACCTACTATACCTATACCTTATTCTATCTATACCTTACCTCTTCTATCAAGCCCTCCATTGTACAGTCATGAACCCTCAAAGTGGCTTCGACGAGAGATCTCGTCCATTAAGATTAGACCCATTTTGCTAATGACGAGATATCTCGCCATCAAGAGATTGCCGATTTTCTTATGACGAGATCAACATCTGGTTTCTAAAGATTCTGATCAGTCTACTAATGATGAGACATCTCGTCTAGCACGATGTGGTCACTTTTTCCAATTACGAGATACCTCGTGGAAACAACCACCAGTACCAGGAGGGTTAACCTCAGAACAATTGTTCATCATAAACTAAAAGTAAAATCTTAACCCACTTGTTCTCGAAATGACAGTTCGATCGCTGAAGCTTTACAGAATACGATTTATCATATTGGAGCCCAATCGTTGGACTAACCTTTTCCCGTAACGAAAAGACCTGGGAGGGATTTTCAAACTTCGCAAACGCTACTTTCCGTGTCGAAACGATGGACGAGGTATCACAAATATGTAATTCGATTGGCCGAACATCGTAAATTGTGTGGGGTAGTAAAGTTTCCTTCGAAGAAATTAGCTTGAATAAAATGGGAGGGCAGAATCTTGATTCATATTTATGTTCCTACAAGAATTAACATTCCCCAAGATTAGATCGAGCACATTCTCAATTTTATTCCATACAAATCAACCCCAGTCGGAAATTCTCTGATAGATTGAATCCATTTTCTAGGAATGGATTACCAGTTATGGCGCTTGAAGAGGATCACTGGCTTATTTTAACCTTAAAGATTTATGTTCGCTTTTGCATCTGACTAAAGTTTGAAAAGGAATAGATGTATAATTGTGATTAAATAGTGGAAAATTCAAGCCTCTTAATACTAACAAAAAATTAATCGTTTGTTGAAAAAATCATATTTTCGGAAAAAATTATTTTTCCCCATTGTTATGAATCTTATTTAGATTTATATTAGATTATTTATATAAAAAAATAATATATATATATATATATATATAAATATATATACATATACATATATATATACATATATATATACATATATATATACATATATATATATACATATATATATACATATATATATATATATATACACACATACACATACACATACACATATGTATATACATATACATATGTATATATATATACATATGTATATATATATACATATGTATGTGTGCGTGTGTGACAATTTATTACCTAGATAACTGAAGACATTACAGGATGGTTTGAAACTACTTGACTAAACTTTAAAGGGTGGTAAAGTCCTTCAAACTAACCATTGTTTGTCAAAAAATGTATGTCCGCAATTGTTGCGCGTGGGTGCTAGAGGGTGTCTGATGCGTTTACAAATAATTTTTTTTAACTTTGTCATTCGCGCAGCGCGAATTTCCCCCATGATGGAGAATTACACGAATTCCGAGATGGCTGATAAGCATCTAACGTATGGGGCTTCCAATGGAAACGGAAGCGCTGCTCAAATATTGTACCGTGAACGTTTCCCCAATAGTCGAGTGCTGAAGCGTCAAACTTTTGAGCGTTTGCACCACCAGCTGTGTGAAACAGGAACGTTTCATGGAGTAGGCATGATGCGGGTCAGCCAAGAAGTTGAAGCACTCCAGGAATAGAAGATGGCACGCATTATTCACTAAATTAACAGAATTCTGGAATCCATCTTGAATCCGAACTCGTTACCATCGTTGAATCATCGTATTTAAAATGCGATTAACATTTAAGCTTTTAATAGTGATTATAAAAATTATATATTTTAAAGCATTGTTTTCGTTCTCTAAATAGCGTTAATTTAGTCGTATTTTTTTTTCGAAAAATGTCACGACAAACATGAATCTCTTCACTTGCGTTTGGCGCAGCTTGACCAAATAGGCCAACCAACCAACTCGGAGTGCCATTTCAAAACAACTAGCAAGAAACTTAACCCATTGGCATCATTTAGTCAAGTTCGCGTCCAAGAGCAAGACCGCCCTTGGGCATAGGTTTGGCCTTAAAACTTTGGCACATGTAGCTCACTGAACTGTCCTTTGTACTTTTCAGAATTCAGTTGTTCGTATTTTATCGGGAAAGCTGTACGTTCTACCGAAAATTGATCCAAACTCTGATTAAATATCGGCAACAGAAACAAAGTATGCAAAGATAAGATTAAATTAGTGAATATTGTACCTCCGACTCCTCATTAAAAATAACAAGGTCGACAACGAATTTCGTTCGAGGTCTACGCGAATTAATGAAATAGATACTTGGGGATTTGAATCTAAACAACGCACAACATATACATTTATCTCAAGTAATCAAGGGAACCTTTCTTTGTAGCATCTGAAATCTTAACTCATTACCATCGTTGAACAATCGTATTTAAAAATGGGATTAACATTTTGGCTTTACATAGCGATTTAAAAATAACCTTCTAGGTCTCGTCATTAGAAAAAAAAACTGGCAAGATTTTAATGGGCCGAGATACCTTTTTATTAGAAGAAAATTGCCCAGATTTTGATTTAATCTAAAAAAATTCGGCTTGATCTAGATGAGTAAATTTTTCGTATTTAACACAAACTTTCCGATCTTGATGGACCAGATATCTCTTTCGAGATACCTCCCAAAAATGTACTCTTTTCACGAATTTCAGCAAGTAAAACGATCAACCTATATCGATTTTCGTACTATATAAGGCGATAGCATTTTTGAATGCTTTAATTTGTTGACACTCCGAAATCTGCAATGACGTAAATCGTGTCAAAAATCGCTTATTTTATAAATTTTGGTATGAAACCATCTGACATGTAGATAGAGGAAGTCGTACTGTTTCTCACTTTATTGAGGGATAAAAGCAACTTATGTGTCTTCTTGATAGTCTCAAAGATAAACTGTATAAGAGTAGTTATTACCATAAAAAACCCATCCTGAATTCAATTTGTTGACGGTCTCCAGAGATCCATAAATTACTGTAATGACGAACTTTTAACAAAACCACGATAAAAAAAAACTACATTTCGAGACGATTGACTTTGTATGCTGCCTTAATTTGCATTATGGAGGAAATCCAATTTTGTTTTCACCTCAACTAAATGAAGTATGGACAAGTTTTAAATTAAATTTTTTGTTCTTTCTCTAGAAAATCTGCTTTAAATAATTTTTGTAACTAAAAAAATTTTACATGTTATTTTATCGCATGATTGATTTTCTATGTTAGTTCAAGCATTTTTTCAATCGAAACTATAGCGACTGTTCATTTTCAAACGCCCTGCTTAAGTCGGTTAAATGAAATGGCAGATTAACACTGGAATGAAAGCTTATTAAAAAATATGAAATTTAGGTAAGGAAAAGAGGGAGCTCGGATTAATTATGTGCTCTTGTTAAAGACATAACTTACTCGAGTTCTGATTAAAAATATTATGAATAGATAAATTCAGCCTTCTAAAATTATTCTTACTAAAATTTTGTTTTTGTTTTAAATTAATTCGCTTAATCCGAATTTATAATGTATATTTCATCAATAATATTTTAAATTGTGATTGAAAAACAGTCTTCCATGAAATATCTACATTATTGTAGCATAGTTTTAATTTTCTATCGAAATATTATTTGATATTTTGTGATCTAAATAACCCTCGTGTTACAAAAAAAAGGATCGTAAAACTAAGCTACTGAAACCTAACTAATATTTTTCGTTGTCATACATTTTAAAGAAAAGCCTTATTGTCCTAAGATGAGATATTTTCTACCTAATACAGTATCCAATTTTTACTGCTTAGCAATTTTAAACAATTTTTAAAATGATATTTAATTTATTGCAATATTTAAGTACTTAAAATAAGAAACATCGTGAAAATGTCTCGTTATCGTATTTTTGCATTGTGAATTTATACCACAAAATTCGTAGTTCCAATATGTTAGTAAGTAAAACAACAATCAAGCTTTCAAAATAAATAAAATTAATATTTTTAAGTTTAAATTATTGTCTCTTAATCAATTTATTTACTAAGCATAATGATTCAAATATAAGAATAATTTATTCCTTTTATTTTCAACTAACCACTGCGTGGCTAGCCCGGCGTTGCCCGTGCACGTGATGTAAGGTATTAATATGGTGTAAAATTTTCCTCAGATTTCAAGTCCGTTGAAATTTTTACTCTATTTTTAACGGTCTAGAAATAGAAAAAGAACTAATTGACTCCAGTTAAAATATTGTTTGTTTTTATCGTCTGACAGAAAAATTATTCATCCGCGCGCCGGAAACGAAAACAATAAATTTAGAATATGTGATCTCTTCTACGCTGTAGCATTCAATAATTATTAAATTTCATTAAATTTATTTCAAAATGTTCTAGATTGAATTTTAAAATTCGCCGCGACCCAAAAATTGGACTACCTGTGTGCCAAATCTCATTGCTGTAAGTGCTATAGAATCGTCAGGATTTTGCGCGCAAACAGACAAACACTTCCTTTTATAACAGTAGAGATAGAAGACAATTTTTACTCATGGATATTCCAAACACGAATATCCTTTTGGAGCACATCGTTTTTAGGTGTGTTTGGGCTTCACGGGCCCGAGGTACCCTAGTGATCTTTTCTGTCTTTAGTAAACACAGGGGCGACGCTTCCGGGTACATAAGCCTTCTTTTTCTGCTTTCATCTACGGATGCGACATCGACAGCAAAACAGCGATGTTCAAAATTAAAACATCGTTATTGATAATACATCGCCCCAAAACCATCGATGTTTTTAAAATACAGTGTATTTAACCTCCCCCCATTTCTTAAAACTGGTTTAGTAACGTCAAACATTAATGTTCGCCGGGGGGGGGATTTAATTTGTCATTCGCCTTGTTTATTAGTTTATAAGTAAGACTTTTTTTAACTGTCAAAACAAAGTCAAAAAAATTAACAAGAACAATTAACAAATCTTTTATCTTTAATTTGAATAACATAGAAGAAAATACTATTTACATCAATTTGACATAGGTACTACTAATTATAAGTATAATTAGGTAGGTTCATAACAATAATTGTAGTTAGTTATTTACTGTAAACAAAAAATATTGGGGCCTTTTTTTATTATATGCCTCAATATTTGTTATTTACCGTTTGTTAAAAAAGGAATTTGTTACCTTATTACCTTGCCGTTTTGTTACCTTACCGTTTGTTCTCCACCTTAAGCCGACTTCTTTTTTCTCTAACTCGTGGTAACCAGTTGGGGAAAAAAATCTTTCTGATGGGACGGATGTCGCCATCACTGACAAATATTTATTTGTACGGTTATTTTTCTTAATTTTTACTATGGTGCTTTTTTCATTCAAAAATAAAACATCGACAACGTAAAAACATCGACAACGTAAAAACATCGACAACGTAAAAACATCGACAATGTTAAAACATCGATGTTACACAAACATCGGCACCAATAAATCGATTGTAAATACATAGATGTTTTGAAAACATCGATATCTATGTCGCATCCCTACTTTTCTGACCCTTCACCCTCTTAGCTACTTTGGTCTAAAAGTATGTTCAATTTACCGACTATGAAAATATTATGCAACTTGGTTATTTTTTAATTTTTATAATGGTACTTTTTTCATTTAAAAATAAAACATCGACAGCATAAAAACATCGACGGCATAAAAACATCGACAGCATAAAAACATCGACAACATAAAAACATCGACAAGTATAAACATACATGCGAAAAAAACATCGGCTCCAATACATCGATGGTAAATACGTCAATGGTAAATACATCGATGTTTTTTTTATAAAACGCCGATGTTTTTTTATAAATATCGATGTTTTTTTATAAACATCGATGTTTTTTTAAAAATAAACATCGATGTTTTGAAAACATCGATATCGATGTCGCACCCCTACTTTCATCCTACCCAATCACAATTTTTTCCCTATGACGTGTTTTTCACTTGACTTTGTCTTTTGTTTGGCACAGCTTGGCCAAATATATTCCTTGTGCCATAAAACCTAAAAACAACAAACCAATCACGAGTATTCAATGACTCTTGAAGGTATAATTACATTTATCACTGAATTATTTCACACCTCATTCAAATTCGTTCAATTCTGACATCAAATGTTCGTGTCATTTCTATTTAAGAAACTTCTGATTTCTGAAATCAATTTTTCGCATTCGTTGCAGCTACGTTGACATCCAATAGTTGTTTATCAGTCATTGATAAAAGGATGGAAAGAAAATATTTACTTTACAATGAAACATGTGCGATGTGTTCGTGTGTATGCTCTACTCTTTAACAGGTGGATCTAAAGGTCATTGAACTCCGCTCACTAAAAGCTTTTGTTGCTTTAACCAGCGTCTGATGTCTGTTTCAGGAAGTGTTTTACCTACCTCTGGAAGTTCTCCGTCATTCAAATGTGATCGTTGGGTTAAGCATATGTGTTTATAAACAATGAAACCCTACAATCTACGGAACCGTTATTCGGCATTTATATGCCGTATTTTTTAAAAAGATTGAGCAACTGTGCGAGTAATAACTGTATCCTTAACAAAAGAAACAGCACCTGTCGAAATTGTTTCTCTCTTCAGTGAACATGCACTGATCCGATTAGGACTTTACTTGGAAGCTACACGAGAAATATTCGTTCCGGTGCTAGTGTGGTGGAATGGGTGATGTTTGTTTTCTCGCGAAGATGGATTGGATTCAGCAGGGACATTCGGTATGTGTTGACTTTTATTGCGTCGAAGAAAATCATGTTTGAAAAGTTATATTGCTTTTTAAAAAGTTGGTAGTCAAACAAAACAAGTTAAAACCTAATTTAACTCTGAGAAAGTTGTATGGTTGCTCCCGAGTAAAAACTATTTTATCAGCCCTTTATTTCTAGCGAGCATATAGTTGTTGCAGTGTGTTGACTTTCTATATCGTGCAGTAAAAAACTGTGTTGCGATTTACTTTTTAAAAAGTAGTTGAAACTAAATTTAACTCAATGAGAGAAAAAAAAAAGGTTGCTTCCGAGTAAAAACTATTTTATTAGCCCTTTATTTCTTGCGAGCATATAGTTGTTGCAGTGTGTTGACTTTCTATATCGTGCAGTAAAAAACTGTATTGCGAATTACTTTTTAAAAAGAAGTTAAAACCTAATTTAACTCTGAGAAAGTTGTATGGTTGCTCCCGAGAAAAAACTATTTTATCAGCCCTTTATTTCTAGCCAGCATATAGTTGTTGCAGTGTGTTGACTTTCTATATCGTGCAGTAAAAAACTGTATTGCGAATTACTTTTTAAAAAGAAGTTAAAACTTAATTTAACTCTGAGAAAGTTGTATGGTTGCTCCCGAGAAAAAACTATTTTATCAGCCCTTTATTTCTAGCCAGCATATAGTTGTTGCAGTGTGTTGACTTTCTATATCGTGCAGTAAAAAACTGTATTGCGAATTACTTTTTAAAAAGAAGTTAAAACCTAATTTAACTCTGAGAAAGTTGTATGGTTGCTCCCGAGAAAAAACTATTTTATCAGCCCTTTATTTCTAGCCAGCATATAGTTGTTGCAGTGTGTTGACTTTCTATATCGTGCAGTAAAAAACTGTATTGCGAATTACTTTTTAAAAAGAAGTTAAAACCTAATTTAACTCTGAGAAAGTTGTATGGTTGCTCCCGAGAAAAAACTATTTTATCAGCCCTTTATTTCTAGCCAGCATATAGTTGTTGCAGTGTGTTGACTTTCTATATCGTGCAGTAAAAAACTGTATTGCGAATTACTTTTTAAAAAGAAGTTAAAACCTAATTTAACTCTGAGAAAGTTGTATGGTTGCTCCCGAGAAAAAACTATTTTATCAGCCCTTTATTTCTAGCCAGCATATAGTTGTTGCAGTGTGTTGACTTTCTATATCGTGCAGTAAAAAACTGTATTGCGAATTACTTTTTAAAAAGAAGTTAAAACCTAATTTAACTCTGAGAAAGTTGTATGGTTGCTCCCGAGAAAAAACTATTTTATCAGCCCTTTATTTCTAGCCAGCATATAGTTGTTGCAGTGTGTTGACTTTCTATATCGTGCAGTAAAAAACTGTATTGCGAATTACTTTTTAAAAAGAAGTTAAAACCTAATTTAACTCTGAGAAAGTTGTATGGTTGCTCCCGAGAAAAAACTATTTTATCAGCCCTTTATTTCTAGCCAGCATATAGTTGTTGCAGTGTGTTGACTTTCTATATCGTGCAGTAAAAAAACTGTATTGCGAATTACTTTTTAAAAAGAAGTTAAAACCTAATTTAACTCTGAGAAAGTTGTATGGTTGCTCCCTAGAAAAAACTATTTTATCAGCCCTTTATTTCTAGCCAGCATATAGTTGTTGCAGTGTGTTGACTTTCTATATCGTGCAGTAAAAAAACTGTATTGCGAATTACTTTTTAAAAAGAAGTTGAAACTAAATTTAACTCGATGAGAAAATTTATATGTTTCTTCCGTGTAAAAACTATTTTATCAGCCCTTTATTTCTAGCAAGCATAGGCAATGCTGCAGTGTATTGACTTTCTATATATCGTGCATTAAAAAATCGTATTAAGAATTTCCTTTTAAAAAGAACTTGAAACTAAATTTAACTCGATGAGAAAATTACATGTTTCTTCCGAGTAAAAACTATTTTATTAGGCCTTTTTTAACTAGAAAAAATAGGCATAGTTGCTGGGGTATGTTGACGTGTTATAGTGCAGTAAAAATTATAATTTAAGTTACATATTGCTTTTTAAAAAGTTGTCAAACAAAACAAGTTAAAACTAAATTTAAGTCAATTAGAAAGTATGTTGTCTCCATGTGAAAGCATAATTTGCTAGCAAATATAGGTATAGTTGCTGCAGTGTGTTGACTATTGTGCAGTAAAAATTATATTCTAAACGTTGAACTTCTTAAAATACATTGCCTAACTAAAGTTAAACTTGGCATTGCTTCCATGTTAATATATAATTTTGCTAAAAAATCAAGATTTCAGCCAGAATCATTCCTTACTGGGAGATAAAATACTTTTCCGTACTGTAAAAAGTTCTATAGATGTCTCCTAGATCGACTTGCAGACAAATTTTTATGGAGTTATAAAATACAATTTTTATCTTTGTTCTGTATATGAGCGATTGATTGAGGATGATATTTTTGAACATGAACTTGAAATAATTTGATTGTGACGGACATGCATCTTCCTAGCGTGCTTTCGTGCTGTTTATATCCTTCATTGGCCAGAAAAATCCCCAGATCTGTCTCGCATTGAGCATATCTGGGATATGCTTGGCTGTCAATTGCATCCTTCCCTGCATAATTTTAGGATTCTAGAGCAGCAGCCGCAAATGTTTGGAATAATGTCAATAGGATAGCGTAAGGATTCAATGCCACGCCGTATATCAGATGCATGATGTATCGCGGTCAGAGAGGCTTTTACAAATTACTTATTTATGAAATGATGAATCCTAGATTTTATCATTACTTTACCTCTATATACGTCACAAGTGCTAAATTTCATTAGATTAAACACTGGTTTCAGGATGTTTCGATGCTTTTGGCGCAGTCTTTAATTTATTTGTTCGGACCACAAATTAATTTATTTTCAAATATGCAAGAATTAATCTGATTCGTGCAAGTGTTAATGAATTTCTATATCCCTGGTGTTTTTTCTTGAGAATCCATTCTTTCGCTTAAATCCAAATTATCTCATTACCCCGATCTCACCGAGATGAGATTTTCAGTTAATTCTCCTTTCTCTTATGATCACCATTTCACCATCGATCGTAAAAATGTAATTAGATGCTGTTTCATCCACTTGATGCGATTAAAGAATCCGAGTCAAAACAATCCTTTATTCCCACTTGAATCAACCTTGGACAAAGAAATGAATGCGGCGAAAACCGCTGCGGTAGCTTGTTTACTTATCTGCCCTGTCTAATTCAAATTTATGCACCTGCAAATGCGATCAGACCAAACTTTGATACCGCGTTTCAAAGTTACGTCGTCATAAAAGGATTTGTGACAATCTATTCCACTCCAAAATCCCTCAGCTGACTGCAATTATTTACCACAAAAGATATCCGTTTTTTAAAAGGATACCGTGCAATTACGAGCAGTTTGAGCTGACTATCTACTCATTAAATGTTTGAGCGCTACGACCTGTCGGAAACAGTCATTAATTCCAATTTGATGTTATCCTAACAGGAGTCTCCTTCCCCCTTCATAATTTCGAACCACTCCACATTTGCATAGCAATTTCAACTAAATATGGCTTTGACGATCTCTTGAAGTTCCACCATCCCATTCTAACGAGTTGTACTCTTGCTGTAGAACTTTTTAATGGGATTCATTTGTTACACCGTCTCTTGACGGTGTTTCTGAACTTAAATTTTAAATGTTCCTTGAGTTTTGTGTGTGGAACTTGAAATCCGAGTAACTTCGTTTCATAAAATATTAAATTTTTTTTTTATCTAGGAATTTTGACTAAATATGGCTTTGTCGATCTCTTGGTGAAGTTCTGACGAATAGTAATCTTGCTGCAGAACCTTTTAATGGGATTCATTTCTTGCATCATCTCTTGACAGTGTTTTTAGTTTCAATTTTGAATTTACCTTGCGTTTCGTCATCTCGTTACGAGACTTAACTTCGTTTAATAAAACATTGTATTACTATTTAATTTGGCAACAAACACAATGTACTCGAACGCAACTTAAATTATTTGTTATTTGAGTCCTTTAATATGAAAAAGAAAATGGACGATTGCCATCTGTTTTCTGAATGCCAATTGGTATATTTATAAAAAACTCGGAAGCGTATTTCAAACTTTTTCGAACAGCTCCAACGCCAAGACAAACTAATATTGTAGTTTTTCAATAACTAACTTTTTGATAACAAATATGTAAAGTTATGCCAATAAATGGTGGTTTACTATTCTTAAATGTTGATTAGTTGAGATTTTATGGCGCAAGGGACATTTGGCAATGCTGCGTCAAACACAAGACAACTTGAAGTAATGGACATAATCATAAGGAAAGTTTTACTGACACAGAAGAAAGAAATACACCCAGGAAGGAAGGATTCGATCCTTTAGGAGTCACAACGGCCCCCGTTCTAAAAAAAGTTTATCATTTGGATCATGAAGTTCGCATTTTATATTTGCATATGGACTAAAATAAGTCTCCAACTGGATACATATGAGCTAAATTAGTTTATTTCGAACTACGTGAACATTATAATAAAACATTTTGATTAAAAAAGAATTATAGATTGACACGTAAAGATAACTCGAGTGCTTTTCGTATTCAATCAAAACCCATATGCAATGGTTGATTAAATTCGTCTATACTTGCGATTTCTTGCTGATATAGTTTTTGCTGAACAGACTTTTACCAACTTCACAAATACCTTATACATTTGATCCCGATCTCTAATAGGATTTAGAGACAGCATTTTTGGTTTCCGATCCGTCTCCAGAAATTACGCGCCGACCAACCGGTATAGTGGTCAAGGTGTTAGCCTCTAGATCGGAAGGTTCCTGTTTCGAATCCGGGTCCGGGCATGGATGTTTGTAAAGCTTCGGTTTCCTAAGAAAGCGTAGCCGTGATCTAGCGGCCGTGATGTATCGGTGGGTGACGTCACTAAAACGTTGTTTATACTAACACATGGTGTTGGTTTCCTAGAGAGCGGTGTTTGTGAGAGTAACGAATTTTATCGCAGCCGCCATTTCCATGACTGTCGTCATAGCGGTCTCAAACAGTTGGAGAACGTTTTTCCTCTTGTAGCGGCCAGATTTCATTTCCTGCTCCAAACGATTCGAACGAGGAGCGAAATAAATAAAAAAATTTGACTGCCATTGATTAATTAGTTTTTCTAAAATCGGGATCGTTAAACACAGAATAAAAATTTCAACGGATTTGAAATCTGCGGAAAATTTGACACCAGATCGATACCTTAAATATGATTTTCTTTAAATAAATAATTATTTAATAAATAAATAAATAATCAAATGGTAAAAAATTGAACAATAAAACTGTTTTTGATATCGACCTGGCGTAGAAATTTACGCTGATTTGAAATCGGTTGAAATTTTCGCTCTACCTTCAACGATCCCGAAGTTAGAAACTTTAAACTCGAGAATAAAAAACCACTTTGTTTTGTTTCTCGAACAAAATAAACCACGACAGCCGTTTGTGTTGTCCATTATCCAACGTATTCTGTCCGTCTAAGTTGACACGTCTGGATTTTTGTTTAGACGGCCGTCTAGTTATGCCCGCGGCATCATGACGTATCACGGCTGTTAGATAACGGCTCCACTTTCTTAGGAAACCAAAGCTTAAGCGTATGGTATAGAGGCGGCTGATGCACCTTAAATCTGTCGTGGCCGAAAGTCCTCACATTGTGTTGGTGTGGAAGTTTGGAGAGTGGGGTGCCAGCTCAGGTGTTGCATCGTCATCTGACCGTGGTTCAAAATTACGAGATGTTGTCCTCGGTTCTTTCCCTTAAGGGATTGATCCCGGACCATCGTCAATAGCCCGTTGTGTTGCTCTAGTACGACGTTAACTAATAATTACCAATTACCCGGACCGCCGTCAATAGCCTGTTGTGTTGCTCTAGTACGACGTTAACTAAAAAATTACCAATTACCAGAAATTACGCGTCTTTATTTTTAACGTTTAACATCAAGTTACCTTTAATGTTCATCAAATAATATTGAATTATCATACTTCCAGTAAATAAAATCGATATTCTATTTACTATGAAGATGTTATATGTTTTTAGTCATATTTCCAGTTGGACTTCTTTCAATACTATCTTTCTAGTAAAGAGAAAACCGATATTCTATTTGAAAATGAAATATATTTTCAGTTACATATTTTGATTTGGGCTCTTTTCAACAATCTTCTAGTAAAGAAACCCACTATTCATATTTTACTTAATATGAAAACGGGGAATATACTTTCAATCATATTTTAAGTTGGGCTCCTTTAAATAATCATCCTGTAAAAAACTATATTCTATTTAATATGAAATTATATATTTTCAATCATATTTTGAGCTGGGTTCCTTTCAATAATCATCTTTCTATTAAATTTTATTTAATATGAAGGGAATATATATTTCCAGTCATATTTTGAGCTGGGCTCCTTTAGATGCACAAATGGAATTATAATCTTACATTCTTCTAAAAACACTTATGTGAAAGAAATATTTCAAAGATTATTGGGTCAATGAAAGTGGTTCGTGATGCAACCAGCGTACGAAATTTACAACTGAAAATACAGAGCTCGCACAATGACCTGAAAATAGCATCTGGTGTCCATTCAGCGTGATCAATACGGGTTGTGTTCTCGATTCGGAAGCCATGCAAATTCGCCAACTACCGATTCTTATGGAAGAAAAATTTTCGCCTTAAGTTCACCAACAATAATAACGTCGCACTATTTATAAGGGTAAATATTATGTTATTTTGTGGTAGTTTTTAGGTTGTTGAATTTGCGTCTTGCTTGAGAAAAAAACGGGCTATTGGCGACTATATTCGCATGAATAGAAGAAATACCCTAGAAATTGTGTTGTGTGTATTACTGAATCTCATTCTCTAAATAGAAAAATTCGAAATTTTATCGTATTGTTATAATTTAGAACCCGAGTACCGCAATCGAAATTGAATTTTAGATCTTAGATCTATTTGATACCTGGAGTCTGGTAGTCTCAGTTCAACAGGCTCTGGATTCGAATCCCGTTGTGCGCATGGATGTTTGTAGTGGGTTGGAATCCATTTAAAGCAGTAGGTCCCGGTCAAAATCTCTAGCGTAGCTAACTACAATGACTGGAGCAATAAACTAATATATCATATCTAGAAACATAGCTTAGATTCCCCCTATTCTACTGGCTTTCTAAACTAAAGGGATTTCTTGTAAATTTGCTCATAGGTGTGATCTGGTTTCAAAATAATCCTTAACTAAATTTCTAAACAATAAGTAAATGGATTAGTTTTTGACCTGGTATTTAGTTCAGTTTCTCGTTGACTAAGGACAGCAATTTTCAAAAAGATGATTGTAGGTTCTGAAACATTTATACAAGTAACCATCTGATGGACATTTATGCAAAGCAAATACAAGCCCTAAAAACTATAAGGTCAAGTACGGATACAAAGACTGTAAACAATGATCTACTCACAAACTGCGTTTTGCGTGCGTTTGAATTAACGTGAGTTTCCTGTTCATTTTTATTCCTAAAAATGACCTTTACTGAGTTGCCATCCTCCAAAGAAGAGCAACAGCATGTTTCGAGGTCATTATGCAGAAATATATTTCCTGCTTTGAATTTCGTTTTGTATCCTTCTAGGCAGGAATCCTTAACCTTGTATCACTCAGGTTTCTCCCATTTTACCTTGTTTCCTGAATTGGTTGGATTTAGTGGCGCAAGGGCCATATTTGGCCGAACAGACATCGTCGAGTGGGAGACATGCACACACAAGGGAAGTTTTTCTTTCACATAAGAGAGAAAAACGGCTAGGAAAACTTACAGTAATCGAACCTAGAACTCGAAGGTTGCAAGCGCAGTGGGCAAACTCACTGGGCCACGGTGATCCAGGTTAGGTTGTACGGATTAAGTATTCGTTTTCCGAATGTTTAAATTTCAAAGCCGGAATTCATAAAACTGCACATTTCTGGGATTGTTTCATTTTTTCCTATGGCCCAGCTTGGATTGCATGATCCCGTAAGCATTACTGGACGAGAAGGTTGCTGTCTGCGTTATCGCGGCGCTCTATGAGAGGATGTTACATCGCACCCACCATTCAGCAACGCCATTTATATGGCGTTGCTTGGAACAGCTTAGCCAAATATTGCCCTTGAGCCATTACTGGACGAGAAGGTTGCTGTCTGCGTTACCTCGGGGCACTATGGGAGGATGTCACATCGCACACACAATTCAGCAACGCCATTTATATGGCGTTACTTGGAACAGCTTAGCCAAATATTGCCTTTGAGCCATAAGACCTCAACCAACCTCATAGTTTGGAGTGGCCCACTGAGCAACCTGCAAGAGGCGCAGATTCGATGTACTTTATTATAATTTAAAATATTAGAACTTTATTAAATTAACTGTACGTTGTTATTACTTTGTCAATAAGTTGCTATATCGAAATTCGTACCCCATGGAAGATATGTCTTCCTTTAGGACTTGGGGAAACTGGCCTGCATTTCCGTGTCTTGAAGAAATGTCAGATTCGAAATCGTAACTAAGTACTTCAGGCTACCAAGCCAATTAAACAAAAATGCAGTTCTTAACTGGTCAAATTCGCCTTTTATTCTAAATCTCTGGTTGTGTGTGTGGCCATTTATATGGCATTGCTTGGAGCACCTTAGTCAAATATTGCCCTTGAGCCGTAAAGCCTCAACCAACCTCATAGTTTGGAGTGGCCCACTGAGCAACCTGCAAGAGGCACAGATTGGATGTACATTATTATAACTTAAAATATTATAACTTTATTAAATTAAATGTACGTTGTAAATACTTTGTCAATAAGTTGCTATATCAAAATTCGTAATAAAAATGGTTGATTGTTTTTTAGATTTATGGCGCAAGCCAAATTAGGTTATTTGGCCAAGCTGAGCGTCAAACACAAGACGTCTAGTAAGAAGTATCGAAAGTGGTAAAAGTGGGGTTGAGGAATAAAGAAGCGTGATGAAAGCAGAAAAGGATCGTTTGGGCACCGCGGGAGTGCGACCCAGTGTTTACTAAAACACTGATACTACTGACAGTAAACGCCATGGGAAAAGATACGGTTCCGTGAAGCTTCTTCCAGGGTTCCCGCGGGTCAGGGAAAACCTGGAATTGTCAGGAAAATTAATTTTGACCAAAAAAGTCGGGAAAATTACGCACTTTTGTCCAAAACGTGGGAAATCGTCTCAATCGCCTAGGAAATAATCGATCATGGCGTCCCTGACGCTTTGGAGAAAAGTAACCAATAAGATTAGTATACATAGTTTCGTATTACTTTATTTTATAAATAAAAGTTTTCAACCGATTAAGAAACGCTAATATTTAACAGGTAGATAATTTTGTTTCCTCCACTGGCTTAAATTGAAGAATTTCGTGCTTTTGGTACATTAAATCAAAAATTGATTTAAGTCAAATTGTTGGATTATTTAAATAAGTTATTTAAATGCAAAATTACTTGGGCTTTAATGTATTAATTTTTAGTGTATAATTCTTAAATTGGTTTTATTATTGGCTATAAATGCTAAATATTTATTGGTTTTTCCACTTCAAAAATGTCGTGAATTCCTTAAGTATGACCTGGAATTTTGTGAAAATTTGTCTGGAAAACCTGGAAAAGTCAAGGAATTTTATTTCTGAAATAGAGTGGAAACCCTGCGTCTTCTCACTCTTAGAAGAACTGTGCCATGAGGGTCATAATCATAATGAAAATACTATTCTATTAATATTAGGACTGTTGTGTCTCAGTGGGTTTATCCACTGCGCTAGCAACCTCAGAGTTGTCGGTGCAGGATCTATATCTGCCAGATGCAATTCCTCCCTGGGAGTATTTTTCTTCTTTGTGGATAAAATTTTCCTCTTGTGTGTTTGTTCATTACTTGATGTTTGGTGCAGCTTGGCCAAATATGGCGGTTTCCGCCATAAATTCCTACCAACCATAGGAGCCGCGGTTGTCCGGTTAGAAGAGTAACGGATTAGCAACCGGAGGGTTGCCAGTCCGAATCCAATCAAAGACCGCCTTGTACAAAGGGGGCTGGTGCACGATAAATCTATCGTAGCCTCAAATGTACTCACTTTGGCATGGTGTGTTAGTTTGGAAAGTGGGATGCCAGTTCAGGTGTTATCACATCTTCTGAACGTGGTTCAAAATTATGTGGTTTTGTCTTCGAATCTGTCCCTTAGGGGATTGATCCCGGACCTTCGTCGCCGTCCAACAGGTCTGGTGGTCAAGCCTCTAGATCGGAAAGTTTCTGGTTCGAATCCGGGTCAGTGCATGGCTATTTGTAAGCGTTTAGTGTAGAGGTGGCTGGTGCACCTTAAATCTGTCATGGCCGAAAGTCCTCACGTTGACCTGGTGTGGAAGTTTGGAGAGTGGGGTGCCAGCTCAGGTGCTATCTTGTCATCTGGACTTGAATCAAAATTACATGGTGTTGTCCTCAGATCTTTCCATTCGGATTTGATCCCAGACCGTCGTGCCCGGACTAATAGCCCGTTGTTTTGTCCAGTGCGACGTTAGTTGAAATACCTACCGTAGTTTATCTCAGATCTTTCCCTTAGGGGATTGATCCCAGACCGTCGTTGCCGACCAACCGGTCTGGTGGTTAGGCCTCTAGATCGGAAGATTCCTGGTTCGAATCCGGGTCAGTGCATGGGTATTTGTAAGCGTATGGTATAGAGGTGGCTGGTGCACCTTAAATCTGTCATGGCCGAAAGTCCTCACGTTAACATGGTGTGGAAGTTTGGAGAGTAGAGTGCCAGCTCAGATGTTGCCTCGTCATCTGACCGTGGTTCAAAATTACGTGGCGATACACCGAATATCTTAGGCTGGGACGGTGGTTACTAGTTGAATATCCTTTCACCAAGGAATGACTTTTAGGTAATAAATAGTTTACTTTGTTCAAGTATTGGAATTTTTCATGCGACTTAATTGTCTTAGTAATCGGTTAAATTCTGGTGATTTTTTGTTGGTTTGCATGCGAAGGAAAGTTAGTGTAACGTTGTTTTAACCATATGCTCGTGTTGCAGATTTTAATTTTCTTTTAAGCTGAATAAAATAGCAAACGAATTTAATTGTCTAACATCTGGCTCCATTGTTCTACCAATGAGCTTGTTATAATCCAATTAAATCGAAGGGTGAAAAGTTGCGAAAGCAGAAAAAAGTTAATCTCTAATTGTCTGACTTCATTATCTTAAGATTCGACGCAGAAACCGCTTAACCGTGCATTTACACGCTAAAGCTTGTTTGTTTTAATTTTTATAAGTGAGGATAGGTTTTATTCGTAAGTGTTCAATTTCCAAAATTGAGTCAATTAAGAACAAATCGTGAATCTGTTCACGAGTTTTATCTAAAAACAAATTGCTTGTGGATGTTTTCTAAGTTTGAATTCTTACAAAAGATAGTTTAAATAAAAGAGTCGTATAATTCAACCGAATCGTATAACGTTTCTTTTTGTTTTATTTAAAATTTGTGAAAGTATCGATTGAGTATCGATTATAGTGCATATATTCGATAGTCTGCTTAGAATTACATTCGAATATAATTCTTATAGTATATTGTTATAATATTATGTTATAATTTTATAATATTATATCATAATATTATATCATAATATTATATCATAATATTATATTATAAAATTATATTATAATATTATATAAAATATTATGTTATAATATTATATTATAATATTATACTCGGTTCAAGCGAAGACGGTCATGTACGTGGTGCTGGTAGACGTTAAATCCGTCGTGACTTCAAATTCCTTTACGTTGGCATGGAAGTTTAGAGAGTGGTATGCCAGCTCAGGTGTTGACCTTGTCATCTGACCGTGCTTCAAATTTACAATTTTATTGTCCTCGGATCTTTCCCTACTGGATTGATCCCAGACCGTTACCATTAGCCCGTTGTGCTGCTCCAGTGCGACGTTAATTAACTACCTTTGGAAATGAACTTTGTAATTAGTTCAATCACTTAGTCTTGAATGTTATACATTTTTATAATGTTGAGAAATAACAATTATGATCTGTTTGGTTGATTTTAAGTTTCATGGTACCAGGGCCATATCTGGCGAAGCTTAACCAAACACAAGACAACGTCAAGTAAAATATGTCGTGAAAGGGAAGAAATAAAGTAGTATTGGATGAAAGCAGAAAGGGATCTGTCCCGGGGAAACCCAAGTGGATATTACTACAGTTAACCACTTGGGAAAGGAAAAGATCACTCGAGTAACTCGTGTCCGTGAAGCCCGTACACTCCTGACGGAGATGTGCCCTGAAGGCGTATCAGTTTGGCAAGAAGGTTTTAAAACCCTTTTATAAATACACTACCCTTCAATAATGGACCGTACAGTAAGATGTGATGGTAAAAGGGAAATAATATATGCTTTAATGAGGGGGGGGGAGTCTCTCACGTGCTGCAATTACACTGACAACCCTTCTGGGCGTAATTTCAACAAGGTTTTCATACACAGCTGTGGGTATTTGTGTCCATTCCTGCTGCAAGAATGTCGCCAGCTCGGCTGTAGATTTCTGACGTGATTCCCTGGTCCGTAAGCATCGCCCTAACTCGTCCCACAAATGTTCTATGGGGTTTAGGTCGGAACTCTGAGCAGGCCATGAAGACGTTTTACATCCATATCTTGATACCACTGCTTGACAGAGGCTGCAACATGACAGTGTTGTCGTCCTAAACGTAGCATTCGTCCATTCCATAAAATTGCCAGAGCGTAGGATGAATCTGACTGTCCATAATGTTCATGTGTTCATGTAAGCTTCGGCATTCAACTTACCAGTAACAACTTTCTAAGGTTCCAGGCCATACCAGAATAACACCCACAAACAAGTAATCGGATTTTATGCAAATCCGTTGGCGTTCGGCCCATTATTGTGGGGTAGTGTAGATTTTGTCTCAGATAATAAGATCAATACAAATTTGAGTTTATCTACATAGTACAAATATTTATATTGCATACTTCATTAGAATAAGCTCAGAATTGCGTTTAGAATAACCCTGTTTTGAAACCTTGCAAACCTTTCAAAGGGGCACAGTTTTTAAAGCTTATACCTTCAGTGATAATTTGTTTTGTTGCATGAAAACAACGAATGTTTTTAGACATTCTTAAATATACAGGAATACTTTACTATAAATCACGTCCTGTCTTCTGAAACACTGGCCTAGTTTTGGAAACTTTCCCAAATGCGTGAGAATATTTTAACAGTGTGTGAAATTTTTCGTGGCACACGCACAGCCGCTCTTGCTGTGTACCCAGTTCTTTATCTGAACACCCTGCTCAAAAACCTACAGTTATCGACAGCATACCAAAGCC
Organism: Metellina segmentata; assembly: GCA_947359465.1. NCBI lineage: Eukaryota > Metazoa > Arthropoda > Arachnida > Araneae > Tetragnathidae > Metellina > Metellina segmentata. The sequence goes on from OX375884.1 coordinate 37,654,565, forward strand.
CAATGAACGTTACATTTAGCATCGGAGTTCTGTAATTTGAATTCAAACTGTCGTGAATTGAGAATGAAGTCGTTTTTATATTTCGTGATCGTTGACGTTCTTTTCAAACAAATTTCGTAAACATTTAACTTTTCGTTGATAAAAATGAAACTATATTGTACATTGATTTTCTAAATTTCTCTTCATTTTTCAAGTAATACCCCTTTAATGATCATTTTCTCAGCAAAACCTGGGCAGACTTTCAAAACAAGAGGACTTCTGAACTTCTAATTTGGTGTCGATGTACCATATCGTCAGTTTAGAGCAGAAATTTCTAAACTGACATCGGACTGTCGGTTTATGAGTTTCTTCTCTAAACCGACAAGCAGACGATATATTTACTACGTTGTAAAGACAAAAATAAGCTTAAGTACGTCGCATAATAAAAGGATGTGTAGCAAAAAAAAAAATCTAAAAATCGACACAAATTCAGTATAAATTGAAATTAATTGGTGTTTTTCGAAGTTAATTAAGCTGTCGGAGATTTGCGTTCTCTCCGTTAATTTATGCACTGCTTTATTACTTACCGTAAATTAACTTACGTGAGTAAATAGCGCTACAGTAAAATTACTTAATTTTAACTCATTTCCCATCGAAGCGCATTTTGAAAGTCAGAGTAGGTTTTGTTGGAAATTATTACCTCTAATTTCTAATTGTGATAATTTTCTTTAAAAAATTTTTTTTGAAGATATATGTATTTTTTTGTTGTCTCGAAATTTCTTGACAGTACTCCCGTGGACTGCGACTCACCTCACAGTGACCCATACGGTCACTCTGGGCCCCAGTGCCAAGTAATACGACGGTCCCCAGTACCAATTTAGATACCTGTAATCAAGCTACCCCCATTCAGTATATAATTAGCACAAATATAAAAATTTCTTTTCCTTTTTACCAGAAGTTTTCAAAGTTCAAATATAGACCATGCGCCATAAAAACCCAACTAGTCTATCAATTAAAATGTTTTATTTTATCACGGTTTTAATTAAAACCCAATTATTTAAATATATGCTTTAATTATTGTAGAACTATTTAAATATATGCTTTAATTATTGTAGAACTATTTAAATATATGCTTTAATTATTGTAGAACTATTTAAATATATGCTTTAATTATTGTAGAACTATTTAAATATATGCTTTAATTATTGTAGAACTATTTAAATATATGCTTTAATTATTGTACAACTATTTAAATATATGCTTTCTTTAATTATTGTAGAACAATTTAAATATTTGATTAATTAAAACGTTATTTAAATATTGGTTACACAAAATGAATTTATTTAAATACTGCTACATTGAAAAAAAAAAGCAATTGATAAATTAAAATGCAGTTATATTTAAATACTTGATTAATTAAAGTGTAATTTTTTCGTTATATGATTTAATTACAATGCAAGTATTTAAATATGTGATTAATTAAAATATGCTTTTTAAATGTGTGGTCGAGTAAAACGAAATTATTTAAATATTGGATTTAATTTACGCTATTAATTAACTGTTTTTAAAACAAAAGAGCCACTGGGGTTTACACTTAAAGGGACCCATGAATCAAAAAGGTTTGAACTATACTGCTTTTTACCATCGTACCCCTGCAATGAAGAAATTCACACTTTCAATGAAGTTCATAAAAAGTAAAGTACACAGTCTGCACAAACCGCAAAAACTTTTCACATTACAGGAGGGGCCACTTGTACACCAGCTCTGGACCCACTCACCGTTAGGTTTAGAGTGTAAGGGTTGGTCGAGGGGCCTAGGGCCCCCTTGGACCTCGGACCTCGTTCCTATACCATGCGAGGACCCTGATATGCCCTCTTTTCAGGCGTGCTTTACCCCTTTAAGTGCTTTTGATCAGATTTCTCATCAATCAAAATCAGATCGATTTATTTAATGGCGAGATATCTCGTCATCAAGAAAACCGATTTAATTCCGAATGAATATAATGGCATTTTTTGATGATGACGATCATATCAGTTTTGCCTAGTGACGAGATATCTCGTCCATAAGTTTTTTTTTACATGATTCCTCGTTGAGACAGGCCGTCGTGCCTAAGTGCTTTTGATAAGGTTTCCCATCCATCAAAATCAGATCAATTTTGTTAATGACGAGATATCTCGTCATCAAGAAAACCGATTTAATTCCGAATGAATATAATGGCATTTTTTGATGATGACGATCAGATCAGTTTTGCCTAGTGACGAGATATCTCGTTCATAAGTTTTCTAATGATCTGATTCCTCGTCTAGACTGGCCGCCGTGGTTCATTGTGTATGGCCCTCTGCCCCAAAAATGATCAAATCGACCACAATTAACGATAGGAATTCTCCCCAAACCTAAGCCAGACGGCGTCAATATGTGTCAATTAATTTACATCTTCACGCTAGGATGGCTGTATTACTAGCAATCAACATCACGGTAAAAGCTTTCTCTAAGTGGAATTAAATCAACATCCCACCCCATGTGGTTATGCTTCATGAGAAAAGGATTCAATTCTTCTTCGTGTATGGGGGCGTTGTGCCTTAGTGGGTATGTCCACTGCGTTAGCAACATTCGAGTTATAGCCGGCGCAGGTTCCATTCCTGCGAGGTGAATTCCTCCCTTTGTGAATTTTTCTCTTCGGTGCCAGTAAAACTTTCGTTGTGTGTGTATGCCCATTGCTTGATATGATGTCTTGTGTCTGGATGCACCAATGCCAAATACCCCAAACCAACCTCGTCTAGGGACTATTACCGGGAGGGTAAAATCGTCAAATTACTTTTTTAAATGTTTCCCCCCCCCCTACTAGCATCTCACCTGTTGTTGTTGTATGTTCTTCTGGGATACATATGAAAGCAAGGCATGAACAGAAACATTCAAGACAAGTACAGAAGAAGAATATTTTATTATTACAAACTATGATCCCAGCAAAGAACAGAAGAGGTGCGCTGCTTTCCTTTCAAGGCGGGAATTCATTCCAGGCGAAAGTCCGACTTCTTTTCCCAATTTTACATCCACGCTTTATCCGGGATTCGAACCCGGCCCCACTCGGTGACAACCGAGGATCATAACCACCATACTGGCTGGGCGGCAGCATCTCAGCTTCCGGGGTATAAAAAACTGGCACTTTGAGTGTTTTCGAAAGAGATTTATTTTTATTAATTTCTCTTTTTCTAAACGAAAGCAAGTAAATCTTACAAAAGAAAATCTTCGAAGCGTTAGTCCCCTTGACAGTCTTATTAAACCATATTTTATATTTTGCGCCAGACATCGATTTTTCTTTTGAGTAATTCCTCCAATAACGATGACAAATAGCTACTGTTTCGCCGAATCTATCATGTTCTAATTATTTGATAGTGGTTGTCGGTATTACTCACTCGAACAGTCATCACGAGACTGTGCTCTGCTATCGGCTTTCTGGTGTCATGAATCAATCTGAATGTGTTCTCCTGTCCTTGTGAAAAATGATCGCCAAACAAGTTACAGGGTTGCAGTTTTAGAGGAATAATCTAGCGTCGGGGTGATAGACAGATAAAAGATTGCAATAAACGTTTACCCCTTCAAAAAGTTTTTTCTGCCAATGGGCTTTGATAGGATGAGTTGATGTTTAAGTCTACGTGGGGTCTGTATTAAATGTTGTGGTTTTGAATCACATGAAATAGTGTCGGTTTTTAGAGCAGAAACTCATAAACTGACAAAAAAATTATTTTCTGTACATCTGTTTAAAGAATAAGCTTTTTAAGGTCAAAAATTATAAGCAGTTAGACAGTGTTTATATCTTGAACAGATTGTTCAAAATGTATTTCTCGTCATCATGAAAATAGACATTTAGTGTCTACGAAAAAATGTCAGTTAATGAATTTCTACTCTATGAGTACACATATCGCACCCGGGCAAGAAAAGTGACACAACTCAAAATTGCAGAATTTAGAAACATCAACTTAAAGATACTATAAAACTGTTCGCAAGATCTTCGGTGCTGGTTTTTTTAGCAGTGCGTATTACCAGTGTTTTTACGAATATGACTTATATTAGCATATTACTATATCGCACCCCGGCAAGAAAAGTGACACAACTCAAAATTGCAGAATGTGAGAAACATTATCTTAAAGGATACCATAAAACTTATACTGAAAGAGTATAAGCTTTTTTTAAATTTTAGGTAAGTATTTATGGTGATAACTTCTATTATATTCTATAGAATAGTAATATAGCACGCTGGGGCACCTCATGCATATTTTTTCAATGACATAACATCACATTTTTTATTTTTTGACTTGTGTCACTTTTCTTGCCGGGGTGCGATATGTGATGATATTGTGAGTACACGTTTGAGTTTCGATAGTATTTTATATGCGTCGTTGGAAAGCCATAAAAACGGCACTTTGCACATTTGATATAGTTCGTAATGGCTTAGTGGATTTTCCCTCTGCATTGCCCACTGCGAGTTCCACAGCAGGTTCAGTACCTCTCGGTGTATTTCTTCTGTGTCAGTAAAACTTTCCTTGCATGTCTGTCCATTTGTCGTTGTTTGTCAAAGCCTGGCCAAATATGGTCATTGTAATTAAAACCCAAACAATCAGCCTTGTGTGTGTGCCCATTACTTTCCGTTGTATTGTGTTAGGCACAGCTCTGCCCAAATATGGCCATTGAGCCATAAAACCGAACGAACCGTAGCTTTCAGTGTTATAGATAAATTCAGATTCGTATCGCATGCTGTCAAGTTGTGACACTGAATGAAATAGTGAACGATGGGATTTGTTTTTATTTATATCCAGGATTTGAAATTTGTAGTCGTTAGACATGTTTTGCAACTTTAAATTTTATTTCGAAGGCGAGTTTTTCACCCAGTCTTCACTTTTGGCGTCTTTTATGTATTTTCGCTTGTATGGTGTAAATTCCTAACAATCAACGGCTTCTTCCTTCTACCAATCCTTAATCTGTAAATTATGCAATATTGTTGTAGTGAAAAGGTCAAACAATGACACCAAACAGAAAAGTCCAAAGAAAAAGGCCTCAAATGTAGCAAGTGATCAAAATCCAGACACTAGACTCGGATCTTTCATTTCGGGATTGATCTCGAACCATCCCCAATAGCCCGTTGTGTTCCAATACGACGTAAATTCAATTACTTACCTACCAGATCCCAGACAATGACCTCACAAAATATTGCCTTCAAAAGAAAGATACCCACTAATGCAAATTAGAATCATAACAAACAGGTCATGGTCATTACACTGTTTATACACACTTAACAAAATATATTATAAACTTGCACCCAAGTTGCATTTTGGTGACAGAGTTGGTAGTGCTTTGTGGCACAACCAACATTACAGACTATGTCGCATTGGCGACTGAGGGAGAGAGTTTTAAGTGCCAGTCACGTTTGCCTTATGCTCTTAATTTTTAATCCAGTTTAGGCCCATGTCATGATATTTAATTTTAAGAATCGTTTTTGAGAGTAACTGGATAAAGTGAATTTTAAGGACTGAATAAAACATATATGCAATAAAAGTTTATATAAAATTGTTTATTTTTTAAACAAAAGTTACTTTAAATGCGCGTCCCGTAATGTTTTCAGTGACCCGAAAAACGATCTGGGTTGATTGGTTGGGTTTTTATGACACAATGGCCATATATGACCATGCTTCGCCAAACACAATACAAACAACGCAATAGACACACGAGGAAAGGTTTACTGACAGAAACCATTTGGGATGTCCTGGCGCGAGAATATCTTTAACGCCTCAATAATAAATTAATAAGAACGTTTAAAAAAGTTACAAAGTTTTTATTCGTCTCACCAAAGCCTTGACTGGGAGAGACCTAGACTATTTTGGATTGCTGCTTCATTTGAGTGCAGTGGCGGCTGCAACATACAAGAATCTCTTCACCTTTGCGTGCCAGAGTATTAGCATAGAATCCTTCCAAACTATCGATTCTCAACCATGTGTACGTTATAAGTCAATGTTAAAATGACATAGTGACAAAGCAATTTCAAGTGACTACGCCGTGAGGAAATAGGCGGCTTCCTGTATGCTTGCATTGCATGTGATTGGGAAGGCGACACTTGTCTACGTGTTGGAGTGGAAGGAAAGTAGGTGACTGGATCACTGATATATCAGCTTCTTTGAGGCTACTGGATCCTGTCACTGGGCTTTCTCGTTAATAACTGTCTAAATGCTATCCCTCTTGGATCCTTTCCAATGACTTTAAGAGTTTGCATCCATTCAAAACAGGCATGGTGTTGGGGTCTGCATAATAATTGATGTCGTGTTGTGAAAACATGTTATTGTACTCTTGTCGAAAGGACTTGCAAAAATAATTTGTCGTTTTGAGGGGACAGTGAACTTTGAACACACTTTGAAATTGTGCTCCGATTGTAATAAAATGTGAAAACTGTTCTGTACAGTTTACAATCTACACAGTTTATAAATAAAGCTTGGTTAAAAAATATAAGGTTATGCTGAAGTTATTTCAAAACATTTGATCAAAATGCTTGATAAATAAACAAAAATTGATAGGTTTCACGCGCATTAATTTGCATTGTGCTGCAATTATTTTAAATTCACATATCTTCTACACAAAAAATTCAAATTACCTCCCCATTTAGCGAGTGTATCAATGAATTCAAATACTAAAACATTTTTGTATTAAAGCACCTAAAACTTTTCTAAAAAGCATAAGTTAGGCAACATTTTAAACCGAAATTTTAAAGCTAGGAAGCGCTTGATGAATTTCTTATTTGCACTTAGATATATATAAGGATTATTCAAAATATTAAGGTAGGTAAGTAGGGTAGGCATTGAATTAATGTTGCACTAGAGCAACATAACGGTCTATTAAAAAAATTAAGAATATCAAAAAAGACAAGCTAAAAAATTTTTTTCGCTTCTAAAAGAGTTTTATATAAAATTCTTTTTTTTATTAAAAACTTAAAGAAAGCTAAAAATATTAAAGAAATAGATTTGGATGAATTTGGAAAGTTTGCTCCCTCTTAAATTCTGTAGCATGTCTTCTAAACTTAACCTTAATCTGGCACTTGTGTACCCTAATGCTAGTCCTCCACTTGCGATTTCTAGTCGCGGCGACCAAAAAATCGCTGCCGCAGAAAATCTACAAGGTTCACACACTGCGATAAATAAATCGCTGAATTAAAATTTTCCTATGAATGTCATTAAAACAACTTGTGCAACGCTCTTTTTGCTTCGGGAGAGAAGTAAACGGAGCAAGCATCGTTATTGAGTACATCCAATAACAAGTCAAAGATTAATGAAATTGCAGTTTTACAAGTTATTTGAAGATTTATGTGAGCATCCTGCAAAGTTTTTCTAGTAGTACTGAATGACTAAAGGAGTTTTGATGAATTGTTGGGACTAATTGGTCCATTAATAACAATCTTCAATTTCTCTTAATTCTTCTTCTTTTCAATTCTTTTTAGTGAGTAACTCAATATCAATTATTGTTAATATTCGTCCATCATCACCTCCGGTAGATTCGTTGTTAGACATTTGAAAAAAGTATTTGCAGTGTTTTAAACAGAGACCAGAACAAGACTGCTTCGGAACTGCGGCTAAACTATCACAAGTGGGTGCACGTCCAATGTCCATGCCTGTCTGTGTGATTCATTGGGTAGAGCAACAGTCGCGTCGCAGCGAAAACAGGACCGGTTGCAACTTTTTAATCGCTGCGATTGTTTAGTCGCAAGTTTGCACTTGTATTTGAAACAATGAGTTTTATTTTAACTGGAGTGATTAAGTGGAGGCCTAGCCTAACGGAGCCTTTTAAAACTTTTTTCACCAAGATTTACCAGCTGATCATAATTTTTGTTGAATTTGGCGAAAGCCGTGAATTTTTTTTGCATTTAAAACCGAAAATGAAAGCTGTTTATTTATTTTATACCAATGAATGCTCATTTATACTATTTATTTAGAGTACAAAGCTAATTTTCAATTTAAAACCTTTTCCCCTTCAATTGCTCACAAATGTATAAATTTACCCAGAATCGGTTCTCTTTTTAGGGTGGGTTGGTAGTTGAATTTAAGTCGCACCAGAACATCACGTGCTATGGGCGAAGGTCTGGGATTAATTCCGAAGGGAAAGAACCGAGGACAACACCTTAATTTTGAACCACGGCCGTATGACACATTCTCTTTTTGAACACTGTATTAAAGAAACTGTTTCTACGTTTTTATCATTTACTAGCAAAAACAGGAATTGAAAAGATCGTCTATAAATACTTCAGTCGCGTGCACTGTAAAATTCATTTTGTAATTTTCTTATTTAATTTTTTGATTTTGATATTTTTTACTGGAAACAAAATTTCATTTTTATAGTTAAATTTTAATTAGCTAAATCAATCAATCCATTCCAGCTATTTAGGTTTGAAATTAAATATATATCGGACGTGGACGTTTACTAAGGGGAACTCAGATGACCCAAGTGTTATTCTCTTGTTTTATATCTGTTTAAAAATAATACATTAACACAATGCTTAGAGAACTTTTCAGGGTGCCAAAATAAAAATAACTTTAATTAATACGAAACTAATAATAATTTTAATAAATAATTTGCAAGGAAATGCAAAAAAACAGAAATAATTTATCACTGACATAACCATCTCAATATCCGCATTTCTGCGTATCGTATCACGCTTCAAAAATGATGATGAAATAATAAGTGAATTTCTAGAAATAAGATTTGATTACATATTTATCAAATAATTTTTCGCGTAAACACTCATTTTAAATTGATTACTGTAACCGGATCATCTGAGAACCCTCATTTTTTATGTGAACGGAATCCCTTTCCAAAATATTAATCCAGTGATGAAACATGAAATATAAAGATTAGTGAAATTCTTTTAAATTCTAATGAGGTATGGGGTATCAAAATTAGTAGAGTAGGTAATTAAGATAAATTAGAATAAGGTATTAGAGAGAATAAGTATTAAAGGGTGATTCAACTCTTGATTCATCTTTCATAATCTCATTCTGTTTTTAAAACTTCTAGCTTTCGTAGCCAAATCTAATTTTTAGCCTTACATAGTATTAAAAAAAATTTAATAATATCTTTATTGTTTCGTATTTTTAACCTTTAGACTGCGGCCGGTACAGCAGTTATACCATGATCGCACCAAGAAATAATTTAGTCAACAACCAGTACATCAGTTTTACCTTTAAAGTTATAAGGATCGCGCCAAGAAATAATTTAGTCAACAACCAGCCATCAGTTTTACCTTTAAAGTTATAAGAATCGCGCCAAGAAGTAATTTAGTCAATAACCAGTCATCAGTTTTACCTTTAAAGTTATAAGAATCGCGCCAAGAAATAATTTAGTCAACAACAAGTACATCAGTTTTACCTTTAAAGATATAAGGATCGCGCCAAGAAATAATTTAGTCAACAACCAGTACATCAGTTTTACCTTTAAAGATATAAGGATCGCGCCAAGAAGTAATTTAGTCAATAACCAGTCACCAGTTTTACCTTTAAAGTTATAAGAATCGCGCCAAGAAATAATTTAGTCAACAACAAGTACATCAGTTTTACCTTTAAAGATATAAGGATCGCGCCAAGAAATAATTTAGTCAACAACCAGTACATCAGTTTTACCTTTAAAGTTATAAGAATCGCGCCAAGAAAGAATCACGCTTTTATGTCTATAGCCGTAGTTAAAAAGATAATCTTGCGTTTGTCGAGGTATGGCCATACTGTCCCTTGCGGTGCAAAATACCAACCAGCTGTAATATGGCGCAAAAAAAAACAAAAAAAAAAACGTATTTCCAACTTTGGGCCTATTCGAAATGAAGACCTGATGTTTGTTACAAGAAAGTCTTACGATTATTTGACCTACATTCTTTCTACGCGTTCCTGATGAAGAAAAACGACGCGATACCGTTGCAAAATGCGAAGTTTCAAGGAGCGCTGAAGAGATCCGGGGACGTGCCTATTTCCCTAACTATTAAATTCAACTTTTCGCAAGCGGAAAGTTAACTCTTGCGCAACCAGGCTCGAATTACGCATCCAATTATATCGGGTCCTGGTGTCCCTGCAAGCGTTAGCAATTCTCCCCAGGCGTGAAATTTTCTCCCCATACTTCCCCGGAATTCTTTCCCCTGCTGACTGCAGCCCCGGAGTTTTGGAAAAGGAAAATTCTTTGCGCGGCCATATGCCAAGCGGAGCGAAGCCAATAGGGGAAATTCTCTGACCAGAATTTTGATATCGCCAAAGAAAAAACCGACACTTACGGATAATAGGGGGAAATAACCGAATTGGGCATGTGCTTGATAACTCCTGTGATATTATTCCGTTTTCAAGGTCTTGTCCATTACTAAATAGCGCTGTACCTACACGAATAAACGGTTTGGGAACGACATTCAGGCGACCTAACTGTAAATGTTTTTTTATCTGTTTAAAGGTAAGCGTACACTAGTCCGCCTCGCACGGATCGGATTGATTTAGTGTACTGCGTACACTGCATTCGGAGCATCCGGTAGTGAGCCAACTCTAGAACGCGTCTTCAGTTCATTGTGTAACTTTCTTTTGTCGACATCGATTGTGGCAACAAATTTTGCTGTGCTCAAACGCTGTTGTGGACAGTGAGGACGATGGTATGAGTTTAATGACATCAAGCCCGGTAATGGACAAGCTGCGTCGAAACAAGTTCATATCAAAAAATTCAAACATATTTTGAAATATATACTATTTGTGAAAGTTGTGCAACACTGAGAATCATCGTAAATAAATAAAATTTATTCCACTTATTGCTCTAGTCGTTTAAATAAACGTTCAAATTGAGATAGATAGAGAGAGACAATAAAACAAAATTGCCGAAAATCAATATCTTGTACAGCCGGCAGCGATGAGAGCCTGTCCAAGTCGTGGCTTCGAATCATAAAGATTCTGAATGTCATTGCTGAGGAATGGCATTGCAGATGGCCTCTATCTGATACGAAAGTTAAGCCATACTCTCTGCCCAACGAGCGGTTCGTGCGAGTCACCAACCGATGTAATGCCAGACATACTGAGTGGGCGACATATCCGGGGAACGTGCAGGCCATGGAAAAAGCGGAACATATCGTGCACTGAACAAAGCACTGTGGACGGGCATTGTCTTGCTGAAATACAGCTCCGGGAATGCGTTGCAGGAGGGTTAGGACCTAGGGCTCCACAACTTCCCTGATGTAGCACCCGCTGTTCAGGGTCCCCACAGTTTTTAGTAGTTGGGATCGCCCATGATATCCAATAGCGCTCCAGACCGTAAGGCCTGGCGTTCGTCCAGTATGACGCTGAATAAGACACTCCGCGAAAAGACGTTTACCTCTGTAGCGTCTGACAAGTACGCGTCCATCGTTTTAGTCCAGATTGTAGCGGGACTCGTCTGAGAAGACGACTTGTTGCCAATCGGCACGCCATTGGCTGTGTTTGTGAGCCCATTGTAGCAGGTGTCGTCGGTGGTTCAGCGTCAAGCGAATCCTTACACGTAGCCCTTGACGCAGCAGACGTCGACGAACCGTGGGGGCAGACAATGACACCTGTAAACGTGCTCAATGTTGTGCCAACGAGCGAAAGTAATAACTCTTGAAAATCAATAATCGTCAACAACCAACAGTATCGAGTTGTTGAAAAATATTCGGGATTTCTTTAAAGGTCCTTGATTAAAAACTACTTGAATTTTTTTTATATACGAGTAAGTACTCTGACACAACTTACTCAACTAAAATCGTGTGTGAACATCTCTACTATTATAAAAGCAAGTGTTTGTTTGTCTGTCTGTTTGTTTCTTTCACGCAAAGTCCTGACGAATCTATGGCACTTACAGTAATGAGATTTGGCACACAGGTAGTCCACATTTTTTGCAATTTTAGGGCCACGGCGAATTTTAAAATTCAATCTAGAATATTTTTTAATGAATTAATAGGAATGATTTTCCAGCCAGATGATAAAAACAAATAATCTTTTAACTGGAGTCACTTAGTTCTTTTTTGAAGATAGAGTAAAAATTTCAACGGATTTGAACTCTGCGGAAAATTTCGTTTCAGATCGATACCTAAAAATATGATTTTCTTTAATAAATAATTTTTAAATTGAATATATCTTTTATATTTTCGCAAGAGATTGTGACGTCACGTGAACTTTCTCTTTGCAAAAATAAACAGATTGCATCTTCTGCCCTTCGCGTTAAAAAAAAAGAAACAGATTACATTTCCTGCCCTATTCCATTTCAGCGAATGAGAGCAAAAAAATAAAAATAAAACATATTTTAACTTGTATTGTTGAGTTCTTTTTCGTAAGATCGGAATCGTTATAGATAGATTAAAAATTTCAACGGATTTGAAATCTACGGAAAATTTTACACCAGATTAATACCGTACACCACGGGCAACGCCGGGCTAGTAGTATGAATGTAGTTTAAACATCAACTTGATTTTTAAAGAGTAAGTAATCGCTCTGACACAACGTACTCAAATGAAATCGTATCTAAATATTTCTTCTATTTCCGAATGCGGTACGAGATCCGAAGACTTATCTAATTCAAGACAGTATGAACTTCAACACATTTTATCCCTAGACTAAAAGTATGAAAAATATTTATTTCGTCCTGACAGTCATTTCAAATGAATTGGCTAAACGATCTCAATGACCGAGGTATACTTATCCACGAAATCATTTCGAGGTGGGGAGAACCATTTTTCGATCATAAAATGGAGTCGAACATAGCTCCGCCTAAAATGAACTGCTAACTACGGGTAAAATATGTTTCTCAATAATGGAGAGAAAAACTTCGAAATATGCATCGTAAAAACATCTAAGCGAAAGGGGCAGTCAATAATCTCGTTTCCAATATCGACGCACTTCGTTTTTGCTGCTTCTCGGGTATTTTAAGTCTGCTCTTTATTTGGCCACTGCTGTTCTCGAAACAGAAATTACTTTTCAATTTTTCGGAAATCTTTAAATCGGATCGTAGAACTCTCCTACTTTAATCTGAAAGTACGCTTTAGTTTCGCCATGAAAAATTATCACTTCGCTCATTCGCCTGGTAGGATTCTCAAGACTATGTAATTAAATTATTTCACTCACAAGTTAATGTAAACTACTAGTTATCGGTCAAAGTTATTCCCTTCGGGATTGATTCTGGACACCGTCGCCAATAGCCATTTCGTTACTCCAGTGCGCCGTTGATTTAACTTCCTACCTAGTTATAGGTGACGAATTTTATTTTTATTTTTTTATTTCCAAAGACAAATACAATACAGAAATACAATACAGTACAGAATTGACCGAAGTCATTGTAGCCTTATACAAGGCCAGAAGTGATGGTCTCTTGTGAAGGGGCACCCAGTGGGCGGACCATCATTGTCCCTAACAAAGGACAGCACAATTTACATCCATGCCCTGTCCCGGATTCGAACCAGGAACCTTCCGATCCAGAGGCCAACACCTTGACCACTAGACCGGTTGGTCGACGGTGACGAATTGTATGCTGTGCAAGTTTGATTCCTGTAATGTACTCTGGGTGGATATCTCTTCTGTGTGTTAGTTAAACGCTCTTTGTATGTGTCCGTTGCTTGACATTGCTCATTCTGTTTGGCTCAACTTGGCTAAATATGACACCATAAAACCGAACCTAATCAACCAACTTAGTTATTGGTGTGGCTTTGGCGTGATCTTAGTCTTTTTTCGCCAAACCAATGTCTCAGTGAGTTTGCCCACTGCTGCAACAACCTTCGAATGGTAAGTGACGCATTTTGGATTTATGTAACGTACCCTAGGATGTATTTCTGTTCTGTATCAGTAAACCTTTATTTGTGTGTACGTCTATTACTTGACGTGATCTGTCTTATGTTTGGCGCAAACAAGCCAAGTAATGCCCTTTTGTCATAAAATCCTACCAAGCCAATGCAAATGGTTTGGCAGACTGAAAAAAATGCCTCTTATGGCACACCGAAACGATTCATTTTTAAGGGGAGTGTTACTACCTTTTTAGAAGAAACTAGCTGAAATACCCGGAGTTGCTCGGATTTCAAATATGACTGCGACAGCTAAAATAGGACCGCAACATTTCCCTGTGTTAACTCAAAAACACAAACTCTGTAGAACGTGTTTCCTACCGTGACATTTCCCTGTGTTAACTCGTACACAAACCCTGTAGAACGTGTTTCCTTGTCCATGTTCATTTATTGCAGAAAAATAAACTTTAGATTTTGAAATTGCAAAACTCTGTAGAACGTGTTTCCTACCGTGACATTTCCCTGTGTTAACTCATATACAAACCCTGTAGAACGTGTTTCCTTGTCCATGTTCATTTATTGCAGAAAATTAAACTTTAGATTTTAAAATTGCAAAACTCTGTAGAACGTGTTTCCTACCGTGACATTTCCCTGTGTTAACTCATTCACAAACCCTGTAGAACGTGTTTCCTTGTCCATGTTCATTTATTGCAGAAAAATAAACTTTAGATTTTAAAATTGCAAAACTCTGTAGAACGTGTTTCCTACCGTGACATTTCCCTGTGTTAACTCATACACAAACCCTGTAGAACGTGTTTCCTTGTCCATGTTTATTTATTGCAGAAAAATAAACCTTAGATTTTAAAATTGGTCTTTCGAGGGGCGCTTTTAGGACTACTTGTGTGCCAATTTTTTTGGCTAAAGATTGGTCTGAAGACATGAAAGAAATGGCCTTTGTTTTCCGCAGTGTTCTAAAGTTTAAGTGTACCAAATTTGGTGTGTATTGGTCAAACGGTGTAGGGGGATTTGTATAGATAATACACACACACACACACATCCTTTTTTATGTATATAAATAGCGAACTTATTTAAATTGTGTGGACTGATTTCTCTATTCAATAAATCACGAAATTTCGAATGTTATATTAAATAATTTTTTTAACCCTGTAATCAAAGTATTTTATACATATTTGTACATAAAAATTCGTTGGAACAAAATAAATAGTTATGTAATTCCAAAGCTAGTTAATATAAATTTCTTATATCAAGCACTGCACACAAGACATACGCATAGCCTTTGATTCGACTAATGTTGTCGAGCCGCGATAGCCTGGTAAGAAGAATAACGGACTTGTAACAGGTGTGTTGTCTGTACAACCAAAGACCGTCGTGTACAAAGAGGGCTGCTGTATGTTAAATATTTTGGAGCCTCAAATGGCCTCACGTTGTCGTCGTTTGGAAGTTTGGAGAATGGGGTATCAGCTCAGGTGTGACCTCGTCATCTGACCGTGGTTCAAAATTACGTGTTGTTGTCCTTGCATCTTTCGCTTCGGGGGGTTGTTGCTCCAGTGCGTCATCAGCTATAAATAGTGCCTACCTATCGATGTTGTCATAAACAGTTTCTCTTCTCAACACATGTCACCAATGCCCCGAAGTTCCAGAGTGACGTAAATTCAGCTACTTAAATACATCCTCTCAGCAGGCATACAACTAAAACATTTCGTAGTTAACTTATATTTTCTTGCAACAATTAGTGAACTAAAAAATGTCTCTTCCGTATCAAATTTGGGAAGATTTAATATTTATCGTCATAGTGAAAGAAACATCTGTCACAGGAGAAAATTCTAAGGGTTTTAGTAAATTAAAAAACCTTACCCAGATTTAAAGTCAGTAGTCTAAAAATTTCAAAAGATGACTCATGCAGAAAATAAAACTGACCAACCCGTAGCAGTTTTATCATCTTGTTTTATTAGTCTTCGAAATTTTTAGACTATCGACCAGTTTTCCTAAGGTTTTTATCTTTGCTACCAGACCAGTTTTTTATCGTCTTGTTTTATCTTTAAAAACTAGTGCCGTGAATTTTCTTTTTACTTGACAAAATCCGAACCTGCTATATATTTCTACTCTGGTAACTGAAAAGAATAAGGCTACTTTGTAACCGTTGAATTGTTACACGAATAAAGGTTGTCAGAAAGTACTTGCGAAGTTTAACCTTAATTACTATTATCTCGCTGCACGACTGTAGAAAGTGGGTGATAGACATTTCATGGCCAGTGTGGTATTATAGGAAACTTTATGCTGCTCGAAAATAATTGATTGAGGAATAAACAAGTCACGTCAAGTTGTAATGCTTGTTTCTCACGAGCGTCACAAAGAATGATCTGTACTGAACAGGTATATTTAACTTTCATTGGATTCCATTGTGTGTTAACTTTTCTAGTTTTTTAAGTTTTTTTACAAAAAATTCGGATCGAATATGAGCAGTGTCAGTCTTATTTTTAGTTCGTGCGCTCAATGCCGAATAATTCATGTTGCTGAATACTTCTGTGCATGTTATCCATATTAAATGCATGTGAAATTGTGTTTAGCTTTCACTGAATTAATTCACATTCCATACTTAGATATTACTTATTGATTGTGTAAAATTTCAACGTTATAATTACCTTTCTAAAGGTATTATTAATCTCAATTAACATGTCATTTCGCTACATTTCCCTTTAAAGGATAAGAAGCGATTATTTAACATGTCATCGTGAAATGATATGAATATTGTAACAGAACGTACAGCCGTTCTTTGTAACTTAAATTTTCCTCTTGGTTTTTCAACGGCTTAATAAGTGTTGTTTTGCTATAATTAATATATTGTGCTTGACATTGACAATGAAAGTATATAAATAATTATAAATTTTCTTAAATGCGAAGATAATATTTCCGTTGTAACGCCCATAGCAACAGCTTGGGATCTAGAGTCAGCAATCTGTCAATGTATCTTCAAAAAATCTCCTTCAACGTCGATGTGGTTTCAAGGTGTGTTTGCCACCCTATTTAATTAACTGTGCTTCTGTGTCCAATTGGGAGGATCGGGAGAAAACTTAAAACTCTTGAATTGAGTTGGATAGTTTTTTCTGGCCACTGGCCGTTTGAGCTGATTTCCGAAACATCTTTATACCTTTTTACAACACTGCAGGCGAGGAACACAAATCCCTTTTCTCTAGATCGTAATTTAAAATTTCTGTCTAAACAGTGTATTCCTCTGTCTATTGAATAACTATCCTACATGTATTTCCAATGTGTCGTTCTTAGCATGCCAATTGGCCCTGTACGTTACATCATGCATCTGATCATTATATCTGCAATAACTCAGCTCTCGATCTGTAATTGTGGCACATTATATTTAGTTTTTTTTTTAAGTTACCTGTTCTAGGTAATTTCCTTATCAACCAAAATAGAGTGGCAAGTTTTCCCGAATCATCGTCTAGCTGTTACCTCCTGGTTCTTTATCTTCGCGTCGAAAACTGCCTTGTAAGTGGCCAGCCACCGATGCAAACATTTTTCGTAATAGCGTATTCCTCTGTCTATTGAATAACTATACTACTTGTATTTTCGCTGTGTCGTTCTTAGCAAACCAGTTGGCCCTGTACGTTACATCATGCATTTGATCATTAGATCTGCAATAACTCAGCTTTCGATCTGTAATTGTGACACATTATATTTAGTTTTTTCTTAAGAGTATTACCTTTATGAACCAAAATAGAGTGGCAAGTTTCCCGAGTCATCGTATTGCTGTATACGTCTTAACTCTCCTGGTTGTTTATCTACATGTCTAAAACTGCCTTGTAAGTGGTCAGCCTCCGATTCAAAAAAAAAAATTTCAAACTAGCACTCGTTCTGGGCAAGGGACAATATGTTTTGTCTACTTGGATCTTCATTCCCCTTGGAGTAATATGGCAATCTTGTCTCGATAAAATATCTAGATATCTCATTCACAAAATCGACCAGATCTTGATTGACTAGATTACTTTTCATTAGCTAAATTAACCAGATCTTGGACGAGATATATCTACTTCATTGTAACTACTTGGAGGGTTAAATTAACAAGTTTGTTAAGTTTACTAGGCACTAGTAATTCCCCTTGTTGGGTGCAATGGACAGTCTCATCTAAGAAAAACTGCTGTAAACTAGTGGGCAAAACTAAACAGTTCCTGGATAGTCTGGATCTCTTTTTCTTCGAGTTACCCAACACAGACTATTGAAAAATGAGGACAATGAAAAGCATGTGCAGATGCATTTAATATGCCATTTTCCCAGCCTCACAGCACTTTTATTCCAAACGCTAAGAATCGATTTATAAGTTCCATTTTAAGTCACGTTCCATCCACAAAGGTCTTGGAACGCTGATGGAAACTCGAATGGAGAAGTAAACGTATCGAAATATTCAATGACTTCATGTTTGATGTATGTATGCTGGGGAAAAGAAAGGCGCGCTTCTATTTGACCGAAACTGTTGACTTCAATACTCCGCTGTCGAAAGAATTTACGAGTTGGGGGGAATGTTTTTCTGCACTTTCATCTTAACTTGAACTTTTATTCTCGCATCTTTCGTTTTGTTTTGAAGAGACGTGTGATTAATGTATATCCATCTCAATTGAATGCAAACCGGCTTTTATAGTTTCCCAAGTGCTTGGAGAGTTGGAAACAATTTTACTCTGGGCGTTGGAGAGTCGCAATAAAATCGGGCGACGCTCGACATTTTTAGAAACAAAGGAATACCGAAGTGTTCAATTTGAACCTGCTTCGTATTGAGAAAATACCTGTCAACTTATCTGGTTCTTTCAAAAGCACTATCATTGAAGCAGTTTGTGGCTGATGTAGCATTACTCCAAAGCAGTTGGACATTTCGCGATGGTAAATATAGCTGTTTATTTTACTCTTTATTTCTGTTGATGAATTAAAATAAGGCATTGAAGTTTATTTTAAAATTTTGTTTATTCATTTTATGAAAATTACGGTTGCCTAACTTTTGTGATACTTGAATGAGTTCTATTAAAATGATTGCATGATAATGGGTATGGATAACAGTTATCTTATTGAAGGCAGATTTTAATTTGGTAATGGGCATGAGCATATTGTGCATGTATTAAACCATTCTAAAAAGTAGTGTGCAGCCCTCAAACAAATTCTGCATAATCTCTATTTTTCTATGCAATTGCCCTACATTTTCAATCTCTTATCTCAGACATGTAAGTTGTTAACGGTGCAGGTTCGATTCATGTAATTTATAATGGGTGTATTTCCCTCTTCTGTATCAGTAAACTTTTTGCAGTATATATTTCCATTACTTGACGGTTGACGGTCTTGTGTTTGGCACTGCTTGTCCAAATGTCCCTTGCGCAACAAAACCCAACCAACTTAACTCCGGCCATGTAAACACTTCTTTAAAAAAATTTGACTGTCGAAAAACTGGTAACGTACTTGGAAATCCTGAAACATTTGCACATTAAAATTCATTTCTTGAAAACATGAGATGTAGATTATTTATAACTTATGTAGTATGTAAAGAGGAATACGTTCTCATTGACTCACATTTACTCGTAACTAACAATTTACCTTCTCTTCCCACCAAAAATGAGCAGAAAGAAAACCGGATCGGAACAAAACTGACGTTTGAAAAGAGAAGTTTTCCAAAGCGATAATTCTGTCTTTCTGAGCTGCTTAAATCACCACTGCTGTATCAGAGTCCCGATCAATGACATCTGACAGCTTAAATAAAGTGGCTGAGATTAAACGCCTTCTTTATTTGTCACATCTCATCTACCAAATTTACCACCAACTTTCCGAAAGCCTAAGATAACAGAAAAGGTTTAGTCAGCATCGATCTGTTACGCTGAAAGCTCCATCGTACCACCAATTGCATGGTGTGTAACTAGAAGTTACACCCAATTATCTTACTACGTTCCGTGCTTTTTCTCACTATTTCAGAGTTTTCTTTCTCTAGTGAGTATTTAATTATGTCCATTCATTCCGCCTACGTTTGCAGACAGCTCTTTCCAATTCCCTTTTACGCTTTCGTTGGCATTGCAAATCTTAGTCCCAATATGTACTTTCTTTCTACACTGCGTTCTTTCTTTTTGGGTTTCCTAAATTATCATGGCTGTATCAGAGTCACGATCACTGATATCTGACAGCTTTAAAGTGACTGAAATTAAACGCCTTCATTATTTGTTTTATCTCATCTACCAAATTTACCACCAACTTTCCGAAAGGGAGAGCCCAAGATAACAGAAAAGGTGCTGTCAACATCGATCTGTCATACTGAAAGCTAGCTCCATCGTGTCTCCAATTGCATGGTTTATAACTAGCAGTTACACCCAATTATCTTAGTACGTTCCGTGATTTTTCTCACTATATCAGTCCGTTTTCCCTGGTGTGTATTTAGTTTTGCTCATTCATTCCTCCAGCAAGCTCTTTTTCCTTATTCCCTTTACGCTTTAGTTGCGAATCGTACTCCCTATATGCATACTAATTATTTGGGTGACATACTCGTAGCTTTCGTTGATGCTGATAGACCTTTTCTGCATACTTAGCAGATACATCGCACTTACGACGCATTTTATGAGTCTCATATTTACGACTTAGAACCTTTAGTCGGAATGTGATCAGTTTCTGGTAAAGTTCAATAAGCGATCGGTTTGTTCATCTCATCTGGAATAAATCATGGTATCTGTTCCATTAGTTTCACATATTTTCTTTAAAAAATAATTGATTCATAAGCGTAGAAATTGTATCCTAAAACTCCTAGTAGCCGATTTGTTCAATCAAAAAACTAATAATAGTCAATATGTTCAATCATAAAACTAATAGTAGTCAATTTGTTCAATCCTATTCCCGATTTGTTCAATCCTGCGTCGCATGCCTTTCCTCGCTAGTTCTATCAGCTTTTCCCTGATGTGTATTTAATTTTTTGTCCATTTATTCCGCCTACGTTTGCAGACAACTCTTTTTCCTTATTCTCTTTTACGCCTTCGTTGGCATTGCGAATCGTACTCCCGATATGCATACTAACTATTTGGGTGACATGCTCGAAGCTTTCTGTTGATGGTAGGCTTCTTCTGTGTACTTAGAAGATGCGACGTATATACGAAAAAGTCTTATAATTACGACTAAGACTATTTAGTCGGAATATGAACTGCTTCTGGTGCTATATTCGAAGATGAGCGCTTGTTTTGTCCATCTTATCTGGAATAGCTCGTGATGTTAGTTCCATTATCTTCAAGCATTTTGCTTTATATATAACTGATTCATTAGAAAATTGTAGCCTTAAGTTCAAAGTATTCAATGTGTTCAATCCTAAAACCCATAACTGTCGATTTGTTCAATCCTGAAATTCAGACAATTTTCGTACATACTTTAAGTTGAAATTTGCTGTTTCTAGTAATACTTAAAGAAGCTCACGTTTTTTCACCAAATTCGGAAGATATTAGTTCGCTTGTGAGATATCAGTTCGCTTGTGAAATATTAGTTCTAAAACTCGCATATTTAATTTAAAGTAACTTATTCAATGTAGAATTGTTTTAAAACTTATTGTGGTCAGTTTTCGTACAGATAAATATATAATAGTTTCGGTTGGAAGCCTGTTCATTAGTATTGCTAAATTTACCATACATGAAACAAGCTGGACTACGTATATACAGTCAGAGAAAAGGAACAAACCATCCCTCTTCATTCAAACGATTTTAATAGTTGGACAAATACAAAGATGGCATTCGACAAGGAATAACATCTGTAAATTCATAGGCATAAAATTTGCTTAATACGTCTGTATGTTAAATTTAGCACCAATTTCGTAATGTCCAATAGCAACCCTATTTTGACACAAAATTTCGAAGCTATTTCATAATTTAACTTCAGATACCCAGTTTCATGTCATTCATGAATACAGAAAATTTGGAACTCCGAATGTTAGATCAGTTTCCCAGACTTGTATTGATATCTTCCAAAATAATATTCCTGTAGTGCTGATATTTTGTAGCATGGTGTTATTAAGGTACACAAACAAAATATACGCAATGTTTTAGTTATTGAATAATTTTTAGTTTGCACTGATGATTATTAGTAAATTAATCGAAAAAATTATGCATAAAAATCTTGATACATTTTGGCAGACATCATTCAGAAAAGCTCTTAATATTGCCATAAGACTTTTCTCTGGATAGTTTTACCGAAATTTTCATCACTACTGTGATTTTAGGGGCATCCAAAAAGTTAACAAAATTATGACAAACCTAAGAAATGTGCAAAATTTTTCAAAAATGTTTGGAAACATCATTTATGTAATCTAACGGGCATTGCTTCCGACCTGTCATGTGTGGTACAGCTGAAAAATGACGAATCTATTTGTAGAGATTGGCAAGACTGGTTTTTTCGATAACAGTCTTAACGGCTGTTGCTAACTTGCGATGACAGTATTAGCTCTGTTATTAGGAAAACTTTATTTAGTAGTTCTATAAACTGAATAAGTTTAACAGTTATTAATTATTACAGTTGACTGAAATTAAACATTAAATATTGACTATCATTCTTTCCAAATTTCTCGTCTGTCAAGATCTGGTCAATTTTGCTAATGAAGATACACCTAGTCGAAACAACTATCAGAAGGGTTAAGATTCTTTGTAACCTTTTAGTCAAGCAACAAATTGTTTTGAGCTTTTCAAAAGGGATCTGTAAATACATGGATCAACATATTCATAAGCATTGCAAAATTGTTCGTACTATAAATGACACATCTATAAGTAACATCCATAAGTAAATAATATATGATATAGGGTAAAATGCATTAAACTAGTAATATGTAAAGTATAGTTTTACTAGCCACTGCGTGGCGAGCCCGGCGTTGCCCGTGCCCGTGGTGTTCGTTTGCTTCGCAAACCAACACCACGCCCAACGTCATGGTATAAAGTATTAAACTGGTGTACAATCATCCTCAGATTTCAAATCCGTTGAAATTTTTAATCTATCTTTAACGAATCCGCTTTTACGAAAAATAACTAAACAATGCCTGTCAAAATGTTTTTAATTTTTGCTCTCTACTGAAATCGAAGAGGGCAGGAAATGTAATCTATTTTTTAACGCGAAGGCCACGAAATGCAATCTGTTTACTTTTGGAAAGGGAAACTTACCGTGACGTCACAATCTCGTTCAAAAATATAAAAGATATATCTAATTTAAAAGTTATTTATATAAATAAAATCATATTTTTAGGTAGTAATCTAAAGGGAAATTTTCCGCAAATTTCAAATCCGCTAAAATTTTTACTCTATCTTTAACGGTCTGGGAGATAGAAAAAGAACTAATTGACTACAGTTAAAAGATTGTTTGTTTTTATCGTCTGGCTGGAAAATCCGCGCAAAATCATAACGAAAACAATAAATTTAGAATTTGTGATCTCTTCTATGCTGTAGCATTCAATAATGATTAATTTTCATAAATTTGTTTTAAAATGTTCTAGATTGAATTTTAAAATTCGCCGCGACCCAAAAATTGCAAAACATTTGAACTACCTGTATGCCAAATATCATTGCTGTAAGTGCCATAGAATCGTCAGGATTTTGCGGCAAGAAACAGACAAACACTCCCTTTTACAACAGTAGAGATATATCAAATCACGAACAGAGAAAAAAAATGACTGGGGTCATTTATTTTGGTAATACTCCACAAAGCACAAAATATTTTATGGATCAATCTTAATCACCTTAAGCTCGAACCACGTGTGTATTCTCAATGAACCTCCAAAAATGATAAAAATCGACCACAATTAACGATAGGAATTCTCTCCAAACCGAAGCCAGACGGCGCCAATATGTGTCAATTAATTTACATCTTCACGCTAGGATGGCTGTATTGCTTGCAATCAACATCACGGTAAAAGCTTTCTCTAAGGGAAATTAAATCACCATCCCATTTTTGGGGTATGCTTCATGAGGAAAGGATTCGATTCTTCTGCGTGTACGGGGGCGTTGTGCCTGAGTGGGTATGTCCACTGCGCTAGCAACATTCGAGTTGTAGGCGTCGCAGGTTCCATTCCGGTCACGTGCATTCCTACCGAGGTATATTTCTCGCTTCTGTGTTAGTTGAAACTCTCATGTGTGTGTTTGTCCATTACTCGATGTTTCTTTTCTCACAACTTTTTTCCTGCTCAAACATTTAATAAAATTAAAGTTAGTTCGTCCATTGCGCTAATAACCTGCGAGTTGTAAGCTTCGCAGGTTTGATTCCTATCCCATGCCAATGTGCAAGGTATATAATGCAATTTGCCTAAATTTTAGAATAACCTACTTCGTCGTCATGGCACAACCAATTTTAATACCAAATTATTTTAAAATACCCTCAAGAGGGCTTATTTTCGTTTATTTTATAGGGACCAGATTTGTTAAAGATGTCAAATTTTACGGAATATTTTCTTAGAATCTTTTATGTCCACAAGACACTTTAACGCGGGGATTTTTTAAAAACTTCAACTTTAAAGTTTTGAAATTTCTTCATTTTTTTTTTTAATGATTGATTTGATCCTTTTTTCTACAGTCAAGATGAACTTTTCTGAGCAGATAGCAAAAATGCCCGAGTTAAAATATGTTATAGGGTATTTTACACTCGTAAACCAATTAATTTTATATTTGCTTGAATAGACTTTGAAAAAATGTTCCTTTTATGGAAAAAATACAGTTTAAGATAGTGAAGTTTAAATCACAAAATTTACCTTACTTCAGGTACTTACAGGTATTTTTCAAAAAAAATATTTAAATTCTTCTACTCACCGTATCTCCATTAATAACATCATTTTAAACAGAATTGTATAAACATTTATTTAAATTTGAAAAAAAATATTCGAAATTTTGAAAGGCTTTTGTTGCACCCCTTAAGACATTGGTTTGTATATTGAATTTTAAAACTAAGTTTTTTACGTTATAATGTTCTTATCACCTTGTGTTTGGAGTAGTATAGCTGACACAGTATATGGATTTCTATAGAAAGCTCACAAAAATAGTGAAATCGCTGGTCTACTGTGAATCAATGGATGATCTTCCCTCCATTTGACCAATCAGATGGTGAATGTTCGTTTCCTCCCGGCAGACGAAAGTGTTATTTGGGCAACTTTCCAACTCGTTTTGATCGCGTGATTGTGGGCACATAAATAGGTTACCAATACTCCCTACTTATACATAACTTCTGATCTGGCTCTTACGCCGGGGTTCAGTGGGCACTGCTCTAGCAACTTGTGAGTTATAGACAGTGCGGGTTCGATATGCCCGGGGGTGCATTTCTCTCTTCTGGTGTCAGTAAAGCTATCATTGCGCATATTGTCCATTACTAGATTTTTCTCTTGTGTTTGACACAGCTTGGCCTAGTATGGTCCTTATGCCCCAAACCTATAAACAAAGCTCTCAGGGTGTATTTATCTCTTCTGTGTCAGTAAAGCTATCATTGCGCATGTTGTCCATTACTAGATTTTTCTCTTGTGTTTGACACAGCTTGGCCTAGTATGGTCCTTATGCCCCAAACCTATAAACAAAGCTCTCATGGTGTATTTATCTCTTCTGTGTCAGTAAAGCTTTCATTGCGCATGTTGTCCATTACTAGATTTTTCTCTTGTGTTTGGCACAGCTTGGCCGAGTATGGTCCTTGTGCCCCAAACCTATACTCAAACAAAGCTCTCAGAGTGTATTTCTCTCTTCTGTGTCAGTAAAGCTTTCATTGCGCACGTTGTCCATTACTAGATTTTTCTCTTGTGTTTGGCACAGCTTGGCCGAGTATGGTCCTTGTGCCCCAAACCTATACTCAAACAAAGCTCTCAGGGTGTATTTCTCTCTTCTGTGTCAGTAAAGCTTTCATTGCGCACGTTGTCCATTACTAGATTTTTCTCTTGTGGTTGGCACAGCTTGGCCGAGTATGGTCCTTGTGCCCCAAACCTATACTCAAACAAAGCTCTCAGGGTGTATTTCTCTCTTCTGTGTCAGTAAAGCTTTCATTGCGCACGTTGTCCATTACTAGATTTTTCTCTTGTGTTTGGCACAGCTTGGCCTAGTATGGTCCTTGTACCCCAAACTTATAAACAAAGCTCTCAGGGTGTATTTCTCTCTTTTTTGTCAGTAAAGCGTTCATTGCGCACGTTGTCTATTACTAGATTTTTCTCTTGTGTTTGGCACAGCTTGGCCAAATATGGCCCATGCTCCATAAAATCCAACCCAACCAGGCGAATTAATTACCAATTATGGTAAATTTCACTTGATCTTTTATTTAAGTTGGCTTAAATGTTGCTTATACCAAAGCTTTATTCCTTGGATTTGCCTCTTTAAATCATACGATATAAATGTATATATCGTTAATTTTCCTTTCGCCACTTAATTCTTCACGACCAATGAAATCTATTTCAGTAACGAGGAGCTCGCAAATCCCTTGATTCGAGGTCTGAACAGTGAGTGTTTCAACGAGCCAAATAAATTGGCTAAAATCGTGCGGTATTGAAAATCAGCTTAGTTTCCATTCTTTAGATGTGTCAGCATTACCGACTAATTCCCACTTTCCATAATTAAATTAACTTTAACAAATTTCCAATTATAAAGTGATTATTGTGTTTGTCACCGGCGCTATTCTCATGTTATCTATTTTTACTCAAAACGTATGGACTCTACACGTTTTTGAGTGTTAGCGTTTTCTTTGAAAGACGTTGGAGTCGTTATGGATTAGGGTTTGCACACTGCGCTAGCAACCTGCGCATTGTAAACGGCACATGTCTGGATGTACTTCCCTTCTGTGCCAGTATCGCTTTTCTTGTGTGTGTTAAGGGGGTCCGGGACACATTGAAAAAAAAAATTTATTAATTAATTTAGAATTTTGAATTTTTTTTGTACTGATTGCCCATTTAACTAATAAACGAAATCACAACACAAAATTTTTCCAAAAGTTTTTAAAATTTAAATTAAAATTTTTTGAAAAAAAAGAGGGGTCATTTTAAATTGCTAAAACTCAAAATGTTCTTGATCCATTTTCAAAATTCTTGCAGAAAATTATTCACAACTTTATAAATTTTCATTTTGATTCAGCAATTTAAAAAATATTATTTTAATAAAAAATAAAAAATATTTGAATGAAATTTTTTTAATTTTAAGGTACTTTTTTTTTAAAAAGTCATAGTTTTAAAAGTAAATATTTGTTTCAAATTTGCTGAATCAAAATTAAAGTATAATGTTTGAAAAAGATATATTCCAAATTTCAACCCTTAAACTTTATCGGTTTTCGACTTATAGCAATTTGAATACAGGAAATCTTGAAAAAATGTATCATGGTGAAAAACGCATTTAAAGTTTTAAAGACAGATGTTGTCGCCATGACAACAACTGTCAAGAGTGTTAGATTTTCAAAACAACGCACCACAAATATTATTATATCTCTAGTTCTAATTAAGATAGAAACATTATTTAGACGTCATTTTAAGCAAAAAAACACAGAGAATTTCTTAAAATAATAATTTAAAAAAAATTCGAAAATGTGACGATTTTTGTGTCCCGGAACCCTTTAATGTTCATTTACTTGACGTTGTTTGGAGCCAGCTTGGCTAAATATAATCCTTTCGCCATACACACACCCCAAAAAAACGTGCAGACTTGCTTTCCCCTAAGTTGTTCACGAGTTGATGGGGCAAGAAGACCCATTCGCTCACTGGAACACGTCTTTGCTTTTGTAGAGTCATTAATGGTGTGGGCTGCAATGTGACCTCCGAGAGCATCCCAAGCATACTCTATTGGATTGAGATCAGGGGACCTTGCTTGACACGAATTTTAGTATTGTTCTTAATTTCTGCTGCTGCGAAAAGATCAAGAAGAGTACATTCTTACATTCAAATTAATTTTTCTAATTCTGATATGAATGTGGGTTAGATTATTGAATACATTTAAGAATTTCGAAGAAGGAAAAAAATCGCTGTTTTGCTATCAAAACCTGACAAGTCCAATTTGTATGGTTTATGAGGTTTTAACATTGGTTACAAATATGCAGACTAAACCTATTTCACACTCGTAACTCTACGTCAGTTACAAAGGGACTATCTGCGGCGTTGTATGGAAGTTTGGAGAGTGGGGTTCCAGCTCAGGTCCAATGACTTACGTCATCTGGTTCAGAAGTGCGAGGTGTCTTCGGGTCTATCCCTTCGGGAGTGACTCCGGAGTGTTGCGTTCCTCCAGTGTGACGCTAATTTAAATATCTACCATAGCTGGTGTACAATTTAGTATCTAGTTTTTATCGTTCCTTTATATTTTGAGTTCAAAACTGACGAAGTTGTATACCAAAATGACGAAATATAACTTAAAACCGCTTATTCAATTTCAAACCTGATTGAATGAAACTTCTATCATTTAGCAGGAATTAAACAGTACCATTTTCAGAAATTAAGCGGAATACAATGGAGTGTATCATGTTTGCATATCTACTCAACTCCAATTTCGACTATCAGCTTTAATCGCAATTCCATTGCTTCAGATTTGATTTCGTTCCTTTAATTGCGAATTTAAAATCAATTTCCCCTTTCCCAAAATCGAGGTTTCTATGTAATCCGATCGGAAGATTATTAATGACTTAAATTGCGCAAACGATCTTAAAATACTTCGTTCACTTACGAACACGGCGTTCGTCCTTTATTTCTCTAACGAGTACTGCGTAAGAAGTAATCATGACTTATAAATTTCGAATGTCGCTATTTAAAGATGGTGTAGAACCAATTACCATCCCCAAGGTATTGTTTAATGATTTATGCTTGAATTTCGTGGCCACGTCGAAATATTTTATTAATTTGCGAGCATTAAGATTTTATTTCCTTTCATTCCCAACAAATATTCTACAGAAGATGCCGCTGGCGAATTTGAGGTTGTATTATTACCATACACAATACTCGGTCTGCAATACTGGTTGCAAAATATCCCGTGTCTGAAGTCGTACTTTTATGACTTTGTGCAGACAAGCATATGGTTAGTATGCAACTCCTGGCTATAAAGATTCCTGGGAGCGAATTTTATTTGCTTCAAGCTTCAGTATTCGAATGGGTTTTATTGTTGAGCAAGTGTCGCTTCGCGTTTTCTCAGTTTTCAATCAGTTCGATTCGGAAGTGTTCATTTTTAATGATCGTTCATAGATATTTGTTCAAGAATCGCGTTGAAAGAATCTTAATACTCGGTTAAAATTTTTTTCCATTTTAAGTGTAGTTGCAGTATTATATTCGAATTATTTTTACAGTTATGTTCTCAATGTTAAAGCCTAAGAGCTACTCGCATTGTTATTACACTTGCCCGGTTTCACTTACTGTTATACTTTTCTATTACTGTTACTATTATGCACATTTTTTTTAGTTTTCAAACAATAAATATTCAAACATTTCATTAAAATAAGTAACTTTTTACACCAAAAATTAATGTTTTTACATTGTATTCAATGTCTTAGGAGTAAATATATTATAAAGCTAAAATTTAAATTTTAAACAATTGAAATATTTTAAATTTCTTATTCGCAGTGAAAGTGTTTAAAAAATTACTCTGCAGTCCGGAAAAAATTAAATTAGGTGAATTTCTAGAAACAATCTATTTAAACTAATTTAAAAATTCCAAATTGGTAAATTCAAGTACTCACAACAAATTTAGAAGTATGGTTTCAAAAGAATTAGATTTTTTTCGACGTTAGAAATTTATCATTTTTCCCTGAAATGGCGAGATAGATATTTCTGAGATATCAGTGAAATATTGAATACAAGCCAGTCTACTATTCGTAACATAATTTTCAATTATCAGAAGACTAAATTTA
The DNA here is from genome assembly GCA_947359465.1 of Metellina segmentata. NCBI lineage: Eukaryota > Metazoa > Arthropoda > Arachnida > Araneae > Tetragnathidae > Metellina > Metellina segmentata. Next base: position 37,684,152 of record OX375884.1, read on the forward strand.
GTAGAAAACAAACCACGTGCTGAACTTCTAAAATTGACTTTTTAGGCCCAGCCGATGGCTTTAAAAGTCCTCTTAGTCCTCTTATAATCGCGTATCTGCAATAAATCCATACACAAATAAAGCGTATCAAAGGGCTTTCGTACAGAAAATAGAAATTACTAAGGTGCCTACATTAATCAGCCTCGAGAATTCTGTAACTCGATTATATTTATAGATGGATCTAAATTCAATGGGAGCCCAGTACCGACCATGAACTGTGAAAACTTACACTCCCAGATAAGACATGTTGATGGTAGCCAGGTGGTCTTGAGCTATATTAGTGTTTTCTTGGCGTTGTAATTGAAATTTGACTCTTTGTAAAAGGGTCAAATTTATGGTATTTAAATTTAAAAGAAAGGGGCTTAAATATGTAATTGTGTGTTATCATATATTAAACTTTATGAGGATAACGACGTCCAAAGTCATCGTAACTCCTGTACAAAGTCCAGACTTCAATTCAATTGAAATATTTGGGATTCTTTGCAATCGAATTAACAGTTAAAGTTTCCTACCAAAATCAACTTTGAGAATAAATCCTTGCACAATGGGACAAATAAAACCAAAAATTTGTTAAAATCATTTAAAAGGAATGCCAAACAGATTGAAGACAGCCATCAAACGTAAATTAGGTATGGTATGGTATTATTAATTAACGTCACACTGGAGCAACACAACGCACTGTTCGTAAATTAGGTTCTAAATGGTATTGATTTATGAACTGTTTTAAAAACTAATTTAAACTCCCCGATAGGGTACCCAATGCTTTTTAACCTTTATTTGAATTATGAACCCAAGACATACCAAATTTCATATTTCTTTGTTATTATTTTTATTTATTTTTGCTTTGTAGATGGTGTTTTTTATTCTAAGATATGTTTAACGAAAAACATTATAGCCCATCAAATATGCATGTATAAAAAAGTATTAGTTGAATTCGTACTACACATCCACTCTATGTATGTGAACATAAAATTAATCTATTCGCACTAATTAAAACTTAGATAAACAACAAATTGTATTATTTTCAAAATAACATTAACGCCACTGTTATGATATTTATGTTTAGTAATTTGTAGATTGTTTAAAATGTACTGTATATTTCTTACGAGGAATAAATTAAATATTGATATGAGTATATATTCTCATTAACCCAGCAAAGTGGGCGAAATGCGAACTAACTCGGTTGGAATTTGCAGCTAATGCATTCTTTCCCTACTCCTTATTAAAATCGCTGGTGTTTTATAAGATAAGATGAATGATTCCAACTTCTTTCATTGTGATTCCTATTGAAAGTGGTGTAGATTCTGATTAATTTTAATCACACAAAGAACTTCCGCATTCCATTTATCAGATTCATTGTAAGGCTTTAGAACTTGGAGTGGTTTTAGAAAAAGGATATCGTGCATAATTGTATGTAATTATGGGGAAATTTCCAGGTTTTCTTTTGGTTATGTTTAGGATTTGTGTTTAAGTTAGTGTCTAATTTGTAAATTTATTGTCATTCTATGTCGCTGATTTTCAAGGTGTGAACAGTCTTTAGAGTACTTTGTTTTTGTAATTCGGGGTCCTGGAAAAATTTAGAAAAGTGCCAGAATTTCATTAGTCCCTGAACTTCCCCGGACAATGTTTAAAACAAAATTTATATGGAATCTAAACTTTCGTTTCGTACATTTTTCGCTTTCTTGTCATATTAATGCATGCTACTGACTAATTTAATAATTTTTCCAAATTACATTTACTTGTGTAATACTATTTACTTTAAAATATCTTTGCGTTCAAGTTTATTTTTCTCATCAAACAAAATTGCATATCTGAGCAGGACATTTTACAAGCTTAGCTGGATTCAAGGCATTGATAAGAAACACTTAAAAGTAATTGAAATTAACCCTCCTGGTTGTTGTCATGACGAGATATCTCACCATTAACAAAATTAACGAGATATTGATGTACGTGATATCTCGACATCAGAAAAAAATAGCCAGGTCTTATTCTCGTCATCATCAAAATATCGACAATATCTTGATGATGAGATCTCTCGTCATTAGCAAAATCGGTCAGATCTCGTTGAAGTCACTTGGAGGGTTAACAGAGATTTTCTTTGGTATTAAGTGACTTTTAATACCTCGCAAAATGTTAATACATATCTGGTTTCTCTTTCAGAGTACTTTTATTTATAAGGTGTAGAACACACGCCCTTTTGTTAGTGACCTGTAACATATAAGTACGGGGGTGCTTTACATAATTACTTTATTTAATATTTGGATAGCTTCATAAATCCGACATTCCTTTGGTCCCATCGTTAGCCGAGGTTTGTCTTTACTCCCCCATTTGAATATTGCTGTACGCATATAATAGAAGAAATAACTATTGGCTCATCTAAACCTTCAACTCGTCAAGGCTCGATTTTATTTAAAATTTAGAGGAAAAGACCCGTAATACTGAATACTTCACCTACAGATGAATGTTATATTTCCTCAGGAAAGCGCAACATGAGCGATTTTCAACTACAAGGTCTCATAATAGCAGATTTATTGGCTTGGGGCAATCATTGCAAAAAAGATGCAAATTCCTTGTATGCAATTGGTTCCACTGAAGAACATGACACTTTTAATTTGCAGCTTCTAGACGTTTTCCTTTGGTATTGCTCTAACCGGAAAAGGCGTGAAGGACTCGCGCTATGGGGCCCCGTGTAAACAAACGACAGGGGTTCCACTTCCAGTGAGGAAACCAATATTTATGTAGCACAAGGAAATGGAATTTTGCCAGACATTTTTGAATGCATGTTAATGTTAATTCCTTGGAGGTGGTCAGTCGTGGCATGTTAAACCTCATTTTAATGCTCCAAACCTTTGTCAGTTCTTTAATATCTGTTCTGGAGATTAAAAAAAGGAAATAAACCCCCTCCGATGCGCTCGTTTTGAAAAGCAAAAGTAAAAAGATGGCGTTCTGTACTGCAATTTGCCGTTCTTCTCGTTGTTTTGTAACTGAACACATTGTGTGCATTATTTGATTCCACAACTTAATCCGTTGGTACTGGCGTGTTGTGTGGCTGCAGTTATGGTATGTTGAATCTAGTTTAAAAATTCAAACCTTTGTAAATTTCTTAATATCTGTTCTGAAGATTAAAAAACAAACCAATTTGGTGAAACATGACTAGCTTGTTGTGTTGCTCCCCAGTGAGCCACTTACCAACATCAACTACCTAGTTCATGGTAGTTTGGTTCACTGTTTTAGTTTTATAAATGATCGTATTGCTACAGTTGATTCCAAACTTTAACCAGTAGCCACAGACGTGGAGTCGATATGTTCCCGCTCATATATTTTCCGTATCAGTGTAAAAGGGGTTAATTCAAAATGGTTACTTCTCAGAATCTTAATTTGAATATTTCTCTTTCTCACAAATGTTCAGGTAGAAGAACAAGCATGCCATGATACAAATAATTGTAATTTAGATTCGTAGATTCATTCTGATTTTAAGCATATATTTTTAATTCATAATGGTATACTTGACTCCTTTGAACCCCTGAAAAGTCAGACTTAATCCCTTTTGCCGACATGAAAGATATATTCTATTTTAGATTTTACAAATTTTATTTGACATTTATTTTTTAAAATATCATCAATTTCGTAAAATGTAAGAAAAAGTTACATGAAAAGTCATAACCGAAAATCATTGAACACCTGCTGTATTTGAAGATAAATTCCTATAAACTATTTCACCATATTTCAAGTTCGCGGTACTGCATTATAAGTGATAAAAAAAAAAAATTGTTAGTCTTATACTATATTCAGCCACTACATATGGACTTACTTCACTTAACCAAAAATAATAAATTCGTTTGTAGTACCAATCAGTTTGTCTTTTATTAGACGCAGCAAACAATGGAATCATATTGCTCTGTCCTTCGAGTATATTTGCCTGGCATGTGAATTCCCCATCTGTGCCAAATATCTTGTAGCCTTAAAACATCTTGGATAATCACAACCCTTTAAGAACTGCAATAATGCATAGGGTTTATTTGCTATACAGCTTTAGGGGGCATGATTGAGAAGTCAATCCATAGCAATCTAGCAGGATTTAGAAAGTGGCGCAAAGTTTAGCTTCTGACTTTATTTAGGATCAATGTTATAACAGCAAAGCAATATTAGTTTCCGGAAACTAATAACTGAAAAAGGTCCCGTTAACATGAGGTGCGTCTAACACGCGTTTGGCGAGGCTTTCAAGTTCCCGCTCTTCAACGATAGCAAAGTTAGAAACTTGAATTAGAGGAATAAAAAAAAACATAATTTAATGTTTACGGAAAGCGAAACCTCGCTAGCCTCGCCAAACGCGCGTTGAAACGCCTCATGTGAACGTGGCCTAAAACAGATTTGAATATTTGCTTTCGGTGATTTCGCACTTACGTTGCATGAGAACTAATTTTCGTCTCATTTCACACGTCAGCAATATGTTGATATACGAAGCAGATGGCAACTAACCGCAGGTGCAATCAATAAACCTTTTTGATCGATGAAAGGTGCTTTAAAATTCAATTCAATTGCTTTGATTAATAATTAAACCAATCGCTAACTTAAACTAATGAACTTTCGCACAACCAGAAGTTGGAAAAACTAATTTCTTTGCAATCTGATTTTGCATTTTACCTTAAGTTCAACAGCTTAGTATCTACAGCGTAGAGCTTTGACTATACGTCTGTGTATTATATTCAGGTTAGCATTTATTCCGCTTTACATGAAATGAGAATTTATATTCTTTTCTTAAAGGTACGTATACTTTTAATTTAGTTCTGATATTTCAATGGGATTAATCATACTCGGATAAGTCAAATAGCTTCGGTAAGAATATTTTAAATTCCTCATTTTAAGTTTTAATTACGCTTGAAGGCTGGGTAAGTGAAGGAAATGCATTTGAATACATCTTTTCTTTTCTAAATATAAGTTTTGGCATGTTTCAAGTTTTGTTTTTGTTTAATATAATCAATCCATTGAGAAATGATCACCAATGTCGCACACCCAGGTTATCAACTTGTGGAGGTTGCCTTTGTGTTTCATAGTATCTTTATTTTACGCAAGAGCAGTAATTTTAGATTATTGAAATGTTGAGCCAGATGAGGGGGGGGGGGTAGGGTTCATTTGATTTTTGTTTAATTTAAAAATCGTTTCTTCAAACTCGGGGTTTTCTGTATAGCTAAATTGCAACAAAAATTACGGTAAAACAGCTAACCAAACTCTGTGAAGCAAAAAAATGGAGGTAATGTTTTGGTTTCCTATTTTAATACTTATGACGTAACTTTTCATGTTACTCAAATGCAATTTCAGCATGTCGCTTCTTTTAATGAACTCCAAACATCGCTAAAACGGCGATGTATCAAATTTGTTCTATCTGGAAGTAATGTGTGTACTGAAAACCCCTCTTATAGAGCAGTTTAGAGGGCACTAGTTTGGGAGTGACTGCTCCAAGACGAATAGGTGTATTGAAGGCTAACATGCTCAATTCATTAGTATTGAACATAAATTATATGTAGTGTTTATATTATTTTATTACTGTTGTGATAGGTCTCTTAAATCTAATTCAAAAATGCTAGGAAAGTGTTTGCTTGAATTAAAGAGAAAATGTAAAAGACGTAATTGTACACGACGTTAAAAACAATGAATTAGTTTAAAATATATTTGCTTTTTTCCCAAACTCTGGGATGGAGATTAATCCCTACATGCCCATTGGTTTCTCCACATTTGCGTCTCTGGCGTTTTATAAATCATAACTGAATTTTTCCTTATTTTTGGCATCAAAATTTCAGTCTGTATAACGCAGTAATTTAACAGAAAATGATGTATACAAACTGAAACAAGCACGAGAATTCAAGCGGAGTGGAAATGGCTGGAAGACAGATTTGCTTTCATTACCTCCTGCGCAAATGTTAGTGTTTGCGATGTGTGTAAGTGTGTATATGCTGACACTACTACGCGTCAAATATTTACAAAAAAGTAAAAGCTTTTCGCGGGTCGGTTTTACAAGGCACCTGCCGTAATCTGTCAAACTTGTGTGTGAGGGAGCTTTGTGCTCTACTTCCGGGTGTTTTCATCCCCCGTCTATAGAGTGGAAACGCTTTTTGGCTGTCGTTTGAAGATAAAAATAAAATTATTTTCATTCACCATTTAACAGGATCGTCTAGTACGCAGTCTTGCGTCCCTATCATCTCAGGAAAACGAATCCATCCAGCTTAATTTACCATCAATTAAAGAAATTAAGTACTTCACGGCAGATGAGGATAGCTTTTCTTAGATTTGTAGTTAAACTTGAATCTACTAGGTCAGGATACTAGCTCGTGGCACCAAGAAAGGTGAAAATAGTTTGGCTTCGTGTATGGGTGAGATAGTTTTCCTTTTGTATCGAATGGGAATTGTCCTGGACACTGATTTCTCGCCATTAGCTACCGCTAGCTCGCCAATCTTACATCGCCAAATCGTTGAGCCCTTTTTATTAATTTCATTTGCCATCGGTAGAACATGAAGTGAAGAATATGTGGATGGCAATTAAAGTTTTAAAAGATTGTTCTATGCTCGATCCTTGGTATGTATTAAGAAATTGTTAATTAAATTGTTAAAAAATGAAAAATAGACAATTGGTTGACCGTATCTTCAATGCATTTTGAGTCTCACAGCTACAGCTAAATAAAATGTTAGTTGGATATTTTACTCTTGGTTTATCTGTTCTGTGTTTCTTGCTGCATTTTTAGAGATCAAGTGAAAAATTCACTCGTACTTACTGGTTTTCGAAGTTCACGGAAAACTCCCGACTCGAGTATTTTCTCAGAAAGTGGTTTTTAAGCACGAGAACATAAGGTCTCTGCAAAGAAGGTATATTGCTGACGTGGATGAAGTTTTCTCACCTCAATTGAGGGAGAAAAAAAACTAAAAATAGAGAGATGGTATTTTTACAATTAACCTAAATATAATCTCTAAAACAATTGATTTGTTTTCGAATTTCGGAAGAATATTTTTGGATTATATTAGGGGAGCTATGAAGTTCCGCCAAGCCAAGTACTTTGGAGATACATTTTAAATGTACGTGTCGCTTTTACGTGTTGTATGTGTCTTTTACCTTATGAATGGTACATTGAATGCTGAAAAAAATACGTAGATTTTACGTGTGTTTTAATTTAGCACTAAATGTGCGCGTTTAAATTGTACTTTTAATGTGTACGTGGCGCTTTTGAGCGAAATTCCTCTGTCGTGTGTATTTACTGAAATCTTAAAAAATCTTCTAAGTTGAATTTGTTAAACCTTGTCCTTTTGAAGTTCTTTAGTTAAGTATTAATTTTTTTTTCAGGAAGGAACCAGCTTTGTAATTGGAAATGACGAAACCTATAGAAGTTTTCGAGGTAAGTTCCTTTATTTATTAAATAAAAGTATTGGAAACTTTTTTAAATTATTGGGCCATCCTGATCACTCGGAAGAAAACAAGTTTGGCTTTTCTTTTTTACTCCGAATTTAAATTTGGTTAAACAGTCATATTTCCATCTTGAGTAACGTACAGCACTTATTTTGTATAAAAACAGAATAATGTTTTTAAGCTACAAAGTGAGTCCTAGTATATATATTGGCTATTTTGTTTTTATATGAAAACTTACCAGGTCTAATTTAGACTTCATTATTTTAGATGCCTGCGTTCTCAAACAAAAGCGTGTTGGAAAGTGTTTATGTTCGTCGATAATTTTCTCAACGTAAACATTTTTTGTCTCGTTGACTACATTAGACTGAATCCTGAAGATTTCGATTTATTATCGAACGCTTTACTTATTAATTATGCTTGCATGTTTATACATTACGTCGTCCTTTAAACGTTTTCAAGTAATTTCGTCATATTTATTTGCTGCTCTTCGCTATCATTTGTTCCTTAAATTTAAAACGAATTAATCGCATGCAATTCTCTATTTAAACTGTTAGGAAATAACATTTGTGAGTAAACTAATTTAGATTCAGATGGTTATTTTACATACAAATGAAATCCGTTGATTTCTATTTGTAGCTCATTTGTAACCATACGGCTTATCTTATGCCATGCAATGGTACCTTTAAAACACGATTTCAGATCAACAGAATACATATTAAAGGCAACTTTCGAAAATCCTAATATATTATATTGTACTAGCAAAATACCCGACCTTACTCGGTTTGAATTGGTTTACTCTAGATTGAAGAGATAATCAAAATATATAATGACTTACGTTTTTTGTAGAATAAAAATTTATTTTAACACCTTTCGCCATCTTTATATTTTCTACAACTTACTTTGGACACAATTGCTGTATGACATAGCTACAAAAAGACGAAAGGTGATACTAAGGTTACTATTATAAAAGACGATTTATAGGGAGATTTGGAATTCCCTTTCTTAAGTTCTTTTCATGTTCAACTCAATTAATTAAAATTACGATCTACGGCGAGTGCTCTCGCACTCATAGTCAACAAAACAATATTTTTTTACTTGTGGCACTCTTGCCTCCGGTATGTGACATTGTGAAATTTTGCAATATTCTCCTGTCATTACTACAACGAATTTTTTAATGTTGGAAAAAGTTCTAGTTTGGATTTTTAAATGTTATTATTCTTTAAATAACGGCATTATTCTTTAAATAACGGCATTATTCTTTAAATAACGGCATTATTCTTTAAATAATGGCATTATTCTTTAAATAATGGCATAACTACACTTAAAATGTACTGAAAATTTATACTGACTTACCTAACATTTTTAAGTCTAATATTTTGTGGTGCTGTTGATTGTGATGAGAAGGAAAATATATTTATTAAAATAATATATATTTAAAACAGGAAACAGTTAAATAAAATAAAATAAAAGATTTGAAAAAAATTGTTATAAAGATATTAATTTGTGATTCAATTTTATCTCTTGACCTCGCATAGTTGCCACAACTTACAACTAAAAGTGTACAAAATTTAGAAATGAGAAATTTATTCAGAGTGAAAGAACCAGAAAAAATATCACTGCTCGCGCGATCTTGTTCATTCTCGTTTCGTTGAAAAATATCGTCTGTCCCAAATATTCGGAAAATCGGTTTCATTGCGCAAATAATAAAAATAAAACTCGAAATAAATGAAGTATCAGAGATGAAATTCCATAAAAATTTTTTTTTTTTTTTTGAAGAATAATTACTTTTTTAGCAGTACTGGTAAAGCAATCGAAGTAATCGTAATATTCAATAGACATTCCAATTTTTCCAAAACTACCAAATTATGGTTGATTTAAGTATACTTACTCAGGTGTTTTAGCATGAAACGCAACTAAATATAACAATAAAGAAATGTTTAATATTGCATTCACTAAACTAATAGATAATGTATTAAATAAAATACACTGCAATCAAATATCTGGAATACAATTCATGTGATGTCTACACAAACACACAAACATAAAATAGAGCATAGAACAGAAAGACGGACAGACAGACTCTCGCAACCAATGCCACTCACTAAATGAAGATAAGTACTCACTGTATGCAAATTTCCATGAAAATATATTAAACCGCGTGGACGTGTATAGGGCACAACATACATACAGACAGACAGACACCAAACGAGAAAAAGGCGGATTCGGCATCAGAAGGGTCCAAAACGGATAGAAAACTTTAAATGGGTCGAAAATATTGAATGTACAAACAAACACTCCATTCTTATTTATATAGATTGTAAGTTAGTCTCTTGAGGTCAAGAGACTGGTTTATTCAGCGTTCGAAAGTTCCGAACTTTGGATAATTATGCAGGAAACTCTCAATAACCCTGATTCATCTTAAACATAATTATAAATCATGTTATTTAATATATGTATTTTTAGATAGTGATGTATGGTTTTTATGGCGCATGGGCCAGATCTGACCACGCCTTCAACTCGCACGATGTTAAAGCAATAGTTGATCCTACTGACCCACCAACCCATGTATATAAAAGGAAAGCCATATTTCTCGTTATGAGAAAAGCTATTTGCACTAAAGTTTTCGTTAAAGTTGTAGCCTTGGCATAATTTTAACGTTTTGTCGCCAAATGCCTAATGGTAATGGTTAGCATTGCTGAAAAGGCGCCAGTTCGGGGGATTTTAGCAACCACACTATGAGAGAGATTTTTCGGGACACAGAAACACTATTTCCGCCTTTTTATATATAGAGAGAGCTTGACAGAAAATGACTCATTCTAGGATTTCATCCTAGTTTCAATGAAATTCATATTTTTTGCATTTAAAGGGACAAAATACGTCGCTTGATCGGATTGAATTGTCACTTAATCCGCATTAGGTTTTTTAGCTCTAATTTTGTAATTTCGTCTAATGGGGTTTATGAAATGATCATATCTAATATGTAACGACGTCCACATCGCACCCCGGCAAGAAAAGTGACACAAGTCAAAAAATAAAAATTTTGATGTTATGTCATTGAAAAATATGTATGAGGTGCCCCAGCGTGTTATATTACTATTCTGTAGAATATAATAGAAGTTACCACTATAAATACTTACAATTTAAAAGAAGCTTATTATTATTAGAATTAGAAAGAAACTGAAACACAGAAAAAATACATTTAGAATCTGCCATCTCTTTAATGATGTTGCCATTCTAAGGAAATAATAATAATTAAATTCCATGAAATGCATTGGAAAATGTGCTAAGATTAAATTTTAAAATTCGGCGCGACCCAAAATTGGCAAAAAATTCGTACCTCTGTGCCAAATCTTTTTATTGTAAGTGAATTAGATTCGTCAAAGCACTGGATATAGACACACAGACAGAAACACACACAAACACTTCCTTTTATATTAGTAGAGATCGCATCGTAAATTAATTTTTGTAGTGGTGGCTAAGTTCACCTCAAGAATAACACTCAAATAGTGATGAATACTGCCCTTTTACGATCCTAGAGGGAGTTTCGAATCAATTCTGAAATTTCAATTGTAAGGGAATCTTAAACCCTTTTTTCGCCTATGAATGTTCCGCTGACCTCACCATACGGTTCTATATGGCTGTCAGTAATCGGTGGAACTGGTACTTGAATAAAAACAAATGTGAAGACCTTGTATACTTAACTGTATCAGTCCTTATTTATAGATAGTAAAACTTCAGAGAACAATAAATTTTGAACTCTGGATTATTATCAACTGCGACAGAGTGCTTTCGATCCAGGTGCTTCATGAAATACCCACTCACGTCCCCAATTAACGGTATCAAAGTCATGACCGACAACAGGTGCTGCATCCAGTGACTGTGGGGTCGGATGATCGGCCCGGGAAATGTAACCATCTACCAAACTCGAGGAGAATTTTGGAATTGGGGATGAAAGTAAAACACATACCTTTTTATAATTTTAGGCTATAAGCCTCTAAGTTTGGGAACTAACTCATCAATGGTCGCCCCATCTTTTTAAAAATAGTTTAATTTGTATTTGTTATCATTTTGTATCAATTCACTGTTGATTTGAGAGGCGACTCTCAACTTCCTTTCTTTTATTAAAATTCTAAAACTCTTAACTTGTTTGAGTACTTGATGAAATGTGTCAATTTTTACCCTAATACCTACATTAGGTGTCAAAAGCTCTGGCTGAATAATTTTATTTTCAATTCAGTTCGGGTTTTACTCAGTAGGGCAGATGGAACTTTTCAACCAGATGGGATAGTTTCATGTTTCAATCTCAAGCAAAATTTGTGATCTGTTTACAAGTACTGATGTAAAAATCAGTTATTTCCTGCAAGCCATATATTTAATCTACCTGCGACTGTGATCTTAATAGAGCTCTCACAGTCTAACGCAAAAAAATTTCAGCCACTAGGGGGCGCTGTAGCTGATAAAGGCAACACGGCAACAGCTCTCACAGTCTAATGCAAAATGGCAATCATTCAACTAGCGACGTCATCTATCGAATTTCGGCCATTGCTAAAATTCTATAGGGGGAGTACTGTAGCGGAGCTTAGCTACCACTCCACAACTTAACTTGCAAATGGGTAGTATAAATACCATTGTAACCCAACTCTACCATGAAGTACTTTTTGGTAGACACTAAGTTACGCGGGTTCATTAGCGCTTGCTATAAGTATTTCTACTGTACAGTGTACATTATCCATCGAATTCGAAAATTATTACATGTTCAAATCACGTCCTCATCCCTTATAGCAAGCGCTAATCAACCAGCGTAAATTAGTATCTACCAAAAAGTACTTCATAGTAGAGTTGGGGGTTACACTGGTATTTATACTACCCATTTGTAAGTTAAGTTGTGGAGTGGTAGCTAAGCTCGCTACATACCTGTTAAGCACATAAATGAAACAAAAACGAAGTCAAAACTACTGTATCGTTGTTTTTATCCTTTGGTCAAAAGAAATTAAGTCTTGGTTTTACATTGCCCTCTTTAGGTGTGTAGAGACCCGAGGAAGTCTTGTGATCTTTTCTTTTCCCTATGGGGTTTACTGTCTTTAAACACGGGTGTCACGCTCCCAGAGTTTCCAAGAGATCTTTTTCTGATTTCACATCTTATTCTATTCCCCAATTCCTCTTTTTTCCCTTTCACGACATTTTTCATTTGTAGTTGTGTTTTGCGCAGCTTGATCGGATACTTCTCCCTCTTTGCGTCATAAAACCCAAAGTTAACCAACTCCGTTGTGCAGTGAAAGAACAAGGCAGTTCGTTTTATTTTTCATACCTGAACCAATACGCCTATTAAATTCACTTTTCTTTAAATATTCTTATTACTAAATCTTGAATTTTACCCATCCCTAAAATAGTTAATTTTTTGTATGTAAACACAGCAACACAAACCTTCTACCAGGTGGCGCTTCTGTCAAACAGGCTTGCTGACATTGCTCTTGTCAGGCTATTATTAATTGCTACTTTTAATAATTTTGACAACATCAAAAACTAACATCAACATATCGATAACTTAATATTTTCCCACCACTAAAATAGTTGATTTTTTTTTTTGTATATAAACACAGCAACACAACCCTTTTAACAGATGGCGCTTCTGTCAAACAGGCTTGCTGATATTCCTCTTGTCAGGCTATTATTTTGCTATAGCGGCTATTATTAACTGCTACTTTTTACAATTTTGACAACGTCAATAACTAACAACAACAGTTAGTAAATAATTATCAATAACTTAATATTTTCGGATAACAGGTATTAACTGTTTATTTCCCACTGTGTTATTCTAACTGGTATCGAAATAACAGATCACCTATAAGGCCACAGTTGGCTCGATTCTCCATGGACTTTGTAATGAAAAAACGGAGCCATGTGCGAGCAGCTTCATATCATTTCTTCTAACCGCTCGGTTTGAAAATCTGTCACATGGTGATGGGAGGAAACACGTATCCTAATTTGGTTCATGCTCTGGTTATCTGATTACGAGTCACCATTCTGTTTAATGGTGAGCGACTGCGTCGCGTATCATTGCAAGGTAAAAGCCAGCAAAGGATAGAGTGCCTATATAATAAGAGTGGCGACATACGGGAAACACTTTCTGATTGGCTTAAAGACCTTTTCTACTGCCCGAGGCGGTCTTTTCCTAGCTCCCGTAGACTTAACATGGGAACTTTTTGGGTGTTCGAGAAAAACGTGTGTATATTAAATTAAAAAGAAAATATAGCTTATTCATGTTCCATTTCGTGTTCTAGAATGTTTATTTAGTATTATTTTAGTATTTTGTCGGTATAAATTTGAAGACTTTTTAAGTAAATAGCTTTTTTTGAACAACGTGGTGTTTCCCGCAATCTAAGTTAGCGCGTTGTGCAATCCATCTCATCAATTACGCATGTAATTGAGCGTTTATATGATTCATTTATACCGAATGTATCCACATTATAACAATCATATGCTTTTTGTTCTCCTTGAAATGATACATTAATTCGCCCAGCAACCATCTTTGCGACGATTCTGGTAGAAAAATGGCTGCCGCGCATGCGCATTGGGCCAAATTTGGTCCCTTGTCGCCACTCTTATTATATAGGCACTCTAGCAAAGGATACTCATTTTATCAGTAATATTTGATTACTGAGTGACTTTTTAATATAATTTTACGCCAATAATAACGCATTATTTAAACAATTAGTTCATGGTAATGCCACTCTAAAAAGTTTCGTTTAGAGTACTTGCTAGTAAGTAATTACCACAAGAAACAAATTTTCCATTTTGTGCAATAAAAAATTATATTGACTGATTAAAACTACTATCAAGCGTGATTGAAAACATTAGTTTGCTCTTCAATAGCTAATCGGCACGATTCGATTCCCAAGTCCACGTGACCTATACTTCTGAGATCTAACGAGAGCAACTCCGCCTACATGCTCCGTCTATTTTTCATTCAAAGATTGATGCCTCTATCAAACTGATAGCTTTGGACGGTGCACTAAACTCGGTCCCCATTGAATAACTGACAATGAATATTTGATCGGTTATTGTTGCTTTCGGAAATTATTTCCAACTGTCCGGAGCACGTCATCGCAGACACTGCTGCTATTAGCAGGCCACACATTTGTCCATCTGTCCTGCGAACCATAGCATGCGCATGTTGGATACTTTGTCACATGTCCGAACAATGGGACTAGCTCGTGTAACGCAGAAAGATGAAAATCGTTTGGCTTCGTGAGTTAAGAAATATCCTATTGTATCGAATGAGAAATTGTCCTGGGCAATGATTTCTTGCCAACCACTACCTTGCTAATTTTAAATCGCCAAAGATGACCACTTTAATGTCTGTATTTGGCATTTCAAGGTTGACGAAAAATCATTGCCCAGGACAATTCTCATTTGATACTATAGGAAATTTCTCAACACCACTCACGAAGCTAGACGATTTTCGTCCTACTGCGCTCCTCGATCTGGTAACAAAGTGTGGCCTGCCTTTCTTTGCAGCTCAGACTTCATACTATTGGGCACACTCGACTGTTAATGGCAACAAGACGATCTGTCGATGGTAATCAAGCATTGCAGATATTTGAAAGAATATCTTATCTCAATACAGCCCGCGGTTTCACGCAATCGGCAATCCGTCAACTAAAGGTAGCATCTATCTAATTCGTATTGCTAAATTCTGAAAAAAGTACTGTGGGTACTTCCTACCATTACAAATAATAAATTACATTTCAATAGTATGAGATGAATTTTCACTGAATAAACCAGAGGTGCAGATATTTTATTTCCGCTACCTAAATACTCTTGCATGATATTCATAGGGTTTACCTCAAAATAAAGTTTATCGCTGTTTTGGCGACTTTTAGTCATTTTTCTACTCTGAATTCATTCTTTGGAATTTTTATCGGTCAAGTGTTGAAATCTTATTCGAAAAATAAGCCAAGTGGCGTCACATTCGGAACACGTTCCTCTGCAGAAACTGTACTGCCACTTACATTTAGCTTGACAGAAAATGACTTTCATACAAGCAAATTAAGATCCTTGCATTCAAGTGGTGAATTAGAGAACTGGCTCTTGAAAATGACAGATTTATTTGTAAAGAGGTTTTAAAAAATTTACCCAAAATTTTCGTATCTACTTTCTACTTTCATTTGGGAGAATTTAACTTGACATCTAAATACCAGATGGCGTTACTGTCCTGGAACAATATCATCCCGAAATATAGATTCAATATCTCGACTGAAATTTTTAGCAAAGATTACTTGTATCACATTGTGATGCAAAGTTTCACTTCGAATTCTCTTTCGCGATATGGATTTGATGACTTGTTTAAAAACCGAAAACTATCCGAAAGGAAAGTATATCGATGTTTATTAAAAGGGAGCGGCGATGAAGAGTATGGACATTCTATACTGATAAATTCAATAGGTCCCATCTTTTCGTGAAAGAAATCAAATATTTTGTAATGATCTTATTTTGCACGATATAATTAACATTCGTGATGATGACTGTCTCAATACAACCACAGAGTGACAAACCAACTTATATGTGAATGAAAATATCCCCTAAATGTATGTGTGCTTTTATGAAAATATCGTAAACTTAATAAATAATGTATTCAACACAACAACAAATAGTTTAGATTGAAGAGCTTTCCCCTGTTTATTCTCGAGAACTGAGACGTCCTGATTCTGACGAGGAAAGCTATTGAGGATAGAGCTTATATTCCACCTGGAAATTTTAGAATCATAAAAATGAATGATAGAAAAGCTAGGAAACTCGTTTTGTTTCACGAGATGGCTTTACTTTTTCGAATTTAGAAGATAGAAAATGGTTTTCCTAGTAAATGGACAAAATGTGGCAGGGATACATTTTATTCCATATGTTATTTTAAAACTAGATTAAACTTTTTTTTTTTTTTTAATATTTCCTTAACCCTCCAAGTGGTTTCGACGAAATATCTCGTTCGTCATGATCGAATCAATATTGCTAATGGAGACATATCTCGTCGAGACAACTACCAAGAGGGTTAACGGGCTGGCGAGTATCTTGGATCTTTACCTAGTAGATATTTCATGTGCTTCTAGGGCTTCCGACGTTAGTATATTAGTGATATTTTCTTTTCCTATGGGGGTTTACTATCTTCAGTAAACACGGGGTTCAATCTCCGTGGATACCTAAGCTATCTTTTTCTACTTTCATCCCATTATTCTGTTCTCCAATCCATCTTTTCCTTTCTCGATATCCAGGGTTGGGCGGTAACGGGTTACTTGTAATAATCACTTTTTACAGTAATCTTATAGGTAATTCGTTACATTTGAAAAACAGTAATTTTACTGGTAATTCGTTACATAATTTTCGATAAAGTAATTTTAGTTCCAGAACACGTTATAATTTATATTCATTTTTATTTTGTTCAAAATCTAGTGTACAAAAAGATTTTTCGTTCCACATTTTCGAAGTGTCATGGTTTCCTACTGATTGTACTGATGATGGCCAACATTCATTTAGCAGTGACGATGAATTTTTTGAGACAGTGAAAATTAGACATCCTTCTGCCGAAATTTTGAGTTTACCACTTATTTTCAAAACAAAAAATTGTAGTCTGTCTGCATTCTGCTCTTTACCAACAGTAAAAAGCATGTTTGATTAAATACAATACTCCCTTGCCAGCCAGTGCTGCTGTTGAAAGATCATTTAGTTCTGACGGTTTGTATCTCCAACCCAATCGCAGCCGCGTAAGTTACAAAAATTTTGAAATGCAGCTTTTCCTGTATCACAATAAATAGATTTTCTTATAACGATGTAATAAAATTGATAAAAATCTTTCGTTTATTTGATTCCTACATTATTTTTAAAACATTTGTAATCATGGAATTTTGTCGTAAAAAGTCATCTTAAAAGTAATTGTAATTGTAATGCGGTTACTATTGAAACGTAGTAATTTTACAGGTAATTCGTTATTTTTTACGAAAAGTAATTGTAACACGTTACATTTAAACTAGTAACAGCCCAACCCTGTCGATATCCCTCACTTGATGTTGTCTTGGGTTTTTTCGCAGCTTTTCCAAATATGACCCTTGTGTCATGAAACGATCTAACCTACCAGCCGATTTCTTGTACTTTACCAACTCAATCTGTATATGATTAGAGAAACAGGGTTTTCGCCGGCTATTTAAAGTCAAAAGCGTGATTAGAAACATCCCCCGGCCTTCTAAATATGGATTTGCAATTTAATTACAATATAACAAATGATTTAAAAACAGTGGCGAAGTTATTGATATCATTTCATATCCATAAATGCGTCCAAAATGTTACCTTTCTCTCCATTTGACTTACTTGTCAAGGAACATATATCATAACGTATTTAATTGACCGATTATGAAATGTTGATAGTCGCAATACCTTTTAAAACTTCTGATTTATGGGTTGACGCTTACTTTAAATATTTACAGTTATTGATTCTGTTTGTATGTTATGTAAGTATATTTTTAAATGCAGAATTTTTCGAATTGACATTTTTTCCCTATAAAGATTTCATGTTTCGTTGTGCACGATAATCCTTTTTTCTCTTTTGAAACTAGTTTTCAGTCGTCATGTCATCTCAATTTGGTATTATCGCAAAAGAGTTTCTTTTGCAGCTGAATATACACTTCGATTTGTGTTTACCAATCATAGGCTTAGGCAAGTGATACAAAATTTAATTCCTTCAAGAGAAGACAGTATTCGTGCAATGAGTTCAGTTGCACTTTTGGAAATTTGTATTTACCCTTGCGAACTGTCGAATTTCTTTTTTATTTTCTGTTTCACTTTTCATTTGATTTTTATTCGTTTTTACGGTTTCTTGGGCAAAGTTTATCTTTTGAAACCTGAACTACGTTTACTTTCCTTTCGAATTTCTAGTTTTGGAGTCAATATTAATGACTTGTTTTCTCTGCACCTGTGTTGTGGCTCTTTCTTATAATTGTAATTTGTACTTTGTTTCCCTTCTCAGGAAATATATCTTCGTAAGTTTCGGCCAGAAATACATAGTGATTGAAAATCAACCTAACAGGCCAGTTTGGTATGTTACTTTGAGTAGATTGCTTTACCGAATCTTCACTGTCGTGTACTACTTTGCTTGCTTCACCCACATTTCACTTACCGGCACTATGTTTTTATTGCCTACG
This sequence comes from Metellina segmentata, assembly GCA_947359465.1. Taxonomy (NCBI): domain Eukaryota; kingdom Metazoa; phylum Arthropoda; class Arachnida; order Araneae; family Tetragnathidae; genus Metellina; species Metellina segmentata. Next base: position 37,702,770 of record OX375884.1, read on the forward strand.
CATACAAAGTATACACTTTTCTATGTTCAATGTAGTAGATGGTCTACATTGTTCATATTGTTCTAAAGATACGTGCTGGGATTCTTGCTATAGTGACATGTCTTTTTTATTTGATTCTCTAAATGAGAGAAAAATCGTCAATTTTGTTTTCTGCTAATTGAAAATTATACTACGAATAGTAGACTTATTTGCAATCAACATTTATAAATATTTTTTAGATTTTACACCATTCCCCAGGGGGAATATAAGTTTACAAACATCGGAAATAAACTTGCATTTTTTTCGGACCCATACTTCCACATTTGCTGTGAATACTTGAAATCGCCAATTTCGGATTTACTCTCTTTTTTTAAAGTATACATTAATATAGTTCCTTGAAAAGTGTCTATTTTTGCACTTTCCAGAATGTTCCAAGGCAAACCGTGTAAGATGGAAGCGTTTGTTTATTTCAGCTACTTGAATCATTCTTGTGTTATTTGTTAATTTATCAAAGCAAATTTCTCACTTTTCACTCGAACTTTGCTACGTTTGAGCACACTTAAGTAACGAAATTCTCAGTTTTTATAGAAATTTGGTTTTTTTTTACCTTCTACTTACGTCATAATGTTTTTATACAAGTGTTAGAGTGTTCTCACTTTCATGTGGATCCGTTTTTAGTTAATTTATTTATGCTAAATGATCGGTTTTGAAGAGCATTTGTGTTGGGTTTAGTTTATTGTAAGAAATGAATCAATAGCTTACTTAATCGCAGCAGAATGAATAAACTACTAAAGATGTTCCAGTTTCTTGACAAAACTAAGTAACGATGCTAATTGCTTTTTGATTACCCTTGGCATTTATGCACTGTGTTTTAACCTTTTTTTAAAGTTTTATAATTTTTTTCTTCTTTTTTTATTTATATTTCTTTAGCAATTTTCTACAAAACATGAATCCTAAGTTTTAGTGAGATTTAATGGATTACCTTACCGTTGGGAAATTTCTAATGCTAATGATATAACTGTATATCATACCTGTTAATAAACATTTTAAGTTGTAATTTAGAAAAACTTAAAATATGGCAACGTTCTTTCTAATAAGTTAATTATTAATTCAAAATAAAGGATATATTAATTACAAAGCGTGTTTAAGCTGTCGATATATTAAGTAAGTTATTTTTATTCAATAAAATTTAACAAAGTTTTGAACAAAATTTAGGGCTTCACACACTATTGAATACATTACTCAAAATAAATAAACAGGTTAAGTGTTAATGATTTGTTAACAGCACACCTGACGAAAATATTTCGACCATCCAAACGCAACTGTGAATGGCGGATTGACATTTTTTCCGTATGGTTGTCATATGTAAGTCTTAAATTAAAAATGTAAAGCAATTTTATTTTGGACGGTTCTTTCAGTGCTTGTCTCCAATGAACGAATATCTTTAGTCTTTCCTTCGCGTGTCATTGTGACCAATTATATCACTTCAAGGTTAATGACATAAAAAATGTTCGACAATGTAAATAATGACTTTTTCATTGTCATTCACATCGATAAATTTCATTAACAGTAAGCAATTAAAGTTCTGAACATCTTCTCATTTGTAGGTATCGAAGAGGAAGATAGTATTACTTCAGCTCTTTCGGCTTCCGAAATCCGCATGCTTGATGGTAAGTAAAAATTTGATATTATTCTGACTTATGAGTGATTTTTAGTGAAAACAAATCTGGCAGAATGTGAAGGTTTTACTTCAGCTACTCAAATGTTCTCATGACAATTACCTTAAAATGTTGTAAATCGCCATTTTGGCAATTTATCTACTTCACTATGCTAAAAAAATGGGTGTTTTATCTAAATAAAACTTTATGGGTCAAAAGCTATCACCTTGCACGAATGTATGTTTTTAATTTTTTAGTTTATTAAGGGGAGTGGCATTCCTTATGTCACACTGCCCATTTAAGACATTTCTTGACACCAGAATACCAAACGAAATACTATTTAGACTGAAGAAGCCTTTTTTTTAATATACCTAGATCTTTGTTTGGGTTTTTATGGTACAAGGATCATATTTCGGCCAAACTAGAGTCTTAATATACCGAGAATATTTCCTCGTCTTAACCCTTCTGGTGGTTGTCTCCACGAGATATCTCGTCATTAGCAAAACTGACTAGATCTTGATGCACAAGATATCATTGGAAGAACCAGAAGACTGACCAGCTCTTGATCTTGTCATTACAAAAAAACTCGTCAATATCTTAAAATCAAGGTATCTCGTAATTAACAAAATTAGTCCGATCTTGATGAACGAGATATCTCATCAAAGCCACAGGGATTGACTTTTCCCCTCAGCAAAATCGTACGAACATAGCTATGTAAATACCTAATACCGTATGTACACATTCGCGCTAACGGCGAGTAGAATCGCGAATCGCAGAGCAAATGTGTAGTCGGTTCACTCGGTCATTCGCCTCGTTCCTCGTGGCTCGTAGCGCTCACCCCGAAGGTGGTTTTTTGGGACGAGTCAAAGTTTTTGTAGCGACGCCGACGAGGCTCCACTCAGTGAGTCTGTTCAGTGAACGCGTTTGTCAACACGTGCAAGGTGGATGTCGCCACAACATCGACGTCGTCCATCAGCCTTGAACTGACCACTTGGCGAGTATGTAAACGGTCATTTGCGTTGGGGGAACGAACGCGTGAATGTCGGAGAGTGACGAGGCGAAACACGAGTGCGAATGTGTAAATGCGCCATAAGAATTCTAGATGAATTAAGGAAATTAAATTTCAAAATTTTTATGAATATGTACTCATATTGTACAGTTATAATGAGATAATAAATAAGGCCTTAATTTCTTTTCCTCAGCTGTGAAAACGATGGATCGATTCCCTGCTGCCTACGCAGAGCAAGAGGTCCGAATCGTCGGACGGAGGTCTAGACAGCCTGTCATCACTCGAATGTTTGATCTCGGTCTTCTAGATGACACTTATGCAGGAGTTACAAAGGTGACTTTTTTTTTTCTTTTTTTTTTATGCTGAGTTGACTAGATATTTGAGATAATTTTAGTGTACACAAACAAACCAGACGGTTTATACGGACGATGATACATAATTGATTGCCTTAAAATGTAGTTGAATTCTTTTGGAGTGGAGTTTGGCGTTTAACCCTCTGAGCGTTACGAGTTTCCTGTGTTATGTAGTATTGCTTTTGATTCCACACTACAAATAATGACTAAGTAACCACATGTATCGGTTGACAGAATTCTAGGGGAGATTCAATTGGTCAAGATGGTCTGACGGGTTAGAAGTCATGCAGGGAAGATGGGCAGGTTCCAGGAGTGGCAGGCCACCTGACTTGTTGCTTCATCTGGACCAAGGTTCACAATTACGAGGCGTTATCCTCAGATCTTTCCCTTCAAGATTGATTCCGGACTGTCGACAATCGCCCGTTGTGTTGCTTCCGTGCGACGTAAATTTTTACTATCTACCCATCCAGAACGTATATATGGGGATCTGGCACGACGGAGCCTTCTCGACCTGGTGTAGGCTTTCCTACACCAGGGGGATGTGCAACAACAACATATATGCGTGTGAACCATATAGGAAGTATTGAAGTAAAGTGCATAATGGCAACTTTTTTATTTGACTAATAATAGTAATAACGTGACATTGATATATATCAATTTCAAAGGAAAACAATAATAATTAAATTCCATTAAATGCATTGAAAACCGTTCTAGATTGAATTCTAAAATAAATGCTTCGCACAAAAATTGCAAAAAATTCGGACTACATGTGTGCCAAATCCCATTTTTGTAAGTGCCATAGATTCGTCAGGACACTGCGTACCCATAAACATACAAACACTTTCTTTTATAATAGAGATATCACAGATATTCTCCTTCACTGTTCCAGCAATCACTCTTACCAAATCGCTGTTATTTTGATAACACAGTAAAGGTAGAATTCCACCTACAATTGCATCCGACCGTATGCTCGGCTAAAGTGATTTTTACTTTAAAATGTCGAAGCGTACAACCGTATATAATACCCCACGTTTAAACTTTGACACCAATGAGGACATGTTGGGTGCGACGGAAAACAACCTCCAAGAATAGAGGCCGGGTTTATAAGTGGGCTGGTCAGATTATTGATGAGACACAAAACTAGATGGCCCACTGGAATATCCGAAAGGGTTACAATTGGAGAACTGGACACTATAGTCAGTACTCGGCCTAGTAGCGGGTGAGTGATTCGGGTGATAGTGGATGGAAACGTGTCCTATCCTCTCAGCAGAATAAGTACCCAACTCACCTCGGCGCTTCACTCGCTCTTCGCTCGGTCGGTGTGGTCAGTCAAGTCAATGAAGTGGTCTTGTCTGGAGTTCTTTGATTCGATTTCTTCAATAAAAATGACTAAATGGTGTAGTTAAAAAGGACGTTAAAATTAATTCAAGAATACCCCCGAATGTTAATGGGACTTCAAATCCGCTGTGTACAAAGACAGAAACATGCGTGATGCTGCTTATCTCAAGTTGGTAGAAGCTATGAATTTACCTGACTTTGGTGTACTAGATGTTAGATACCTGATGACTGAAGAAATATTGTTAAAAGCGATATCTGACTCCTGTTGCAATAAAACATAAAATAACCTGTAATTTCACTTTTACTGGAATAGCAGCTGTCAAAACAGTGTCTGTTTTATTTATTTATTTTTTAATTTTTGGAGTTATCGTTTTAAGCAAAGAATCATACTCTTCTAAACCCAATCTCAAAATATCTATATTCTTTGAAATCTTCAGTTTCAAATTCTCTGAAAACAGGGTTGAGTTCCTCCTCTAATATCTCTTCTTAATGTACACGGTCTTGTCCCATTTCTATTATTGCTAATTTCATCTCCGATTTCCTCTATTATGGCAGGTATGATCAAGTTGCAAGACCATATTTACCGTACCATTTAAACTAATCTCAATGAACTGACTCATCTACTGTTTTCCACATGTGCTCACCTCTACTCTTCATTAAGTTTCGGCCGAGTTAACAATGCGAGTGACTCGGCCCAGTTCTCGGCAGGTGTAAACTAGCATCATTTAAACAGGTGGTCATAGCAGAATCCATCATAGCAATGGTCAGTCTTCACATTTCAGGTCAATATATTTCTCAGGATTGATCTAATTGGCGTTTTCCAATCAATTTTAATACATCAATTCGGAATTCATTCTTTGAATTCAGCTTTTTGAAAAACGCTTCGCGGCGCCTTGTTGTGTTTACACTCTAGCGAAATACAAATAAGTTCTGTCCCAATGCTCACCTAGTATACATCACTGACCAAATCACCAGCTTTTACCACTACTAAATTACGATACTCAGTCGCAGTTTCCACCGCTACCAGTCGCTTTACTGATCGCAAACACCAACAGAGGTCTGTGATATCAGATGACATTACTTACCCTCAGTAGCACCAGCAGTATTCGAGGTAAAAACGAAACCTTCCACATCACTTAGCCCTCAATCGCTGCTACCGAATTCCAGATATTTTCAATCACTGTTCCAGCAATCTTTGCTACGAAATAGCTGTTATTTTGATGATGCATTAACAGGTAGAACTGCGATTCCCTTAACATCACAATAGTCGACATGTTGATCACACTTTTCTAAACTCATTTCAACAGCAATGGTCAGTCATATTTCACGTTGACCAATTAACTATCATTTCATTTCGGAAGTCATTCTTTGGGATTTCTAGTAGTAACACAGCCCACGTGTTGTTTCAGTGCGACGTAATTCAACAGACAACCACGTTGAAAACTCACTCAATAAACTAGTCAGGTGACGTCATGTTCGGATTACGAACAGGAAATACGTTCCACCTCAGATACACTGCCGCCACCTACATTAAGGTTGTCAGAAACTGCCTCTGATAGACCATAATAGAGCATTTAACTTCATCGCCGTATCTCTTACAAATATCCCACTAATTCTCAAATCCAAACCAACATTTTTTTCCATGGCGTGAAATTTTTTTTATGCTGTCTTTTAAAAACGTTTTTTTATTTTTATTATTTTACACATTTTAAAACATTATGCTACTGTGACCGAATTTTTTACCCTTACTTTAATTAACTCGTATGCATCTATAATTTTTCTTCAGGTAGGATTTGGTAATTGTAAATATTTAACAAAATCGACTAGCTATGAAAGTAATAAATGAGGTTTTGCAGTCAAACATAAATTACAGGAGAAGATATAATACAACCGTTGTAGAACATTTTATTTACTGCCGTTTTGACGATGTTTGGCAGTAATTTTTAGAATAAGATATGCTGAGAGATTTAGGATTGTAAAGTTACAATGTGAACTCCAAGAGAGCGATTCCGTTAGCCAATAACTGACCGGGAAAGACCGTCAGATGTGCTAACAAAACAATTCACCATTCAACTACAAGCTTTGAACTTCTGAAATTAAATAGGCGTGTCATGACCACAAACGTGATGTTTTTGCTGCCAGCATTGCTTTCTCAAAGAGCTTCAAAGAAAAATACTCTTTGCAGTTTCAAATAGCATTTGTTAACAAATTCGTAAGCAAAATATGGTCTAGTTATAATTCGATCGTGAACCTATCGATGATTTTGATGCAGCTCTAAAATTTTAACACAACTAAGTTTATCTCATGCACAAAGTAGAAAATTATTTTGTACCTTGACACAAATGTTCAACACGACGTATATGCGCGAATAAAAGACGCTTTTCTGAAATTTAATTAATCAAAAACAACAAAATTATAACATTAACCGAACGATTCGGCTTATAAGCGTTTCGTATGCGCATTTCTACTGTATATTTAATTCTCTTGATGTAAGAAATACAGTAACAAGAGTAAAGGGGGAGGGGGTATTTTAAGCTCTTGATCATCATCGTCTTTTCTGAACACCAGATGGCAGCAGGGGGCGAGGAATTTGTCAGCACTATATATCTCGGCGCCTTTTTTGAAACCAAGTGAAAAGAACTTTCGTTTAAAGGGAATTTATTTGTCGTTTACTAACACATTTAAAGATAATTTATTTGTCAGTTCAACTTTTGAAATCGAAAAGAGAAAGACGTTTTCTTTTGGAGAAACAAAAATTTTTTTTTCAACTTAATAGTAAAAAGAGACTACCAACGCGGGAAATCAGTTTTCCAACAATACACCATCTGTTTTTTAATCGAATCCCAAACATGTATTTCGCAGCAACATTATTATTTTAATATTATTAAAGTCCCAAAACAAATAATACATGCGATTTAGAGCTTCGTTAGGTAAAAAGCCGGCTGTGTGTAACTCGTATTTTTCTCGCTTTTTATCCCGCCATTCGGTAAACAAGTTTTAGTTTGTCACAGGGCAAAACTGTTGTTTTACGATTTTATAGCAAATTTCCAAGAACAGTTTTGGCGGTTTAAACTTTTATTAATTAAAACTAACAAATAAAACTTTAACCTTTTTTATCCTATCGATCGTCTCCAGCCTTTCGGTCATCAATCGACGAGTAGATCAATGAAGGTTTAAAATATCCTTTGGAAAATGTATATCTATAGTATTTACAACTGTACTGGCAAGAATTTCTGGGCAGTTCCGTGGTCGGCATTCGCAAAGAGAACTGATAATTGATTTCGTCTCTCCAAAAAGTAAGTTTAAGTTCCTTGTGTATGTAGTTAATGCCGCTAAGACGTCGAAAACAAACGATACAACACCTCTGGACAAGGAGCCTTGGATACGTTCTTTAATTCTTAAGACAGTCCGTAGTTAGAAACTAACACTAACAGTTAGAAACTAAATTTAGCTGTTATTTTTAACAGATGCTAACTGTTAACATTAGCCATCAAGTGACTTTAAAACATTTATTAAATCGAATTTTCGTCCATATTTTTATGAAAAATTAAACAAAGAACATTTTTTGATGCCACTCCAACAAAATTTGTCGATAACTTATTATTTTCTAGAACAGTTGCTAACTGTTTGGGCCGACCAACCGCTATAGTGGTTAAGGTGTTAGCCTCTAGATAGCAAAGTTCCTGGTTCGAATCCGGGTCCGGGCATGGATGTTTGTAAGCGTATGGTGTAGAGGCGGCTGGTGCACCTTAAATCTGTCGTGGCCGAAAGTCCTCACGTTGGGTTGGCGTGGAAGTTTGTGGAGAATGGGGTGCCAGCACAGGTGTTGTTTCGTCATCTGACCGTGGTTCAAGATTACGAAGTGTTGTCCTCGGATCTTTCCCTTAAGGGATTGATCCCGGACCGCCGTCAATAGCCCGTTGTGTTGCTCTAATAGGACGTTAATTAAAAATTACCAATTATTATTGCTAACTGTTAGGACTTTATTTTTGGAGGTTATTTAAACTCCTATCGGAATAACATCCCATCCCATCTCTAGTTTGTTGTTTACTCTTGGTCTTGACTGTCACTGTAGCCAACAACAAAGTCAAACGTTACGAAACGTTTCCTAAACAAAAACAACGTGGGTTTCATTCATGACTCGGACTGTAAAAGAGTGCATGAGTTGGAATTATGAACGTTGCCGTCTGAATTTGTTTTGATGTCAAACTGCATAGATACAAAACTATAACTACCAATTTTTATTGTATGACTTATTTTTCTATTTCAAAAACGTTTGCTTTGTTAATTAAAAAAAAGTATGCTTTTTGACTTCGAAAGCATTGTTTTCAACATAACGCCCTGCATGTTTTTTTTTAAACTGTTTTAAGTTAACTTTAATTAAAAAATTGAGTTTTCGTGTGTGTCTTTAGAATCTAAAAGATAATCCTCACTTGTATTGGAGAGTAGTTTTTTTAATCTGATCATTCTGTTCACATGAATATACCATTGTTTAGAATTAAAAGACTAAGGCATTGAATTCTATAAGTTGTGTTAAGATGTACTATCAGCTCGTTAATTAAAAAAAATATTTTGTTTAGTTTTATTTTGTAAAAAGTGAAAGGAAGCAATGCTTCAACATGCTTTTGGTAGAACACAAATTGTTGTATGTATGATACGGTTAGAATTGGCCTCTGGTTAATTAATTAAAATTCTGTTTGGTGTCATAATTTCAGTCGAAACTCTGTGGTGTTGAGCTAATTTTTTATACAATTTGCTTTTATTGATTTCTTAGTGGCATGTTCCCTCTCTTTGACCTCACTGCAACATTTTAAAAATGATATGCTCTTCAAATTTAAATGCTAAATCTTTGAAAACTTTTTTAATTGAATTGTGTAGATCTGGGATGGCAAACCTTTTTCTAACGCTTGTTAAAAAATGTCTTGAAACCGTAAAAATTAACACCACTTGTCACTTTAAAAAAATTTCATCCTTTGAAAGACCTTCGGATATTCAAAAAATTATACAATATGTATTTAAAACAAATTTAACTTTTTATTATGGTTTATTTAAAACTATCAGGAAGAACATAAGTACAGAATTATCGAATTTAATGTGACACTTGTTGTCTTTCGGATGATAATTTATTTATACGTGGTTCAATATTTGAAACTTTTAATCGTGCGCATGCAGCAAACAAGTCGATGCCAAGGCGATTTCTATTCTTACTTTTCATAAAATTCATTGTCGTAAACAATGTTGTTCGTCAACGACCAACGTCGCAAACATAGGTTGTTCCAAACATTGTCGAAAGAGCTCTTGCTAACTTTTTCATTGACATTAAGGAACGAGTTCCATTCAGTTAAAATAATATTTTCAGTGCTTGTTGAAATATATTCGTCACAATTTTCCAGATCTTGTAATTTTTTTTCTAAGTTTACGTTTAGTTCTGGAATTTTATTCATCCATACAACACTGTTTTGAAATTCAACCATTTCCAAGTTATCAATTTGAAGCCAATCGAAAGAAGATAATTTAAGATCTTCAAATTTAAGTTTGTGTGGTAAAATGACAAACTGTAAAGTTTTCTCCATATTACGAAATTGGGAGAATCTTTCGTCAAATATTTCTTTTGCTTTCACTAATACTGAAGAATAGTTATCTGATAATAACTGCAAGTCTGGTGACATCTGCTCTCGTCCAAAGATATAGAATATATTTCTGCATCTTTTAAATCGGACGAAAGTTGATCGAAAACATTTTTGTTCAGTGAATTCTATCAGTGAAGATTCTATCTTTTACTGTATTCCTACTTAATGGCAATTATTGGATACATTTTAAGTCTTTATTTGTAAAATCGTCAAATAGGCTCTCCGAGCATACTAGGAAAGATTCTTTCAAAAAGTTGCCATCTGACGGTGGTCTCCCATGTTTTGCAATACAGTATGACAAATGAAAACTCGCCACTGTAATATTATTTTTAGGACAAAATGTAGATTTGAAAATAGAAGTCTGTACCTGGTATTGCTTCAATTTCCTTTTGAAAATTTCAATCTTTTCTTTTTCAGACAGCAATGACAAATTTTTGTGATTTGTTTCAAAATGGTGCTTTACGTTGTAGCTACATGAAACAAATTTCGTTATAATTAACATATAACACTTTTTCTATGATCCCGAATTTGTGAAACCACTCTTCGTGATCCGATCTTCCACTCACTAAGCTTCCATAATTTCGCTTCAGAGTCTTTGACATATCACCACCCACATCAAAAACACACAAGAAATATCTATCAATCACAGACATCAGATGCAAAGGAGTTGAAATTTGGCAAGAGGAAAATATAAATTTCAAACTATAATTATTTCTAGTATAAATTAGGTAATGGACCTCTCAGTCTAACGAATGAAAATAAAAATTTGAAAAGTTAAATTAAGTTGATGTTAAAACAATGTGATCATCTTGTGTGTCGTCTAAAATTGCTTCGCGTGTTACTATGTAACCCGCAGGTCACAGGTTCGACATTTCTTGTGTAGATGCACATATGAATTTGCAGTCGACTTCTAATTGACATTAACTGCTCTACAGTGAAGCAAACTTTCTGCAAGTGTGAAATATTGTTATGCTCACAATTTATCAACCTAATATCTTGACAAGTTTTAAAGTTGAATCAGTTTTATGACTGAGGTCAGACATCATACAACCTTTTATAATTGAAGTTTTTATGTTAGGCGAAAATTAACCTCTATTTTTGAGAATATCATTTTTAACAAAAAGCTATGATATGCTATTGGCTTTTCTGATATTTCTAATTTGAAGCTGCTCTAGTTTTCTAGAAGAACTGTTTTAAAAATTGAGCAAATCGGATATCATTTCTGAAATTTTATTGTTAATTAAAAAATTTATAAAAATATTTGACATGAGCAGTACATTGTGAAAAGAAAATAGTGGACAACGAGATCGTCACTTGTTTCTTTTGGCTTAACCCTCTGGCTACAGCAAGCGGACGAGATATCCCTGTCCTTTCGTTACTGACTAGATGGCCCAAATGCATTTTGGTTTGCCTCCCCCCTTTTCTAAGCAACAAAGAGACCTCATAAATAACCTTTTCACCGATGACACAGAGATACCTGGGGACTGCTCTATTGGTTTCTCCTCAAGCTATTACGATTTGTTAGAGGGAACTTCCCGTGCGCATTTATGAAAGAAATATACCCTGTAAATTGTGTCTAATTAACTATCAAAATATGTTCATGCAAACTTTTTTTATATGATGGTAATTCTTAAAAATTTAGAAAACAATGTATGGAATTAATGCAACCATCAGAAATTTTAAAAAATAGTCGATAACCAAAAATACATACTAATGCAAGTATTTCAAATAATGAACATAATTTGAAAAATATAATTTACAATGAACTAGCAGAATTTTTCAAAGATCATAAACATTTAGAAATAATTAAATTTATTATTAACTTCACCCGCTCTTAAGAGTTGGAAATCTAAAAAATTTGTATGCGCTTATATTATTTCTTTTTTAAAAGTGGAAGCTTTCTAAGTTTGTTAAAAATTATGTTTGTACTCTAAAAATCTGTAAGTATTTTGCAGAGCATGAGCATTTTCATTTTAGAATTGGTGAACATGTATAACTTAGATTGAAAGTTTACTAACATATTAGTTTTCAATCAGACAAACTCCATAAAATTAGTGTAGTATTTTCAATTTAATTTTATTTTTCTCATTGCACTAATTTGGGAAGAACTAATCGCAAAAGGACTTTTCATTTCCTATCATTTTCATAATTTTATAGATTATTTTCAAAACAAAAAATAATTTTTTACTGATAAAAAGGGGGGAATTTCCAATACATCATAATATTGTTTGTACTTAAGAATAAAGTAATTAGAAATTTATTTCCGTTTACGTCGGTTACACTAAGTTGGCTGTTTCAGCCGTCTTCCAGTAACCATGTGCCAAAACGATATTTCGACCTTCCGTGTGTGGAGGGTTAATGTCTTATAAAGAGTACTTTTACATAAAAATATAAAATAAAGTGTGCGTTCTCACTTTTGCATTTCTTAGCAAAAATGATGACATGCAAATCTGCTTTAATCACCATAGGTTACACGAACGTTATTTATAAATTTAAAAGTCATTTTTAGTAAATTGAAAAAGTCACCGTTCACCTGCAAGGACCAGCGCGACTAACGGATGAAGGGAAGATACCAATCTGGAAGGGTCTACATATTTATTTTAAGTTCTTTATTTAGGGACTGATTTTGAAGTATAAATTAGAGTGCAACTAATGTGTCAAAAGTTTTGGTGTGTTACCTAGAGACCAGTTTTAAAATGGCTATTCCAAGACGAATAGAAGCTGTTTTGAAGGGAAAATGTGCCAGCGTTTCAATAAATATTAAGCATTTCAATATAATTTATCCAACCCCAGTAAATGATAAATGGGCTAAAAGCAATGAATTAATATTATTTGATTGCAAGGAGAAATTATCATAACACCTATATACACAATTTTTAAAGAAGCAATCATTGAAATAAATAAATATATCTTTGCTTTTTATACGGTCTGGGAGGGACTTAAGCCTCCGTAAGTGCATCCCTGAACAGAGAGTTGAGTAAAACATCCTACTGCTTTCTAGTATTCAATTAAATAAATACTGACTCATGTGAGAAGTGATTAAAGATATAAATTGGCTTTCAAAAATGTTCATACAAAATTGAATCGGCTTGCTAATCGTATGGTTAGTACTCTGACCGTTGGTTCAATGGGATCTGGGTCCAAATCCTAGTCATGGCATGAGTGTTTGCGTTTTCTGTAATCCAATTTAAGCAGCAGGTCACATTCTAATTAGCCTTGTGTAGCAAAAAAATGAATCTAAAGTAACCACACCAATACAAAATTACACTAGTAATAATTACACAAAAATTCATTGAAGTGTGTGAAAAATTTTAAATGATGTGAACACCAAACAATATTCATTCTTTCCTAATGCAATATTGAACCTGAGGTACCGTAGTAATCTTTTCCTACGTGGCTTACTGTCTCCAGTATACACGGGGTCATACTCCCGGGAAACTCAAGCCACCTTTTTCTGTTTTTATCCCACAAGTCTTCCATAATCTTGTTTTCCCTTCCACATTTTTTACCTGACATTGTCTTGTGCTTATCGCAGCTTTGCCAAATGTTTCCCTTTCGTCAAAAAACAGCCAACCTGATGCAATATCAAGGGCGCACCTGTGAGGGATGCACCTGCGAATCCCATCCCAGACCTGTAGAAAAGCACCCTTATGTAATCAATTGATTTGTTTGAAATAGGATTTGTGAAGACGCTTTTGACATTTTATTGTCTTGCTTCAATTAAAAATTGTACTCCACCATTTTTTTTTATCCTATTTAAATTCCTTCACTTATTTATGCTTGGATAAAAATGATTTCAACAGTTAAAAAATATCTTGTTTGTTAATAAGGTGTGGGCTTACTTTTAAAAGTACACACTCTAAAACATGTCTAGTAACATACTTTAAAACATGCATATTTCAATGAAAGAACATCAAAAAATTACCATGTGTGCATTTATAACTTGCCTGATTCAATGTTTTAAATATTTCAAATTACACCTTCCTTCCTGGAAAATAGAGAACCCCACCAAATTGATATCCTGCACCTGTGTTTTATCTATTCATTGTTAAATTGATGGGAATATCTTTAAATTTTAAAACACTAAAGCTCCATGCCCACTAAAACACTACAAATTATTCAGGGTTCCCACAGGTGCTTAGAAAGTGCTTATTTTGACCTTCCATTTCTAAGAGCTCTTAGAAGTGCTTATTTTTCATCAATAGTCCTTAGAAAGTACTTATTTTCCTTTGAAAACAAAATTCAGTTTTCAAATGACGATTTTTTTTCACAATATTTCCAACCTATTTTTAGCGGCTGACCAGCTATAAAACAGCTTACAAGTACATAAATATAGAAAAAGTTTTGACGATGATTCGGGAACTGGCTTTCTTGTATATGGCAACCCTTTATATGCGATATACAAATCGTCAATCGACTCTTGATCAGCACGTATCTTGATGAGCACTTAATACTTTAAAAACTTGAAAACCCATGAAAATTGGTCTGTTTTCGACTTGTAAGTGGCTCTTGCAATGCGCAAAATAGTTGCCCTGATAGAGGAAACTAGTAGAATACAATCATCATATGTCAATTAATTTTGTTTTATTCAGTTACCCGCGAGTGGAATGTTTTAACAATTTATTATAATTATGGGGAAGGTGTATTTTTAAGTTTGTAGGTGAATCGAAAAAAATATAGTAATTATTTATTTTAATTAATACTGCTATCTGAGTGGCAGCCCGATGTGTTTCAATTTCTCTTTTAATCTAACTTTTTTTTTTATGCTTCTAATTCTTTGTAAAAACTATCCTAGAAAAAAAAAGAAAAATTTTGAAGATTTTTGGGGGAGATTCTGCTTTGAAAATTTGAAGCAATCGATTATCAGTTCCGAAAAAAAACCCAACCTGCTTGATTAAAAAGAACATTGGAGGAAAAGATCGCAAAAACGCTAAACCAGAGTACTGGAGAACCGAGAATAGTCGGTGAATTTCATGAATCAGGAAAAGTTGTTTGTAAACTGGAAATTTAGGACTCTCATCGTATTTGGCCGATGACCGAAAACGAAAGTTATTTTTCTATGCTTTATAATTTTTCCTCTTTGTATCCGGGTGACAAATACTCAATGGCTGACTGTGCTTGAATTTCACTTTGCTTTTGTTATGCCATGTGCAATCTGTTTCCCTTGTCAGCTTAGATGTTTATTTTCAAATTTATTTTGTTTCATTAAAATGATGTTTGTAAGCGTATGGTGTAGAGGTGGCTGTTGCACATTAAATCTGTTGTGGTTTGGAGAGTGAGACGCCAGCTCAGATGTCTCGTCATCTGACCGTGGTTCAAAATTATGTGGCAATACGCCGAATGGCTTAGGCCTGGCCTCGAAATATATTTTTTAGTACAGATGCACCTAAGTTTTTAAATTAGGTGCGCAAAGCGGAAAAAAATTAGGTGCACAATTTTATTTTCATGTGCACCCGGGTATTTCGAGCCCTGGCTTAGGCTGGGATTGTGACAACTAGTTCAGGCCTCGAAATAGATTTTTTAATACAGGTGCACTTTGTGCACCTAAGTTTTTAAATTAGTTGCTCAGGTTATATTTTAGGTGTATATTAAAAAAAAAACGTGATATACGAGCATAAATGTAATGTACACTACTTTATTAGTTGGGTATGTTTATGAAAGTCAGTAGTAGATAGTAAATAAAATATTTAAACATCTAAATTCTCTGGCGCACGGCTGTCGCAACAGTCGCTTCAACAGCGCCATCTGGAAAATGTTTCGATCATCGGAAAGTTCTGGTGGCAGTGGCACAAGTAAACCTTCCTCCTGTATAAACACGTTACAGACCCGCGATTTTGTTTCACATAGTGTGTATTTAGGAATTTTAATTACGTTCCTTTAGAGCAAGAGTGGTCGATACTAATATTTTGTTCAAACATCAAAATAACATAAAACATGTTTCCCTCCTTTTTTTAACGTTAGGTGCACCTAGCGGGAAAAAATTAGGTGCACAATTTTATTTTCATGTGCACCCGGGTATTTCGAGCCCTGAACTAGCTGAATATTTATTCAATACAATTTCATTTTTTTTAAACCTTTTTTTTAATTTATTAAAGTTTTTTGCATAACTCTTATAATCTGTTTTGGTTCACGGGAAAATATTTTCTTCGAAACTCGTTCCGTCTCCGATCCAGTCAAATTTGACTCTGATGTATGCAACTTGCAATCCTCTTAGTAAATTAATAGTCTGTCACTAATTTTATTTTATAAAACCTCCGATGTGCCAATAAATGAATTTACTTCTTTTTTTCATTATGAATTTATGAAAGTGTATTATAAAATAATTACTGGGGTGAGAAATTTCCATTTCATAAGCAGGCTGAAGCTCCAGACACAACAAGGTAAGCACTAATTTCAAAAACAAAAAGAAATTTTAAATAAAAAAATTAGGAAATTTTTGAAAGTGTTGGTGGATCAGGGAGGAGCCTGACCCAGACAACACAATTTGGTGTTTCCTACCCATGAGTAGCAATATGCTAAAAAATTGCTCATACACTCCTCTTAATACCATTAAAAAGTAAAAACAAAACAATATGAAAAGAATAAGAAAACTAAATCAAACTCGCAACAGCAGCTTTGAGACCGACAACACCAAGTCTGGTCCTCATCAAACTTAACTCTTTCTTTCCCTTGTTATAAAAGCAAATGCACTGCGAAGAGATAAAAGAAAAACATCCAAAGTTTTTTTCTTGCGGTCTCCATTCTATAATTTGTTTATGTACTTACACATATTACTAATACGTGTACACGTAAATGTCCATATATTAACTGCTGAATTTTGTAAAAATCAGACGGCTTATTTTGAAAAATCTTATTTTATTGTGGCATTATTTGTGTATAATTTTTAGAAAATAGACTTGAATGTTAAATTTTTTACATACTACTGTTCTTATAAGATTCACTAATCTGTAAGAGCATCCCCATTTGGTTGAAAGTCGGGTATTACATTGTATAATACGGTTTCTTCAATGTTTTATTTAAGTCCTTATTTTGTCCTAGAAAGTCCTTAATTTTAGTTAGAAAAAAATAATGGGAACCCTGTTATTTTTTAATGTTTACTGAATTTCATCCTTTTTCCATTCTTACTAGAACATATTCTTTATTTTCATTATTAATACCTGAATTGAATGCTCTTAGTGTAACTTCTTAATTTTGAAAGGTAATTCAAATATTTTTATCAGCGAATGTTAAATACTTATTTTCCACTGATTAAACATGATACCATAGTTATCCCTTCAAATCGAGGAATGCCGATTTAATAAGTGTATCAAACATGCATCAGCAGACATACCTAAGTAGAGAGAATGAGCTAGATTTCTTTAGACTACTAACTTGATTTAATTATGACCCTGTTTATCAAAATGTATTTGTCTTTAGATAGTTTTACTGAAATGTTTATTAAAACTTTTAATACTGTGTATTTACTCATCTTAAAAGGTGTAATGTTGGGATTAGTGGTGTTTTGAAAAGTTAAAAATATCTTACTAAATAAATATTGTGCATATGTTACTTTTGGACTAAAATTCGTATAATTTCTTGATTGGACTTTTTACTGTAGTTTCCTGGATAAAATGTATAACATTAACGCATAACAAATCTCAGTTTTTGGAATAAGGTAATTTAATCTTTGAGTTTTGTTTTAAATTAATATAAATATTTCGTATCTGAATTAAGTATTCTTAATTGCAGACATTGCTTTCCAAATGTAACAGCTGGGCATTCAACACTTTTAACCTTGATGTCTCAACTGGAGGACGTTCCTTGTCATATCTTCTGGTACATCTTTTCCAAGAGTATGGATTTGTAAATCATTTCAACTTGGATATAGTCAAAGTCTGGCACTGTTTTAGTAAGTTGATTTTATGTATCATCGTACCTCATATCCTTGAAAGTTGTGTTTTTTTAATATGTTATCTATAACTACAATCAAACTAGTCTGTAAGTTCACTGACTAAAGCTGAGTAACCGTAGTTGAATAATGTAGTAACTGGAGAAATTTCAAGGGATGAAGTTATTTCAAATGTGTGTTTTGTGGTTTTTAAGAGATATGGTGCAGGTGGGTACATGTTTTAAAGCTTGACTAACTATACGCAGGCCTTATCCATATGACTAAAACGCAGTTAAATACACATGTGTTTTTCCAATCCAGTTATCGAAATTGCTAAATGAATCAACTATAGATATTTGAATCGTGTGGCTGAGTATCAATTTATTGGATCCAATTTAGGTAGTGCTGTATGAGTGCCAGAATACCTGTTACCTTCAGTAAATTGTTACTAGAATCAGTTGTGTATGAATCTCCAGAAAGTTTGCTGCTTATGTTTAACATTTTAGTACATATTAATTTCAGTCTTGGTCTTATAGTTAAATTTGCTCTCTAAATTACTTAAATATTTATTCTTGTTAAAGATAACTCCTAAGCAACACAAGTTATACTGCTGGCTTCTATCTGATGGTTATCATTAAAGCTAAAAAGTTAGCAATAAAAAGCTGCATCCTGTCAATTTTAAGTAGATGAATCATGTGTTTGTCAGTGGAAATGTGAAACCATGTCCCATATTGAAGTGAACCAGAGTAGCCTGACCACTTTATCTGGTCAAACCTGGAAAACAATCTTTTATTATATAACGTTTTCGTTACAAATCAAACCTATTGTATAGCTAATGGACAGTTTGAATTCTAAAGTTGGTCCTATCTGTCTTTACATGAAAAGGAAAATGGATCAATTCAACACAAAACAATCGTTGTCCAGGAAATTGGGAATAAACGTTATTCCTCCATTTTGTCGTAACCTCTAGCACAACCAAGATGGGATTATAAGGGTCTTGCCTTATAATATTAAAATAACATTTAACATATGCTTATATTAATGTTTGTTTTTATAACCTAACTAGTTATATATGTGCATAATTTTGTTTCCATGTACTACAATCAAGGGGAAAAAACGAATCATCCCTCTTCATTCAAACAATTTTAATAGTAGAGTAAATGTAAAGATGGTATTTGACAGCAAATAACGTCTTCTATAAATTCATATACATAAAATTTACTCAAGGGGCCGTCTTCATAGTGAGATATAAAAGTAACTTGTATTTATAAGTTCAACTACCCCGTAGGCATGAGTAGAGAACGTTTAAATACCATGTTGGGAGAAATATATTCTAATATCAATTGATATCGGGTTGTTTGTGTCCAACTTTCTCTCTTATCAGCTTAGCCAACACGATAATAACATTATAGAACACAAAAATAGCACAAATATTGCACATCATGTAAAGGATTATACAAGATGAAAAAAAGTATGGAAAGAAAAGCACATTATAACTTGACTAAATTACAATTATTACATGTATAATACTCAACGTTCATGACACATGATAACACATAATTTGAATACCGACAACAGAGTAGTCATCACCCATCTCTGTTCGCGAATGAGTAATTTCTGCCAGCAGAATTACCCCAAAGATGGCTAATGCTGCACCAATTTGGCGGAGGACAAAGCATGTTAAATAATTATCATTAGAAGTGAACAGATGACATCTAAATACTTGCCAGAACGTTATTTAAACTTGAGCAGTTTATATAGTAATTTACACACTATATCATAAGTAATAAAATAACACGTTTTACTTTGTAAGAGTGTTAATGTTCCACATATCATTATAGCGTCCATGAGTTCATTATCACAAATCACTGAAGGAAACACAATATTAATTGATGATACGGTTACGCAATTGATTCCCCTTCCTTTAGCTTAATTCCTTGAAAAACCTTAACTTTATGTCCAGGAGTGTATTAATCCTCAAAAAATTCAGTCAACTTATTGCAAGCCTCAGCAAATGTAAGCTGTTTAAACCAGGCTGTTGAGTTTGCAAATAAGTCCGCCGCTGCACCCGAAAGCTTTGATTTATGGAAAAGGGTTGTGGCTTCCTCCGGCCATCGATTCAACTTTTTGAGTTCTGATACTTGGTGGATGAACCATTTAAGTTTATTAGGGCCTCCACTAAAGGGTTCAATCATAAAATTAAAAGCTTTGTGAGGTAAACTACTGGTTCTCGGCAAAGCTAGATCTGCATTTTGAGTTAATATGGCACTATTATTTCATGGCACAGCATCAACATGCTCATTGTCTGTTAATTGGTTCATTGGAACTTCCGCCATTACATTTACTAGCTGGTTACTATTTAAATCCTGATTGTCGTTATGCATTTTGGTGGAAGAATTACTAGACTGATCTCAACGTTGGAGGCATTCTGATATATATATCATACTACATTTCAAAAATCATACACCTTAAAATTCACACATTAAAATTCACACTTTTTAAAAATCATAAACAACACAACAAAAATTTCTTGTGCTAGTTTGCAACACTAAATGCATATCTGAGATATATCAGAATTACCCTGACTATTTAACTCAGAAAGACCGAAATAATAACTTACATGCATAAATTTCAATTTGAACTTTAAATTAATTTTACATGACACTACCCAGATGGTGCCATTCCGCATTGAAAAATCCACCCATTTCCATAGGTCAAACGGCACCAATTTTGTACTGGTTATTATACCTAATTTTGATCTGGATACCAATATCCAGTCTTGACCACAGGGTTGATCAGAATAAGTGGAGTTCTCAATCGGTATCGGATAGAAATAAGGACATACCTTTATAAATGGTGACCCTCAAGGTGAAGTGAGGCATCAGGATCTGCAGGTTCCTATTTATATACAATGTCATAACATTTGAATTTGCAGAGGATGTCAATGCTTATGAAGGATACCTTTGAAATTAGCTCCACTATGAATAGTGCTCAAAATAAATGGTGGGTTTTTTTTCCCCCACAACTACATTTTATTAAAATAATGGTTATTGTAATGAAGTTCGCAATGAAAAAACTTCATTCACCTGCTTATCAGCTTCTGTGATTAATAATGACAAGCAAAGGCTGTTTAATTCTCAAACACAAACTATAAGAATATTTCCTTTAGATTATCTCTAATATTATAAAAGGAAGTGTTTGTCTGTTTGTTTCTTGCATGCTAAGTCCTGACGAATCTATGGCATTTACAGTAATGGGATTTGGCACACAGGTAGTCCAAGTTTTTTGCAATTTTAGGGTCCCGGCGAATTTAAAAATTCAATCTAGAACATTTTTAAATGAATTTAATGAAATTTTATCATTATTGAATGCCACAGCATTGAAGAGATCACAGATTCTAAATTTATTGTTTCCGTTTTGATTTTGCGCGGAGGAATGATTTTCCAGCCATACGATAAAAACAAATAATCTTTTAACTGGAGTCACTTAGTTCTCTTTTTATATCTCCTAGACCGTTAAATATAGAGTAAAAATTTCAACATATTTGAAATCTGCAGAAAATGTCACTTAAGATCCATGCCTAAAAATATGATTTTCTTTAAATAAATAATTTTTAAATTGAATGTATCTTATATTTTCACAAGAGGTTGTGACGTCATGTGAACGGATTGCATCTTTTGCCCTTCGCGTCAAAAAAAAAGAAACAGATTACATTTCCTGCCTTATTCCAATTCAGCAAATGAGAGCAAAAAAATAAAATAACATTTTCACTGGGATTTTTAAGTTCTTTTTCGTAAAATTGGAATCTTTAAAGGTAGATTACAAATTTCAACGGTTTTAAAATCTGCAGAAAATTTTGCACCAAATTAATACCTTACATCACGCCATTGCAAGTGGGTGTTGGTTTGCTTTGCAAACCAAGTCACGGGCTAGCCACACAGTGGCTAGTTAATTAATATAACAATGGGTGAGTGGCTAAGATCATAACAGAACTGCTTTCTGAGACTTAAAGATAAAAAAGACTACACTTTTTTGTTACATGATCTTTTAATGAATTATATTTTTGCATATTTATTGGACTTAATAAAATGGTGTGCAAAAAGAGTTTTGCGACTTAAGGTATTTAACAAAGCTTTGATTTCTGGACTAAAGCAAAAATAAGGCTCTTTCTTAAGTTTGATAATAGTTGACTTGTTGATGGAAGACTTTATTAAATTTATTTATGTTAATGCAATTTAATTCTCACTGTTTTTGAATTAAAATATTTCTTGTATTTTAATTATTGCTAATAAAAGATAATATTTGCAGACTTAATGGAATCGGCTTATCATAGACACAATCCGTATCACAATTCAGTACATGCTGCTGATGTCACCCAAGCCATGCATTGCTTTCTCCAAGAAAGCAAGGTAAGAAAAAAAATTATTGTACTTTCAAAATATTCTCGTATCTTATTGGAGGAGATAAGATTTCTTGAAGGAGATAAGAATAATATGTTCAGTGGATCACAAGTATGAGTTCCCTTAATACCCTCATAAGTTCTGTAAAAGAGAAAGTAAGAACAAAGTACACAGTTAAATCTAATTTTTGGGAAATAAAATAATTGAAATAACTATTAATCGGCCAGCTCAACATTTTATACTAAATTCAGTTTTAAAGAGACAAGTATAACTGGGATCACAGATAGATTTCAAGTGGTTTCAGTTGAACAATTATTTATTGATGGGATATTTTACGTTACCCCTCGTTTTTTATTTGAAATGTGAATCACAGATTTCCTGTTTTTGTCTTAAACCTTCAGTTATCTTGTTAAAAGTTTCTATTGAAACAAATTTCTAATGTTTCTTATATTAACTTATGCAGCTTAGCATATATGGTTTGGGGTCTTGGTGATTTATATCTATCTGATCAGGTACTAAAAAATAGAAACATTTCAAATTCATTTATGAAACGTGATATTTCAAAGTTATTTTGGGTTCATTAATTTCAAAATTGTTCTATTCTCACAGTAACTTTGCTACTTTGTTGAGTCTGAGAATGTTGTATATATATATTTTATTTATAGGAAATGTGTCTTGAAAAATTTCTGTTTTTAAATCACTTTCCTTTACCTTACAAGGGTGTTGTAAATTAATAACAATAAGGCTATAAGCAACTCATTTAATTAATTACAATCCTATACAATTCAGAAGCATATCAGAATGTACAAATGTTTACCTACAAACTTCGAATTGTTTTTTTTTTTCTCTTAAATGTTTATTTTTTGACATTCAACACTGTTGAATAATTTTAATGCAAGTATTGAAATATTTGTATGAAGACCTAATGTACAATGAGTGATTTATTGGAATTTTTATTCAAAACATTTTATTTTATTTTCTTCAGTTTGTCGCCAACTATCAATTTTTAATTTTAGTTTAAGATTTCTCATCTATATAAATATATCCATGATTAGCTAAGAAAATAAGGATATTTGAAACGAAAAATAATGTATCCTTTTAATAGGTTTGTATCTAGATCCAAAATGTAACAATGCAGCAATAAAAATATCTTACTCTCACATATTTATAATCTATATTTAATTTTAGTTTGCTGCTTATTTGACACCTTTAGAAGCTATGTCATCCGTTATAGCCGCAGTTGCTCATGACCTTGATCATCCCGGAGTAACTCAAGCTTTCCTAGTTGCCACTTCCAATCATCTTGTGAATCTTTATCATGTAATTTGATTACTTTTTCATTGTTCTTAATTCCTCTCATCATATCTAATTCAAACCACAATTTAAGATATGTCCTGCATTGTGATGTTCATTCTTTCAACTGAAGCAATGCTTTCAAACTTTTTCCTTTTAGTTTTCAATTTAGATGGGAAAAGTTAATTAAATGTCAACCCTCCTTTACTTTTGATCACTAAGCTATACAAATAATTCCATGAGACAATATTTTAAAATCTAATTATGATAATTTGAATTTTTTATGTTTAATATGTTTTTGAAATTTTAAGATACCTTCATATGATATCCTTCACATGAACTAAGATATATATCCGTGATGGAGAAATCAGATATGTATCCAGAAATCCAGCATCTGATAAAACAATTTTACAAATAATAAAAAGTCCATAAAGCATGAAGCAATAAACATCCTTGATTTTATTTTTAATCACAAAATGCCAACCAGGGAGTACAGATGCCTGATCATTTTAGCTTCGAATGGTTTTTTACTATGATGTTTGTCATGTGCATTTGTGTACCTTCAGTTACTTTCCACACCTTAGAGGCTAGGATCCAGCCAATGTAATATGCGCTGCTCATTCTTGTACATGGTCTAATCAGTGCCCTCATATTCCTATCTTTTTAAAAGACTGTCATCAAGCTCTAAGTTGGTGTTTGGATCATCTAAAGTTGGCACAATTTTGGGCTCCTGTTTTATTTAGGGTTAAAAATAAATTGTCTTCTATTTTTACTGTGGAAAGAAAATAATTGTGAAAGAAGTTTTGACTTGTAAAATAAAAGTTAAGCATGAGATTTCATTTTTTTTTTTTTTTGCTGTGTCTAATCATAGTATCCCCAATTATCAATGTTCTACTTTGCTACTGATCTACATGATAACTAAGGTATGTGATAACTGATTTCCTCCTTTTAATAGTCGGGTAAGTCCAATCAAAGACAATTTTCGATTACATTTATATTAATTTGTGTTCATGAAAAAAATTGGTTTTATATAGAAATCAGTAGGGGATCTTATGACAAAATTAGCTTTTCTTCACAAAAAAAAACTTATCCCAGAGAATTTCAACTGTGACTAAAAGGATTCTAATTTCTAATTGCAAAAATTTTTAGTAAAGGAATGTTCAAAATGAGATTTTATTTGGGTGTGGAACAGTGATAGATATTAAGACTGATTGAGATAGCTTATAAGGATATGAACAAGTGATCAGACTTGAAGATGAGAAAATAGATTAACTTGGAGGGATTCGAGCAGGCGAAAAAAAGGGATTAATTATTAATTCTAAGTATTTACCCTATATTGATTCAAATTGCATTGCATTCTTTTGTTTTACCAGTCTTACCATTTACCAGTCTGTTTTATCATTGATTTTGCACAGGATTTTTGAAATTCTTCCATCTCTAGTAGTCTTGAGTTTGCAGTGCAATATATTGCTCTCTTTACACTCCACTCCAGTAAAAGTATATAATTTGTTTGAATATTTAAAAATAAAATATATTACCTTAGATTGAAAGTGTATCCATTGTCATTTTGACCAAATATGGCCCTGGTGCTATAAAACCCAAAAACCAACCAACTAGTATCTTTTATTTTATTATTCAGGAGCGTAACATTAGTTTACGACATAAGGTTAGAACTCTAATCAGCAATGTGGTTAGCACTGTAGTTCCTGATACAACAGAGACACTGAGTTTAAATTTCCATCTGGGTATAAATTTAAATAATTATTCGCAATTTACTTTAAAACAGGTCCTTGTCTCAGTAAAAAATGACAACAAACCAATAACTTCACTGGACGTAAACCTTTGACTGTTGGATGAGATCAATTTTATTTTTACTGAAGCACATTTTATTCACAAATAAATTTTGTATACTTTGCAATACTATAACTTATTTAGATGCTACAATAAAGATAATAAAATTGTGCCAGGTGCTTATGTAATTCAACATTTTAATAATGTTTAATGTGTAGTTTTAGGAATTCAAAGCAGGCATTAGCTTTCTCTGATAATTATGTTTCTTTAGGCTTGATTTTATGTTTCATTTTATAAATATTCTTCTAAAACTTCCTTTTTAGAATTCATCTGTATTAGAAAATCATCATTGGCGTACAGCAATATCATGTCTTAGTGAATCTGGTATATTCAATCACCTTGAGAAAGATGTTTGGTATGTAAAGTATTGTCTGTTTAATTATAGTGATTATTTTTAAAAAACTAGTATGTATGATACATTTATGACAATTATTGAAGACTTATAGTACTCCAGGTTTTTAATTTCGTACTTTAAGCTTTCTGCTCTATGCCATCTATTCTCTATCTTTTGTTGTGTGTGTTTTGAGAAATTTAGAAATTCCCTATTCAATCTTTTCAACTGTTAACAGAAACTTTTGGTGAAGATTGCTTATCAATGTTTTAATTGAATAACATGTTGGAAAGGTAAAAAGAGAATTATTATACCATAGCACATCTGAGAAATTTTGAATAAAGTCAATGAAATTGTTTTAAAAGATTCAACATTGGGTGTTCAAGTTATAACAGAAGATGATCAACTTTAACAATGGACCTGTTAATGAAATTCAATGCAACAAATTCAGCATGACAAAAGTATGTGCAAAGTTACAAAATGTCTCACATGAGCAAACAGAAAAACATGTGGACATTTGAGCCACATTTTGAAGGAAATCAAGAATGGTTCAAGCTTTATAAATGGTTTGACTGGCTTAGAACATGTATTTTCCTGCAGGTTCCTGTACATGGGTCAAGGGCCCTCCAGCTTCAGGTATGGTCTTGTACAAACATAGCTGCTGTAAGTGTATAACTTTTCACATGTATATATAGGGACTTGGTAGTCGAACAGATGAAGGGGTGAGGCAGGAACTAAAAGCAGGTGTTATATTGGTCTGTAGGTGGGGAATACCGACCAGAAAAAAGTATCATAATCGGAACTGAAAACCTAGGAGAGTGAGAGTAAATTACTATTACCACATTGGTCTTATAGGTATTAGAAGTTTTGAGGTAATTTAACCTTTTGACAAGGCTATAGATATAACACTGGCACAATTCTTATTACTTTGAATTGCTGTACCGGACATAGTCTAAAGGTTAATAAGATTTCAATTTGTTAAGTCTACCAGGGAGAGTGTCTGGAGTCCTAAAGTTTAGTTATAACATTGAGTTTAAGGATTTTGAACTCTACTTCCTATTGAGTGGATTTAACATTGAATCTAGTTAAATGGTTAAGTTCCAGTTTGAAAATTTGAATGACTTGTTTACTTGGCTAATGCATTTCTGCACGTGCTGTACCAATCTCTTGTTATTGGCTTTTGAAAATGGATTGTATTTCTGTAAGTATATCCATTATAACTCTGGATCATCTGAGAAGGAAATATTTTCACCTGACTCAGCCACTTGATGTTTGAAGGGCTTGGGGATTCCTCATTGGTGGGTTTTGGGACAGGAGGAACGGTGGCATTTCTCAGTTTACAGGCCTGAAGTTCCAGATTGCTACTGAAGGACTTGGATTTGGGGTCTTAGTAACTATAGTTAATGATGTTTCTCATGGCAATCAGCACACCTTGTTTTGTTATTTTGATTGATACAGTCTGAAATACTTATGTCTCTGTCCACAGAGCACATATTGAAAATTTTTTGCTCAATTGGTTGAGTAGCTGACTGTTACAACATTGAGGTATCCCCTTTTGTTATGATATCTGAACTTCTACAATGAGACACATGAACTGGGTGATTTCAAACATTTTGCTGGCTATTGCTGGGGAAGATATAAGATAAGAGCTAGGGAGGGTTTTTTTGTTTTAAAACATTTTATTTTGGCTAATTTTAGCAATGAGATATCCAATTTTCTTGAATTTGATTTTAATATCACAGGTAGTTGATGCTGGCGATTCTTTAATAACCACTTTTAGGGCCTTTGTTCTTGGACCAGTAAAAGTAGTTTTATCTGTCATCCATATATTGGATAAGATTGTGATGCACATTGCTGGTGTTAACGAATGTTTTTTAAAGGTTGCCTTCAGGCTTTCCAACTTCCAGGAAGCTAATTTCTTTATTTAATCTCTTCAAGAGAGAACTAGTCTTCAGTTAGGGTAACCATGAAAAAAAGAATTTTAGGGTATTTTGAAATTAGATGCATTTTTATCTTAATTTGCTGTCACCTAGAAATTCAAATGTGTTAGATGTAGTCACAGGATTTTATCAAGGGTTAACATCTTTAATTTAGGTTTTGTTAGAAAAGTTATTTACTTTGAGGGATCCCTTAACCTACTTAATTGAGGGAGAATACTTCATGATGGAGATGGATCGCACTGCGTTACCTACTACTATATTGTAAATTAATTTTTAGGTTCCAGTGTTGACGCATTTGTTCCAAAAATATAATAGCACAATGTTTAAATATTGGAAAGTATAGCACTAGAGCTAAGTTGTAAAATGCCCTGAATGATTTGAATTATAGTGACTCGTATGGATTTATTATGACAAACATACACAAGTAATTGTGAAATATGCTGCAGCAAAAGTTATAAAAATAAGCTTTTGTAACACATTTCTTCAAAAAAGCATAAAAAAGTCAGAAATTTGAATTGTCTACTCTTACTCTATTCATTTATTTATTTAATAATGTAAAATTTTTCCATTTTAAATTTTCTTTATGCATGTACAAATTTGTACACCTTTTTAAAATCACATATCTTTAAATTTTAATTGATTGTAATGCATGTGCAATAAATGTACTTCACACAGACACTGCACTATATTAATAAAACAACTACTTGATACCATACATGTTGACTATTGAGAAATTACTAGCTGTATAAAAAATCAGCCTTCATAATTCGTTATTTGGTCTCCCCTTAGACCTATTTGAAAGTGATTAAAATGAGGTTTCTTTGTGCAAAGAAGCTTGCATCTCTGAAATTTGGAGTATTTGAAATTAGTTTATTTCAAACTAGGGGGTATTGCTGACTCCATACAAATAGTGGTTGATATTCCTATAGATATGTTGATAACTATTAAATTTGACTTTGTATAGTTTACATTGCTTCATTTAAAATGAAAATTTTGTACAATTTTTGTTTCAGGCATGCTATTCAAATGCAGATTAGGTCTCTTATTCTAGCCACTGATATAACACGACAGAAGGAATTTCTTGCCAGATTCAAAGTATGTAGTTTTAATCTATCATTACAATTTATAATGCTCCATATTCAGAATTAAAAAATTATTTGAAAATCTCAAAGCATATATTTAATGTTTTTATTTTCTTTTAGAACTACTTAAGTTCCGAATCTTTAGACATGGAGAAAACTCAGTATCGTCATTTTGCTTTGCAGGTAAAATATTCTTATAAACTTAAATTTTTTCAAGTATAACTGGACATTTTATAGTTTTATGTCATGTTTAATTGAAAAGATAAAAATTGAAAGATTTAAAGAAACGTTTTTAAGTGAAACTATCCACTTGAATATTCACAATTTTATCAAAACTCTTGTGTTAATTTATTTTTCTAATTCGTTTTATATTAAAACAATTTTCACATAAAAATAAATGTTTTTTTGTAAGTGATCTTCTCTGGGTTATTCTGCATTAATATTGCTTCGTGACATTGTTCTTTTTAGTAAAATTTCAAATATGCTAACAATTTATTTTCAGATTAATGAAATTAGTCGAAAACTTAGATGTTTTAAAGAATTTAAATAAAGAATTAATGTGTTACATGTAAAAAAGAATTGAGGTATCAGATTACTTCTGCAAATATCCCTTATTCCCTGTAGCATTGGAATAAAGGAATGGTCATTGCACTGTTGAAATGAATTTAAATTTCAGGCAGTTGCATTTCAAGAGAGTTCTGGTTTGTTAATTTCACTGAAATGTTTGAATTAAAATATTTATTGATATGAAACAATAAAATATAATGTTTAAAAAATCAGACCAAGATTGCTATTAACCCTCTGACTTCCAGAGGAGTTACATCCAAACATCCAGTCTTTGCCTGTTCACCTGATAAAGTAATCTTCTTTTCCTCCACTCTAATAATGAGGAGAATAATCGGTTATTCCTACTCTACAAAGGCTTCTCAAACATTTCTTTGTCACCTGAAGTATTGTTAAACGATCATATGTTAAAAGGGGGGGGGGGTCGATTTCTAAATACGTACATGTGTTAGTTCAGTTTGCCTGTGGATTTGATAACTTTGTGTGAAATTTTCGCCATGAACTAAAATAAACAAAAGGCCTAGTGTTGCTGTTTGTAAATAGAAGGTCAGAGGAATCGAAGGTTGCAAGACAGATTATTGAGTTTGTGTTCATGTCAGCTCCTCTTATATGCAAAACCATATCCTTCGACCGGTAGTCGGAAATAATCAGAGGAATGGTGAGAATACACATTACTCAAAGGAACAACATTTTAAGAATGTACACCATAAGAATGGATGTTGTTTGTAGCTGACTTTTACGTTTCCCCTCATTGGAAACCCAGTTTCAGTCTCCTTTGGTCTTTTAGAATGGGAGTTCATGGATTCCTAACAAAACGGTAGGAAGTATCCCACACTTGTCCTTATTCTCGAACTGAAATGGAGCGAAATTCTAAGTAACTGTAACTGATGTGTCGGTGCCACTTTAGAAATCTGCCATAAACATTTAAAACCATTTCCAAATTCTCGTGCTTCTGAATATGAGTTCTCATGAATTAATAACAAAGAAAAAAAACTATCCTGCACTAGTTTTTGTGTAACGTACACATGACCTTGATAGTTGTTTTCAACACAGAATTTGAATGAAGCACGTGTTTTGCTTGTCTTTTTAATTGAAATTTTATTCAGTGTTATTTTTTGTGCCAGTGCATGTATAATAATAGCTGGAAAAGATATATAGTGCCAAAAATAGCTTCGAAATTGAATTACAATCTAGAAATGCTAATTTCGCGATTTATTTAGTGACAGTAAGGAGGTAGTAAGAATTTAGGCTTACATTTCTAACAAGTAAGTTTTTCTCGCCTGTTTGCTTTAGACCCCTAAAGTGCAATACAGTAAAGTATTGATCTGTCACTTTTGCACTTAAACGTGTGCATATCTTAATATTTTTAGGAAAAGATGGTACAACATGGCCACAAACCATCAAAGCCTATATTTCAGAAATTTTAATGGGCTGTAATTCTAGTGAAAGTTTATTGATGTACCTTGATGGCTTGGATCAACAATTGAAAAATAAAACCATTGCCAAAAATTTTGTGCTGTTTTGAGGTTCTATTTATAGAGAAGAATTGTTGGAAAACGACCATTTGTATCATAATGCGTTATTTTTCTAGGTTTTCTCAGACATCAGTTTCAAAACAAAAGATATGTATTTTTCAAACTATCATGAATTTTCTATACACTGCTTTAAAAACAAAGTAAATAATTACAAATTAACTGCTTACTGCACATCAGAACCCATTGTATTCCAGAAGTGGAAGTTTTGAAATAAGACATTGTAAGGGAAAAAATAGCTTTATAAAGTATTTATTGAAAAATATGGTCTTAAAACTTATTTTTAGACAAATGTATTTGATCTGAGAAAGTAAACATTCTCCTAGTTCTATTATGAGTAATTTAACGTTGTTTTAATTTTGCTCCATACTTCATTAAAAGGAAGTGCATAGATTAATTTCTTTTTTAATCCATGTTTTCCTTGCGAGTTTAGATTTTTTTAACGATTAGATGCCAAACATCGGCAAACACAAACATGGCTAATTCCAAATTTGACTTACAAGTTGAAAAAAAGCACTTTATGTACGACCCCCTGATGAAGTGTAAAATAAGTTGAAAACTACAACATGCATATGGGTATCAGAGGGTTAATAATGCACTAATCAAATGCTGCATTTGATTTTCCCTTTTCAAATATTTTCACAAGTGAAGAATGGATACATATATTACAAAATTGTAGGTATGAGATTCTGCAGTTCATTTTATGCAGGCTTGCAAAGGGAATGATGTATTTTGTTAACTATAGTGTTTCAGGTTCACATCTTAACACAGTATTGACGGTTTGAAACAACTTATATTAAGATTCTAGTGTTCCATCATAGCAGTTGCTTATTTCTATATTAGTATTTCATCAGGATGTTAAAAAATTTTCTTCCCTTTTGTATTACCAGATAGCACTGAAATGTGCTGACCTATGCAACCCTTGCCGTCCATGGGCAATCAGTCAAAGATGGAGCTATCAAGTGTGCCAAGAATTTTATCGACAAGGTGAAAATATTACTTTTTTGTTGACTAATGTACATCTTTTGACTTGTTTGTTCCTTGTACAAACTTTAACATAATACTTAGTAAACTTAAAAAACATACTACTTTACCAATTATTAAACTTCCTTTGATACAGACATAATTAATTTTTTTCATCATGGTGATATATGTAGACTTAATCTATTTAAATAAATTGTTTGTTAGAAATTCTTATTATTATTTTCTCAATATATATTATTATATTTTAAGGGTATTGGGGTGTGTGGATTATTATTTAATATAAATGTCTCTGTTTTTAGTGAATTTTAAGTTTTATCTTTCTTAATTCAAATCGTCCTGTTTTGCTAAATTTAATATCTCCTATTTTAGATATGAATTTTGTCAGTTTGGGGTTCTTTAAATAATGTTTTATGAATAACGTGAATTTAAAACACACATTGGGATTTGTTTTATGGTCTGACTGGTGTGCATCGTCATATGACCGTGGTTCAAAATTACGTAGTGTTTTTCTTGGATCTTACCCTTATGGGGATTGATTTCGAACCGTCATCAATAGCCCGTTGTGTTGCTTTAGTACGAGGTTAATTAAAAATTACTAAATTATTATTACCGACTGGTGTACAAGATTTATCTGAGAATGCCTTTACTTTTATGTTTCTAAACCATCGTACCTTGAATGTCTGTTTGATTTGTACCTAATTTATCCTTTTAATGTAAGGTTTAGTTAAAATGAAGTATTTGTTAGTAGGAAAGAATTGTGTCTATAGTTTTCTATACTTGTAAGTGGGAAATATAATTTTAAGAGTAAAACATCTCTATATTAAAATAAAGTTACTGCAGACGCTGTCGCCGCAGGATTGAAAACTCACTTTTTTTTTGGCTTGATTGTTAGACGGTTTCCCGAGAAAGTACAAATCCGAAAATTACGAAATTAACATGGTTTGTTAACAGAACAAAACGAATTTTAAAAAATTCCGATGCGACTATTAGTTTAAGGTTTATTAAGTTTCAAACTTGAAATAGCGAAATTTCTAATGCGAGTTGGAGAGCAGGGGATAGAGCCCCCTAGTTTTTAATAATTTTATAAATAAAATGTAATTTTCAGTACTTAGTCATCAGTAAAAATTAAATTAAATTCAGAAGTTATAAAATAATTAAATTGTTTTAAATTTGTTTAATTTTTATTAGCCTATTTATGTTGTAAAAGGGGTTAATTAAATGCTCAAAACTAGTTATTACATTAAAAGAACCTTATATTGAACAAATGAAGCTTTTTCAGCGTAAACCTTCCCTAGAATTAATGCCACATTTCTTTAAAAGATTATTATGTATCATAAATATACATTATAAAAATTTAAACGTATCAGATTGCTTTTTTTTTCACATAGTTATGGAGGGAATCGGCTGACATTAAAATATTTTTAGTGACATTAAAAATATATTTTATTTTAATGTCATGTTTTTTGTAAAATTTTGATTTATAAGAGTTAAGTTTAGGATTAACTAGCATAAAATACCTTTTTTTTTAATTTAAAGTAGCTTCAAATTGAGATATCTTGATACCTACCTAATAAAACAGTTATTTTACGTTTATCAAGTAGCCAAATAAGATTCTGGCCCATAAACCCAATCAACCAGTTACTTAAATGAAATGTTACTCTCCTGTGGGATTCCTGCAGAACTCAAAGCTGAATTGTGAGTCCCTTAAAAAGTTAAAGTACCATAAAATAATATATTAGATCCCCGGAAAGTTCGGCAGTTTTTCAAATTGAAGTGTGCTTTATTATTATTTTTTTGCTACCACTGATAAAGAGTGACCTTGATTGAAGCAGATGTTTAAATTCGGTCTTTTCTGCTTACACTGCATAAACATAGCATGTGTTGTGGCATAATTTTTGTTTCACTGCAGTGCTAAGAATGAAGATCCAAACAGTTCATTTTCGTCTCATATTAGGCTCTTTTATTTTAAGAAAGGAAAACATGCTAGTCAGACTGCTAGTAAAATGTGTTCTGTATATAGACAAAGTACTGTTTCTGATGACACAGTTCGAGGGTGGTTTGATAAATTTAATCAAAATCACGGAAATTTCAGTCTCAAGGATGACCATCCTCTCTAAACGAGGACCTCTTAAAAGATGCTATCGCTGAAAATCTACGTTACAGAGTTCAGAAACTATCACACAGACTGAATATTCCAAAAAGTACATTTCATGGTCATCTGAATAAGATTGGGTATGTAAGCCGCTACGATGTATGGGTACCCCATACTTTAAACACAGAATATGCTTGCTTGAATCTCGGCATGTGATACTTTGCTGAAACGAAACAAAGAAACTCCTTTTTTGAAACGACTCATTACTGGAGATGAGAAGTATATACTATATAATAATGTTACACCAAAAAAGATCATGGGATAAGCCAAATAAACCTCCCAAGTAACATCAAGAGGGGGCTGCATCCTTAAAAGTAATGATTTGTGTATGGTGGGACTGCAAAAGAATTTTTCATTATGAATTGTTGCCACAAAATCAGACTGTAAATTCGGGAATAAACAGTTCTCAAATGGCAGATTAAAAGCCGAAATCGAAGCAAAGCGGCCAGAACTGACCAATCGTCAAGGTGTTATCTTCCAGCTTGACATGCATGGCCCCACATTTCGCTGAATGTCAAAGACTTATTGAGTATGGCTGATATGTTTTGTGTCACCCCCCACCCCCCACCCCCCATTTTCACCAAACCTTGCCCTTCAGATTTTCACCTCTTCAGGTCACTTCAAAATTCTCTGAATGGCCTGGAGTTCAATTCTTTTGGAGACTGTCAAACAGCACCTTGATAACTTATAAGTCTAATGATTTTTTTAAAAGAATTTTCCAGCTGCCGGAAAGATGGCAAAAAGTCATAGAAGAAAATGGTGCTTATATGATTCAATAATATTTTCTTTTGTTTTTGTACTGCTTCATTGACATTTATGATAAAAAATACCTGCAGAATTTTCCGGATGACCCAAAAATGTATTTGTTATGAACATAATAAAATGTGCATAAGTTTTAGTAAAAATTATTTAACTAGAGGAAGAGGCCAAAAGGCATTACCACTGTTTTGTTTGTACTATTTTTATGGTCTTTCTGACTAGATAAAACTGGTTATGAACTGCAGGATTAGAACACAACACACAAGTAAATTTTTCACTATTTTTATGTACTTAGTAAATTATATTTCTGAAGGATTATGTGATTAAATCAACCATTCTATGACACTTTCATGTCTGTAATTAGAATTATTATCCATAAAATTTATTTGTTTTTAATTTGTCTATTTAATTTTTTGTTAAACTGTTCGCTTATTGCTTAAAGATTTTATATCGTACCTTAGGAGCTTATGAGAGGCAGCTTAAACTACCTCTTACACCAACGTTTGATTGCAGCAGAACCAAAGTTGCAAAAATTCAAGCAGGTAAGCTGTTTGTCAATTTATTATTTTCAGAAAAATTTATCTCTCAAAAACATATTCTTTTAAACTTTACTATTGCTACACCAAAATTTATGAAACTACATTGGTATATTTAGTATAAATTTCAGTTTCCTCAATATAGCTCTAACTACACTGGCGTCCAAAATTAAGGTCACAAACACGTTTTTCAAAATAATTCAAAATTGCTACCAGAAAATTTAATAAAATTTGTATTTTATATATTTTGAAAAATGTGTAGCACAATGTTAGCCTCCAGTTTGGAATAAATGTTGCTTGGCGTTATTTTTGTAGAACAACGTGGAATTTGACCATTTAAGCATCTGGGATTTTCTTTTGCAGTGTTGTGAATATTGCGTTAAAACCCACAAGTTTGACTTTGCAGTGAGAATGAGTTCTCATCATCGTTTAGATGATTCAATGAGACGGAGAGCCATTGTCAGGCTTGAAGCTGTGCAGTCTCTATCAGAGGTGACTCGATGGTTACAAGTGGCACCGAAAGTGGTATCCAGGTTGTGAAATCAATTCCAGGCAAGTGGTATTATCACCAGGAAGCCCGGCAAAGGCCGCCCAAGAAAACGACACCTGTACAGAATCGCTACTTGGCATTAAGTGCATGCCGGCATAGGCAGTAAACGGCTACAGAGCTTTCTCGTGACCTTGCTGCTGCGTCTGGAAAAGAATTTCCAGGCAAACAGTATACAGATGTCTAGCAGAGAGGGCCCGGCGTCCAGTGGTGTGTCTCTCTTTTAGCGCATTGCACAGGAGAGCCAGATTGTCGTGGAGCCGAACAAAAAAAAACATTCTCCGACACACCAAGAAAGGGTGCGTGTTCTTTTCAATGGTGAATCGAGATTAAGCACACAGAGTGATTATTGGCAAGTCTTCATCTGTTGAGAACGTGGAGCTTGCTATCATCCCTCTAACGTAAGGGAATTCAACCAATTTGGTAGAGGAATCCTTGCCTCGGGCTGCATTATTTTGGGCAGTCGCACACCACTGCACATCTTTGATAAGGGTAGTGTTCCCACACAGCGCTATAGGGATGAGGACCTTGAACCCTATGTGAGGTTGTTCCGGGGTGCTGCAGGCCTGGACTTCTTTTTTTGGACGATAATGCGCGACCACACACAGAGCTCACATTATTGATGATTTACTTGAAGAATATATTCGCTGTATGAACTGGCCTGCGAAGTCTCCGGATCTTAATCCTATAGAACATGTTTGGTATGGTCTAGGAAGAGCTATTGCATGACGTTACCCCCCTCCCTCCCATGAACCTCCAGGCGTTAAAAACCGCGCTGTTGGAAAAATGAGATTTATTGCCTCAAGCATATCTTGACACCCTCATTAACGGTATGAAGGCTTGTTGTGAGGCTTGTATAGCAGTGCACGGTGAACACACTCCATATTAGACAGGCTTATCCCTAGATAAATGCATCATGATTTGGCCGTTTTTGATATAACCTGTATCTTAACTAACAATTCAACTCTTTTTAATATTGTGATGTTCTTATATGCTTATTCTTATAATAATATATCTCTGTGCCAAATTTCTTTGCAATAAACTGAATATTTCTCCAGTTCTCACAGATTTTATGTTTGTGACCTTAATTTTGGACATCAGTGTAGTTTCATACTTTCTAACCAATCTGTTGTTTCTGAACTATGGTATCCTATACTTAAGGCTTTAATGATTACTTCTTTCTCTGAACTTAATGTCTCAATATTATACTTCTTTTCTAACAGTGCTGATATACATTTAAAAATATATATATTTGAGCATGAGTGGTATGGCTCTGATCTCTTTATTCAGGCTTGTGAAATATTAAAATGACAAAAAAGTATCGCTCTAGGGGATTAATAATTGGGAAAAAATTAATGTAATAGAGAACTTTGTAAGAAAGTTTATCGGAATGAAAGGTTGTTTTTCTACATAAGTCACATATTTCAAATCTGGCAGAATGCTTCTGCAATTAGAAAGAGAAGAGGATATATAAACTTGAATTGGCTGTTTTAAGACATGGTTAGCAATGTGGGAAAGTGCAAAGGTAAAAGTGGTGTCAAGATGCATCTCTACTTTTATTAAAGAAAGTGTTTGTTTGTCTGTTTGTTGCCACAAAATCCTGACGATTCTATGGCACTTATAGCTATGAAATTTGGCACACAGGTAGTCTGAAATTTTTTGCAATTTTTGGGTCACGGCGAAGTTTAAAATTCAATCTAGAATATTTTAAAGTGAATTTAATAGTTTTATTCTCCATCCGTTTTCAACGCGTTTCTTCCGGAAGAAGAAACCCGGATCTGGACTTTTTCTACCCACGTAACCTTGCCTTCAGCATTGTAACCATGGCAAGTTGTTTTCACTGCGGAGACCGCTCAGAGAATTACTTTTTTCGTTTCCGCTTTGATTTTGCGCGTAGTAATGATTTTCCAGCCATACAATAAATCTTTTAACTGGACGCGCATAATTCTTTTTTCTATCTCCTAGACTGTTAAAGATAGAGTAAAAACTTCAGCGGATTTGAAATCTGCGGAAAATTTCACTTTAGATCAATACCTAAAAATATGATTTTCTTTAAATAAATAATTTTTAAATTGAATATATCTTTTATAGTTTCACAAGAGATTGTGACGTCACGTGAACTTTCTCTTTCCAAAAATAAAAAACAGATTGCCATCTTCTGCCTTTTGTGTTAAAAAGAAGAGAGCAAAAAATAAAAGACATTTTTACTGGGATTGTTAATTATTTTCGTAAAATCGCAATCACTAAAGATAGATTGAAACTTTCAACGGATTTGAAATCTGAAGACAATTTTACACCAGATTAGTAACTTACATCACGGCTTTGCCACGCAGTGGTTAGTGTAAAATATGTGGCAGTGGCAATGAATCAAACTAGCAGATAAGAAGTGGAGAAAGAGGGATTTATTCTGGAACATTAAAGAACTTATCTGATGAATATTATTTTAGAGGGTTAATTTTAGTATAATTTCATATATATTACTATTAAATTACATTATATGACTATTTAATTGTGATTTTAATGCTCCCACTGTCAGCTGTTTTCCCAAGAAGAATACTATTGACTTTACCTACTACACTATGTTTTATTGCTAAGAAACTAGTCTAGGAAACTTGATAGATTAAAATAAAACTGGTTGAGATCTTAACTGCCTAAAAAACTGAAAGTTGTAATTTGGAATGATGGAATGTTCAAA
The DNA here is from genome assembly GCA_947359465.1 of Metellina segmentata. Taxonomy (NCBI): domain Eukaryota; kingdom Metazoa; phylum Arthropoda; class Arachnida; order Araneae; family Tetragnathidae; genus Metellina; species Metellina segmentata. The sequence goes on from OX375884.1 coordinate 37,741,270, forward strand.
TGGTTAATTGTTGAGTTTGCAAAGTAATTTTATTGATAAACTAGCAGGCCAGCACAGCATCGCCCATGCCAGTTATTTTCCTGTCCTTACTGGTACTGAAAACATTAAAAAGAAAATACAATAATTTTAAGAATGAGTCCCACCTCCACCAGACATGACATGGGTTACAATTCAAAAATTATAATTTTTTAAAGAAAATCACATTTAAGATATTGATTTGGTGTTAAATTTTCCGCAGATTTCAGATTCATTGAAATTTTCACTCTATTGTTAATGATCGTGAAGATAGAAAACCTCAAATAGTCCTTGCCCATGAGAAAATTAAAACCGCTATACTAGATTGCAATGTTTCTTGGCACTGATGTCAAGCGTTCACGGAGGGAAAAAGTGACTGAACCGGTCCTGTTGGGTTGCAGGCAGAGGCTTCAAGTAGACATCACACTTACAAGCTTCGAACTTTGCAAATTAATCTAATTTGGCCTTAAATTTAGCACGTAAATGTTTTGACCGCTTGCCTGTCAGTTTATATAAGAAAAGCTCAATTTTAGTAGTTTTCAAAGACATTTTTATGTAATTAATAATAGATAATATCGAAAGATATTTTTTGAATTTGTAATGGTATTTGTTTAAATTATTACCTCCTAAAAATTTTCCAAGAGAGGTATCCCAGGTAGCAAATGAAATTTTTGAGGTTATGTCATTGAAAAATATGTAATAGGTGTGCCCCAGCATATTATATTACAATTCTATAAAATATAATAGAATTTACCACAGAGTAAATACTTGTCTGAAATTTAAAAGAAGCTTAAACTTCAATTATTAAAAACTTATATTTTAATAAAAAGAGAGAATTGTTGGGATACCATTCTATCAATTTATGTTACACATACATAACGATTGTCTTTGCAGAGCTTTTCAGAGCACTGCCTTTCTTGTGTGATGTAAAAACGTAATTTCTAATAGAATCCGGAGTTAATTCCATTATTAATCACAAAATACTCAAATGTAGATTCAAATACTAACAACAATAAATGCAACGTGTGTAAGTCTAAAGATAAGTAAATATCGCCAAGCAATAGGAATCGAGAGGGCGCGGGAAAATGCTGGTTGGCTCTTATTAGCTGGCTTGCAATTCTGAATGAAATTACTACGTCACACATAAAAGGCAAAATATTCAACATTTCACTCTAATTACGACAAAAAATCGTTGTATATGTGTGGGGTTAACAAATTAATCAAATTTCTAAGTTGCAGTGCCTCATTATACTCAAATATCGGACAAGGCGCTGGGAACTATTTGTTTCGTTTGCTCTCAGCGTATTTCTCCACTGCCATAAAAGGCTGCCACCGAGTATAGCAAGAAAGTTATGCTAATTGACAATGTAAATCAAAACTCGCTAGAATTGGAAATCCATTAAGACGAAAGTAACAAGCTGTTTTTCTCTCAAAATGTGACATCATAACTTAGCACAGTTCCAAAGGACGAAAAACAAAATCCTTTGCTTTCTTCAATTAAGAAGTTATGACGTATGCTGCACGAAAAAAAATTAACAGATTGTAGAAAAGTAATAAATTAATTTTAAAATGTTCTACATTATATTTTTAAATTCAGGCTGGACACAATATTTGCAAAAAAATAGGACTACCTGTGCGCCAAATTTCATTATTTTAAGTGCCATAGATTCGTCAGGACACTGTGCACAGAGATACAGACATACACACACAAAAAGTGTTTCCTTTTATAATAGTAGAGTTAACTTTTTCTTAAAATGCTATTTGATTACTTCAGTTATTACAAAAAAAATTAATAATTGAACTTTCCTCTCAAGACTTCATTTGCATATCTAGTAGTTTTATTGTAACTAATAAAATTGCTAATACATTGTTTTCATTCTTAAACTTCACTAACTGTTACTACTACCTTTATTTATTACACTGAGAAGTATATATATATAGATATAGATATATAGATATACACAGTCCAGTCACATTAATGTGACCAACTGTCAAAAGCTAGAATAACCACCTTTGGCAGAGCGGACCGCTGCGAGACGTGCAGGAAGAGAGTCAATTAGGTTTCTGATGATGACTGCACCCAGTGCATGCCAGGAAAACATTCCCCAAACCATAATGCTACCTCCTCCAGCCTGGATCCTTCCGGCAATTGTTGCAGGGTGTTTGCTTTCAGACGTTTCACGCTGTATACGCCAACGTCCATCTGTCTGATGGAGCATACAACTTGATTCATTGGAAAAAGCCACCTGTCGCCACTCTGTGGACGTCCAGTTGCGGTACTGGCGTGCAAATTTCAGCCTTCGCCGCCGATGAACAGCAGTCAGCATAGATGCATTAACCAGGCATCTGCTGCGGAGGCCCCTGCGCAGCAACGTTCGCTGATCCGTTGTTGAGGATACACTCTTGGTAGCCCCTTGGTTCATCTGGGCGGTCAATTCCTCAACAGTTGCACATCTATTCGCCCCTTACCACAGTGGCACGAGAACAGTTCACAAAATTAGCTGTTTCTGAAATGCTTCCACACTTGCCTCGAAAGCCAATAATCATCCCCTTTTGGACGTCAGATAAATCGCTACGTTTCTGCATTATGCC
>OX375884.1:37744076-37754076 GCA_947359465.1 Metellina segmentata
AAATCGCAACTTTCCTATTCTTAATCCGTTACGCATCCAACTGGGCTTCCCCTTTTCTTTTCAGAAAATGAGTGCTCAAATATAGCTTCGGGTTCACTCCATTTTCAAGCAAGATGTTCGCTGGTACTCGTCTACATAAATCTTGTCGTGATTGATCAAGACAGTGCGGAGTGAATTTAAACAGGAGCACCGACTTAATTGCATAGACAGCAGGGGAGAGGGAATTCGGAGTATTAATTCCCACTCTCCGTCGTCAGCAGAACTGCAGTTAATAAGAGCTTGATAATTATTTCTTGCATGCGAATAATCTGGAACCCAAAACAGCTTCTCTGCGTCTCGACCTTTCCACGTTTGGTCGATAACGAGTAGAATCTGGAACTAAGTCGTTTAAAGTTCAAAGGCAGACATGATTCGAACGAATGGGCTGTTCGGCAGCTATTTAAGAACATGCCCTCTACGTGAAAAGAACTCGAAACTAACCAAAGTCAATGCTCAATAGGAATGAAACAGCATGTGTGATGCATACGAGGTAGGTAAGTAGGTATTTAATTAACGTCGCACTGGAGCAACACATCGGGCTATTGAAGAAGGTCAAGGATCAAACCATAAAGGTAATGGTAATGGTAATTTTAGTTAACGTCGTACTAGAGCAACACAACGTGCTATTGACGACGGTCCGGGATCAGTCCCTTGAGGGAAAAGATCCGAGGACAACACCTCGTAATTATGAACCACGGTCAGATGACGAAGCAACACCTGAGCTGGCACCCCACTCTCCAAACCATAAAGGAAAAATCCGAGAACACCACGTAATTTTGATACACGGTCAAATGATGAATGTGTGTGCGATGCACACGAAGACATAAAGAAACGATCACAATATCAAATCAATAAATTGGTTTGTGTTTTCATGACGCACTCGCCATATTTTGCCAAGCTGCGCCAAACACAAGACAAACAACTTTAAGTAAAATATGTCGTAAAAGGTGTAAAAATGGATTGGGGTATAGAATAAAGGGTAATGGTATTGGTAATTTTAGTTAACGTCGTACTAGAGCAACACAACGGGCTATTGACGACGGTCCGGGATCAATCCTTAAGGGAAAGATCCGGCGTGACTATAAGACTCTTCATTATTGTACAGTTACGTCTTAGCTTATTAAATTGTAAAGCCCACTCCTGGAACAGACGCAAGTTGGCGTGGTGTGAAAAGTTTGGAGAGTGGGTGCTCGCTCATTGTTGACCTCGTCATTTGACTACCGTGATACAAAATTACGAGGTGTTGTTGTCTTTGGATTTTTTCCCTTCGGTATTGAAGGATGATCTCGGACCGTCGTCAATAGCCCGTTGTGTTGCTCTAGTACGACGTTAACTAAAAATTACCAATTACCCTTCGGTATTGATCCAGAAAAGTCGCCAATAGCCCGTTGGGTTGCTCCAGTGTGTGACGTTAATTAACTACCTAAACTTCCTGGAAGAGTCAAATTCTGCGTGGTCTGGTGTTATTATTCTGGCAAATAGCCATTTCGGCACGTGACGTGAAAGACAAAGCGTATTGTTGGACGTACCATTGTGCGTCTCCTGCCTCAGTGGGTTTGCTCACTAAGGTAGTAGCCTGCGAGTTGTATGCCGAACAGGTTTGATTCCTCCTAGGATGTACATGTGTGCCAGTAAAAATTTTCTTGCGTGTGTTCATAACTTTATGTCTTGTGTTTGGCACAGCATGATCCAATTTGGCCTTTGCGCCATAAAACCCAACCAAACAATCGTATCATTGTGTTGTCAAAGTACCATAGACGTAACATATAAACAGATTTAGCATTGCTATTGAGAGCAGCTTTGTCTACTAAGGTATTAGCCTACGAGCTGTAGGCCGAATAGGCTCGATTCCTCCTTGGATGTATTTCTGTGCAAGAAAAACTTTTGTTGTGTGTGTTCATAACTTGATGTCTTGTGTTTGGCACAGCATGATCCAATTTGACCTTTGCGCCATAGAACCCAACCAAACAATCGTATCATTGTGTTGTCAAAGTACCATAGACGTAACATATAAACAGATTTAGCATTGCTATTGAGAGCAGCTTTGTCCACTAAGGTAGTAGCCTACGAGTTGTAGGCCGAACAGGTTCGATTCCTCCTTGGATGTATTTCTGTGCCACTAAAACTTTTGTTGTGTGTGTTCATAACTTGATGTCTTGTGTTTGGAACAGCATGGTCCAATTTGGCCTTTGCGTCATAGAACCCAACCAAACAATCGTATCCTTGTGCTGTCAAAGTACCGTAGACGTAAAATATAAATAGATTAAGCACTGCTATTGAGAGTGAGCAGCTTCAAAAAGTGGTACGAATATGTCGACTGGTAGTCATGTAGCTGCTCCGTGAAAATTGACTTGGTTGGCCGATTTGATATCGTATCGACTCGTTTGGAGATGTAAAATGTTATGTCACTCTGCTTTTAAATTTCCTCTGTGCCTGGTACCACTACTAGAGGGGATTAGTTGTTATAGACATTGTGTGGTCCGGGAACTGTCGTTACGATAAATAGTCCCTTAGACACGTAACATGAAAGGCATTAACAGGTTATAGGATTTGCTGAGCTACCAAACTACCTCAAACCACTATCCACTATTTGAAGGGACCTAACAGTCATAAGTGATGCCCCCCCCCCTCATAATTACACTGGGTTGGTTGTCTGAATTGAGTTTTATGACGCAAGGACCAGATTTGGCCATTCTGCGCCACGCACAAGAGAAAATCAAGCTTTGCTCTGCTTTTAAATTTCCTCTGTGCCTGGTACCACTACTAGAGGGGATTAGTTGTTATAGACATTGTGTGGTCCGGGAACTGTCGTTACGATAAATAGTCCCTTAGACACGTAACATGAAAGGCATTAACAGGTTATAGGATTCGCTGAGCTACCAAACTACCTCAAACCACTATCCACTATTTGAAAGGACCCAACAGTCATAAGTGATACCCCCCCCCCCTCATAATCACACTGGGTTGGTTGGCTGAATTGAGTTTTATGACGCAAGGACCAGATTTGGCCATTCTGCGCCACGCACAAGAGAAAATCAAGCTTTGCTCTGCTTTTAAATTTCCTCTGTGCCTGGTACCACTACTAGAGGGGATTAGTTGTTATAGACATTGTGTGGTCCGGGAACTGTCGTTACGATAAATAGTCCCTTAGACACGTAACATGAAAGGCATTAACAGGTTATAGGATTCGCTGAGCTACCAAACTACCTCAAACCACTATCCACTATTTGAAAGGACCTAACAGTCATAAGTGATACCCCCCCCCCTCATAATCACACTGGGTTGGTTGGCTGAATTGAGTTTTATGACGCAAGGACCAGATTTGGCCATTCTGCGCCAAGCACAAGAGAAAATCAAGAAAAAGACACACACAGCGAAGTTTTTAATGACACAGAAGATAATGGAAGGAGGAATCGAACCTGCGCCGCCACAACTCATAGGTTGCTAGCGCAGTTATAGAGAAAATCTATAATAAAGGTAGAGTTAGCAATGATGCTTTTAATGTGTCCAGTATCATGTAACCAAAACTAGTAGTACCGAGATCCGTAGACTATTTTCATCAGATTGGTGGAACCTAGCATTCATTATATGATTGGTCCACGGAACGGGAGAAGAACCACATTATTGGTCCATTGATTGTTTATATGATAGTAGTGGACTTTGGAAATTTCAACACTTTTGTCGCCACTCTATAGAAATGCACATTCACACAACTACCTTGTCATAAGATCGCCAAACGAGATGATAAGGTATCACATTAGCCAACTGTCCTTTTTTCTCAGAACAGTCACGTACTAGTCGACTTGTTGGTCACACTTTTTGAAGCTCCTTTCAACAGTAATATTCAGTCTTAATCTATTTCACGTCTATGCATCCAGCTAAGCAAAATTAATAAATTATTTGTTCATATACAGAAGTACAACACTGGCTGTCCAGAGTATGTGTGTTGTGCTGATACAGAAAAAGGTGGATTCATGGAAAAAAAGTAAATACATTTCAGTTTAGTTACATTATGTAAAATTTTATAAGAAATTAGAGAAATTACCATACAGTTGAAGATGGAAAAAAGTATAGAGTTTATATATGGTTTATTCTTTAGTAAGTGATATAGTAATCGTCAGTTCATAGAACCAGACAGGGCTTGGAAGGTGACTGGGGCAATGTTCCACGAATTTTTAATTTCGGTTTTTAGATCGGACTTGCTGTTGTACTGTCGCCATTCTTGTAAGCATCTCGAGCTAGAATGCCTCAAAGGATTTCCACTGGATTCAGGTCGGGACTCCGAGATGGCCATTGAAGAATTTTTATCTCGTCCGCCGTCATCCAGGATTTTATAGAGATGATGCATTGATGCATTGTCTTGTTGAAAACGTCCAATCGCCTGATGTAATCAGAGGAGCAATCGGTAACAATCTGCCAGCATGTCCTGATATAATACACTGCATTAATTTTTTCACCCGACGTTATACTTTTTTTCAGGGCTGTGAAACCTATCTCCCAAACATCGATAGCTGAATGACACTAAGCAATATTGATAAAAATTAACATGCAATACACTTTCTTGAGCATGATATAATATCTTCTATCGGGTATTCAAACACAGGCTTTATCCTGTTTGCATATGGTTCAATAAATGAACATATCACTAACATTTATTTTACACATGCCTATTGATTCTAGCAACACTTAAGAATATTATTTGGGGACATTGTCGTGAATGTAAACAGTATTGATGAAAGATTTGCTCAGGGCGTGTATTTTCTGTTCAGATACACATCGCCGCGAGCATATTTTATTTACACATTCGGAGATCAAATCTTTTATTTATCTACAATCTTATCCAAATATCATTTCTCCACGTTCTCGTAATAAACCTGGCTAGTCTCACTCTTTTAGCCTTAAGACCTCTGGGATCGTGACCTGTTATTTATTCAGGTTGCTTTTCAAGCACGGAAATGTCATCGGCTGCTTCATTCATTATATGCAATGAGAATGAACTAGTTTTCCCCTTCACAGTCGTTTTTTCGAAGTTTCTTCTAAGTGACATCGGTGGTTAACACTTTCTCGGGTTCTGAGTTTGCCTTGTTTTTTTTATAAGATTACAGTATTTGAATCTTCATGGGTACTGTAATTATGAATATTCAGTCGCCTCTTCCGAGATTCTTCTAAGTGACACCGTGCTTTCACAGTTAACATATTCTAGGGTTCTGAGCTTCCTGTGTCTTTTTGACTTAAGAAAGACTGAATTCTTGGTGTAAGTAAATAACTTGAATTTAAGTGTCTTTATTAACTGCATTTTTAACACATTTGTTCTATACGCGATAACTCGATGCCCGGGAACAAAACTTTGGAGGTAATTATTGCAATATAATATTATATTTCTTTCTTAAATCTGCTGTCATAAAATATTCAGTTTCTTCTAAGTGGCCGTTTGTGCTTTCACAATTTACATATTCTCGGATGCTGGTTTCCTTGTCTTGAGAAAGATTGATTATCGGTGTAAGTTGACAATTAGAACTTACATTATTGACTAATCTAACTATCTATATATGTTTATATACTATAAAAGGATTGTATTTGTATGTTTCCTATACAAATCTACACCGTTTGACCAATCCACACCAAATTTGGCACTCTTTTACTTTAGAACAATGCGGAAAACATAGGCTATTACTTTCCTGTCTTCGAACCAATCTGTAGCATTTACAACCATGAAAATTCGCACACAGGTAGTCCTAACAGTGCCCCTTGAAGCCCCAATTTTAAAAACTGAAATTTGTTTTCCTGCAATAAATGAATATGGACAAGGAAACACGTTCTACAGGAAACTGAAAGGATACAGTGGTTCTTATTTTGGACGCGATTTCTTCTCTATATAAGCATAACTTTGTCACAACGAACGCCGTGCGAGTAATAATTAAAATATTTAATTTTTCATAACTTATGGGACGGTGTCGTACCTCGGGACGATTTTAACAAATATTTTTCCTGACGCTATAATGTAGCTGCAGTTTGTTTTTTTCATCAACTATTCACATTCTTTACTTTTGGAAGAATTTGACATTTTTATTTATTGTACCTCGAACATTAACCGTTTAATAAATTGTTTTGTTAATCTGTGCAAATGTACCAAGGTTCAACGTGGTGTTGTACCTTAGGATACATGTTACTTTTAGACTGCTTGAAGTAGACTACAAAATAAATCAATTTCACACATACTAAATTCCATATTTATAAAAAATTACACACGGTTTCAACATTTTATCGCTTGGCCGTTATTTTAGTGTTTCTCTTGCTGTGATACGCTGTAATGTAGTGGGCCGAGTGGTGTGAATGTCAACACAATGAAACAGTCTAATTTACAAATAACTTGCATTTATTTAAAAAAAAAACTATATACCAAAAGAGATTTGCTTCTCTGTGTCTTGGGCGCTGTAAAACAGGCAAAAATTCAACGGCCGTGGCCCCATAAACAAACATCACAAAACAAACACCTTTGCTCAGCTCCAGCTCTCCAGCAGATAACTCTGTGTCATCAGATTTTTTAAGGAATCTGTTAAAAAATCACCTGCACTCAAAACCAATGGGACGGCTGTCGAAGACCACCTGCGCGGACCGGGTAGATGAAAGGGGCTTAAAAGTTTTTAGAAAACATAGACTCCAACGAAGAACGCGTTATAAATACAAAGCAAGGAATAAAAAAATATTATAGCTTACTGCGAAGAAATTCCGCATGAAAAAAGAAGGCATTGTGTCGTCAGACGAATTTGTTAGATTTTATGAAATCATCAACATAGAAATAACTTTTTTACGTTGCACATTAATTTTTTTAATTATTGGTTTTTTAATATGTATAAAAAACCCTGCGATTAACAACATACTTTTCTTCTATACTAGTATTTTTGTTAGTCCTTGGTCTCAATTAAATAAAATTTATATGCCCCGATGTACGCTATTTTCCTTCGGTACCACCTAACGCGAAACTTCAGGGTATTAGTGTATTTGTAAATTCAGACTGTTGTATTGTACCTTGGGATGTGTCCCATGGTACAACATTTATTTAGTCCCGTTTTACAACTGGTTGCCCCTTTATAAATAAAACAGTCGAGAAAGTAGTATCAGGTTATGTTTACATTGAAATCGTATCATCATTGAGAACAGATTTTTAACTAACTTTACAACCCTAAAAAAATTTAACTATAATCAGTGAAAATACAAGAATCCAAATTGAAAAATCCAAAATATTTACTTATTAGAGGACGTATTTCAATTAGTTGTTTAGCACACACAACAAACATCTATGGAATGCCAATCTTTGTGAGAAGGTTCTCTGGTGGCAAAGGGTAAACTACAATGTGTTATTTTGCTACTTACTCAAAATGAGGCCGCACAATATAAACTGTTTCAAGATACAACTGTTCCAAGGTACAACACCTTCCCTTACATTTTGTAGTGGAACACGAAAAGCACAAAGAAAAAACTCATTGATCATAAAAACGTAATTTTGTTATATTTGAGATCTGGTCAACCAGAATTATTGTTTATTACATAAATTTGATTTAGAATCCCGTGTGTATTTGAGTTAACACAGGGAAATGTTGCGTTAATATTTGAGCATTCCTAAATTTCATAAATCATTATCGTCTTTATCAATATTTTTCTAATGTCTTTTTTCGAATTGCTCTATTTCAGCTCAGGAGCTCGAATTTCGAAGCTTTGCACATCTTTCGTTTTTCAGAATTTTGCATTTTTTCATCGGAATTTCGTTTTTGTATGTATATGTCTTAGTCTTTTGCATATGGCAATATACTATCCAGGAATTAAATGTATATATTTACATCCGAAGTAAATTGTAGAAGCGATGAAATAGTTAAAAACGAAGTTGTTGTTGTTGTCGTGTGACAGAAAAAGGATGGGAGAGAGGCGGGGAGCGCATAGTTAAATGGATCCAAAAGCGTGGAGCACTGCGTAGGCCACATCTACAGCTTCGTCCGTATAAAGGGTCTCCCTGGAACAGTTCATGTCGATCTTGAAAAGTGCTGTAATAATGGAAGGGCAGTTAAAGAGGTACTTGGGATTAAGCTGCATGCCCGGACAGTGCCTGAATTCAGGGTATGTTCTTGATCCATCTGGAAAAATCTTCATACCTCTAAGGTGCATCGTCCTCAGTCTGGCAATTGTTGTTGTTACTTCTCTGTCGTAGTTAAGCTCGGGAAGGGATGATTTTCTTCGGGCGTTAGCGCAGAGCTTTTGTTTTGCAACGGCATTGGCGTCGGAAGATGTTGTAATCAGGGAGGCTGGTTCGATGGTCCTCGCCTCCTTGGCCAGAGAGTCGGCCTCCAGCGGACCAACAGGCAGAAGTCCAACCTCTCGAGGCAATGGCACCCATTATGACAAGTGCAATAAAATGTGAAAAACGAGGTTTAAAAGTATTTTCCGTACAACTTAAATGATTGCATTTTTCTATCTAAGAAAAGTGATTATTCTTATTCACTTATCAATCAACATTTAACCATTTCAACCCGAGCAACGATGGGTTATTCAGTTGGTTATAAATAAAGTTGATCCATCCGTAGTGCCTCGAGTGCCAGAGAGCGTTCAAGGTAACAAGATTCGAGGTATTCATTGGTATTACTAGATTAATTATTTCTTAAATCTTCATCTTCGTTGGTATTATACGATATATTCAGTCTTTTTTTCAAAATTTCTTCTAAGTGACAATAGATAAACAACCCTCCAAGTGTTTAGACGAGGTCTCTCGTCCAAGATCTGATCAATTTTGTCAATGACAAGATGAATCGTCTGTTAAAATATTTTTTTATGATGAAATATCTTTTCTCCAGACAAATCTGCCCTATTACTTCAAGGGGAAATGATTACCCAATTAGGCAAAACAAATTTTTCCTTATCTAGAACTGGTACGTTGTGTTGCTCTAGGACAGGAACAGCGAACTTTTTAAGAAGTAGTCAAATTTTGTTCATTATTTTCTTAGCACTATCTCGTGGGTCACTTGGAAAGAGCATGGTAAAAAAACTACTTTTTTTGGTTCTCAATTTTTTAATCCTTTAAAAAGTAAACGATTTTTTTTTTTTACAACTTTTACTTTTGCAAGTGAATAGCAAAAAATGGATAAAAAGGGGAGAAATCATGCCCAGCCCCCCTGCACTGATTTTTTAATCTATATAAATAAGAATGGAGTGTTTGTTTGTACATTCAATATTTTCGACCCATTTCAAGTTTTCTATCCGTTTTGGACCCTACTGATGCCGAATCCGCTTCTTTTACGTTTGGTGTCTGTCTGTCTGTCTGTCTGTATGTTGTGCCCTATACACGTCCACACGGTTTAATATATTTTCATGGAAATTTGCATACAGTGAGTACTTATCTTCATTTAGTGAGTGGAATTGGTTGTGAAAGTCTGTCTGTCCGTCTTTCTGTTCTATGTTCGATTTTGTGTTTGTGTGTTTGTGCAAGCATCACATGAATTGTATTCCAGATATTTGATTAGAATGTATTTTATTTTATACATTATCTATTAGTTTAGTGAATGCAATGTTAAATATTTCTTTATTGTTATATTTAGAAGAGTTTCATGCTAAAACACCTGAGTAAGTATACTTAAATCAGCCACAATTTGGTAGTTTTCGAAAAATTGGAATGCAGTTTGACTATTACAATTACTTTGATTTGCTTTACCAGTACTGCTGAAAAACCAATTATTTTTCAAAAAAAAAAATAATTTTGGTGAAATTTTAGCTCTGATATTTTATTTATTTCCAGTCTTTTTTGTTGTTGTTTGCGCAATGTAAAAGATTTCCGAACATTTGGGACAGACGATATTTTTCAACGAACGGGAATAAAACGGAAACTCGTGTTTCTTTCGCTATGAATTAATTTCGCATTTCTAAATTTTATACACTTTTTAGTTGTAAGTTGTGGCAACTGCAAGGTCAAGAGATA